>CM053508.1:54312938-54358395 GCA_028627145.1 Eidolon dupreanum
TTGCATGTCTCAGAAACATCTAACACCTAATAGGAGTTCTTGATTTTCCCTGTACTCTCTATCCCCAAAACTATTATTTCTGCACATGTTCCCCATCTCAGGAGATGGCACCAGCCAGATGCTCACCTAGAAGTCTAGAAGTCATTCTTGATTTTTACTTTGCTTCAAGTCCACATCTAACTCAAAGCAGACTTTGTCAATTCTGTTTCCAAAACATAACTCAAGTTCACCCACATGTCTCCATCTTGCCTGCCACCATCTTAATCCACACTACCATTATTGTTGGATTCGACAGCTGGTACGGTGAGCAAATGGTTCCCCACATCCAGTTGACTCTGCTTCCATAAAGAGTAACCTTCTTAAATGTAAATTGAAACATAGCATTCATTTGTTTAAAATTCTTCAGTGGAACCTCATTACCCTTGGAGCGAACCCCAAGGAACTGCATGATTTGCTTCTGGCTTATTGATACAACCGCATTTCAAGACATCTTACTCACTAAGCTCCAGGCACACTGTCTTCTGTTTCCTCTCTATTCTTCAAACTGACCAGGCCTTTCTTTGACCCAAGACCTTTGCACATACTCTTCCTGCTGCCTGGAACACTCCCATACATCACATGGCTGGCTCCTATCTGCAACCTTATTACAACTCAAAAACAATCTCTCAGAGAGGCCTCTCCAGCCACTCCATCTAAAGTAATCCCCTCATCCAAGCCACATTTCTCAACACACAAACTCAGCTACTTGGCTGTTTACCGCACAACACTTATCACAATTGGCAACTTTTTAAAATCACTTATCTATTTATTTGTATTCTGTCTTTCTCACTAGAATAACATTTGATAAGAACAGGAATTACCTCCACCTTGTTCACTGTTACAGCCTCAGTGCCAAGCAAGGTAGTTGGTGCTCAGTAAATATTTAATTAATAGAAAAAATGGAGGACTTAAAAGTAAAGTCAAATCGTACTCCTCGATCACAAGCTTGGGATCAGTGCTTCTCTAACTCTACCATTTGTGAGCCTCGATCATTGACTTGTTTGATTTTATGAGTGACTTACATCTCTTTCCCGGATGTGTGGGATGAGTATAACCAACTTTTATAGATGTACTCCTGACCAGTTATTTGTGGGCTTATTACAGTTTTCCTGACTCCTAGCTCTTTTTAAATACATGTGGGAAGCTCGCTCTATAAAAGAATTTTCTATTATAAACCTTTTTTTTTTTTTTTTTGTAAATGGAATGATTCATTCCCTAATTTCTTCTGGGTTAGCTTAAAAGACAGATATACCTGACTTGCATAAATGTGTATTAAAAAAACTTTGAAATTAATTTGACTTTGACTATGTGGTGACGACTCCCAGCGGTGCCTTAGGTGCTATGTTCCTGACTTGTTTAGCAGGACTCAGCAGGATTTTATCATCCAGTCCCCAATATACATGATTAGCCCAAGAACGATATTAGGTTTCTTACTCAGAGATGCATCTCTCTAACTGAAATGCCACAAAAAGCAAAGAGATTTTGTCACAAAGGAAAAATAAATATCTGTGATAATATGAGAAGCCTTATTGATCGTTTGTGGTTCATTGTCATCTCACTCATTCTGGAAACTCTCAGTGAATCCACTAACCCACCCTAGTATCCCTGAGCCTCTGCTAGCCATCAAACGCTAGGCCTCTGTCAGCTGCAGCCGCAGCTACTTTGTGATGTCCAGCCCTTCATTCTGCTTATATTCAGCTTCATCTTTCTCCCTCCACACTCTGGGCTCTTGCTCTGACTCTCCCACCAGGTTTGACGCAGGCTCTCCACACAGCCTTTTGGACCTTGGCTCCTTACAGAGCTTTTGGCTTTGCTCATTTCATGTGCCTGAACCCCCCCCCCCCGCCAACAGAGGAATAAGTAGTGCATACCCCGGCTTGTACCATGTATGCCACTCCTGCACACTTTGGCTGCCCAGCTGGGGCCCCCGTGGACAGGCTACTTCCCACTCCACGGAGTTGAAGAAGACTTTATCAGAGTCCTTCTTCATGTGACGAAAGAATAAAAATAACGTACCATTTCTTAGTGCTTCAGAATTGTTCAAAAAAGAAAGCAAATCTTAATGTTGGGGAGCAAAATTTCTTAACTATACTGTGCATGTCCCAGACTCATCAAATCTCCTCCAGCTGTTGCTGGCTCTTCTCCTAGAAGGAGGGAGAAATCTCAACATCAATGGCACCAAATGCCTGATGAGCATCCCAACTGCTCCACTCACCCCAAATTGGCTACTTTGTTCAACAGACACTAGCAAGGTACCAGGCTCTGTGCTGGTGACAGTCATGTTAAGATACAGTTTCTACCTTCAAGGAGCTCACAGTCTAATGAGGGACAAATATAACAAAGCAAGCAATTCTCTAACAATGATAGTTATTATGAGAGTGATTGTACCACGAGTTGTTGGAACAACTGATGGGAACGTAAACTAGGTGATGATATTGAAAGTGATGGATGGGACAGAGCCCAGAAAACAGTCAGCGAGTAGAAATGGAAGGATGTGTTGATGGTTTTACACGAGCAAACAGCAGATGAAGGAGCAGAGGATTACAACATCTCGTTTGACTTTTGTAAATTGCTTTGTATCTCCCAGGACACATTGATGTGCGACAT
The DNA here is from genome assembly GCA_028627145.1 of Eidolon dupreanum. Taxonomy (NCBI): domain Eukaryota; kingdom Metazoa; phylum Chordata; class Mammalia; order Chiroptera; family Pteropodidae; genus Eidolon; species Eidolon dupreanum. Next base: position 54,315,585 of record CM053508.1, read on the forward strand.
TATTTTGTTTTGGTGTTTTTTTTTTTCTTTTTGAAACAGTCTCAAACTTAAAGGTAAGTTGCAAATATAGAACAAAGAACTTTCCCCTTAAACCACTTGAATAAGTTGCTAAATGATATCCTGTCAACCCTAAACTCTAGTGTATTTCCTACATGCAAGGATATTTTCCTATTAAATCACAATTTAACCACCAAAGTCAGGAAAGTAACATTGGTGCATTTTCACAATCTAGCCCTCAGATCTCATTTAAGTTTTCCAATTTTCCTGTAATGTCACTTAGAGCAAAAAAGACATGGTCCAAGATCACACACTGCATTTCGTTTTCATGTCTCTTAAGTCTCCTTCAGTCTGCAACAGTTTCATTGGCTTTCCTTGTCTTTATGACCCTGACAATTTTGAGATTTTTAGATCAATAATTTATGGGATGTCCTTTGATGGGCTCTCACTGTTGGAGAAAGAAGTTAGTTCTTCATAATTAGATTCAGGTTATGTGTCTTTGGCTGGAACATCACAGAATTTGATGAGTTCCTCTCATTTCACATGACTGGGTATTATATCATTTCAATTTATTCCATTATGATCACTTGATTAAAATGTTATCTACCAGTCATCTCCACTGTAAAGTTACATTTTTTTGTCTTTGTAATTAAAAAATATTTTGTAGAGAGGTAATTTGAGACAACTTAACCCATTTCTTATCAGACCTTTACTTTATTCACTTCTTCATACCTTTCTGGATCTATGGTTTCCTATATTATTCATTAAGTTATAATCTATTATTCTCATTATTTATTTGATGTTAAAATTTATCACATATGGCCAGTTGTAACCCCTACAAGCTAGTGTTAGCATCCTCATCATTTTTACTGGTGCAACGAGACTCACCTTGCACTCTCCCTGTCCCAGCTACAGAATTAGCAACTTCTCCCAGGAGCCCTGGGTTCGTTTAGTGAAGCATGGTATTTGGAAGCCAAGAGAAGGTAGTAGATGTTCTCGCTGCTATTGGGCCTTTCCTGATCCTAAGATATTAATAGAGAGAGCTAGGGAACACACACACACACACACACACACACACACACACACACACACCTGTTTTTATTTCTACATCTATCTATAACTCTAAGCCAGAGCCACAGGGCCCATTCTAATTTTCTCTCTTTCTATACTAGTGACTCCTTTCTCCAACAGTAAGTACCTGGCTTCCATTGTCATTGATATATTTATTTATTTGATGAATCTCTTTCTAGGTAACCAATACCCTGTAGTTAGGACCACCCCCTCCCCACTGTACACAGATGCTTTCTTCACTCTTCTTAGGTTCAGACACCCTGAACCCCACTCCCTACCCCCATTAGGAGAATCTCTTGATCCTACTCAGGCTCTACTACTTTGTACTGGGCTACTTTCCCACATGTATGGCCCTCCTGACAGCTCCCTCCCCCTATCTTGCCCTTTAGCTCCAGGAAAGGGAAGGGGAGGATGAGACAGGTAAATGCATAAAGAAGGAAGGAAAGAGGAAAGGAGGAAAGGGAAGGGAAGAGGAAAAAAAAAATGGAAATCATTGTTTGAATTCTTACAGTGGCCTTGTTAGTAGTTGAAGTTAGCATTATTCTCCTTTTAAAAATGAGAATATTGGTGTAGAATAAGTAGTCTCATGTCCAAAGGAGTGTAGAGCTGAGGGTCATTCCTAGGTCTTCTGAGTCCAGTTCTAGGACATCAACATCACACAGCCTATATATAGAGATTCCAAGAAATGAAAATTATTACTTGGATTAAAATTCATCTGTAAGAAATGTAATTGTAATGATAAAAATGTGGCTTGGCTACTAATTCACAGGAGATCCTGATGGTCCCTGGTCCCTGGGTAGTCACCAGGGTGGAGACATCCTCCCTCCAGCTCTTCTTCACCACCACCATCAAAGATTTCCTCATCTGAGAGGAAAGGGGTTGAGTCCTTCTCTTTCTTCTCAGCAGAGGACAGCTTTTTTAAAGATTACCTCAGCAAGGGCTACCATTCAAGGTCTTTTTCAGAATGTCCTGGGTAAGAGTTTGAGCTCTAGGAGTATAAGAGCAGTACTACTCAAAGGATGGTGGTGGCCACAATACCCACTGGGAGCTCGTTAGGAATTCCGACTCGTGAGTCCTACCTAGACCAACTGAAGCAGCATTTCCTGAATGGAGCCCAGGCTTCCAGGGAGTTCATATGCTCACCTACTCTAGAGCTCTGGTCTGGGGCCTGAGGTTCTACATTTCTACCAAGCTCCCACAAGATGCCAATATTCCTGCTCCTGGGACCACAATTTGAGTGGGAAATTCAGGAACTACCCAATTAGAATCTGTGTTTTAGTCAGATCCAACAAGGCTCAGATGTCCATTAAAGTCGGAGAAGCACTTCTGTAGAGCTCTCTCTTCTGAGCTGCACCACAACACTGGTGCAAGTCAGAGAACAAAATGCCTCTTTGAGCTGCTTTGCTATTGCTATTGACTAAAGAGAAATTAAATCGGTACATAAGGTAAATATCTTTTCCATGTTGGGCAAGTGTCATAAATTAATTTGGGATTAAAATTTTAGGACTGTCATGCCAAATTTGGACCTTTGCATTTGCTATTCTCTCTACCTGGAATGATTTTCCCCTCCCTTTTTTTCCTGGATAACCATACGACCTTGACTCAACATGTCACTTTCTCAGGAATGTATTCACTGACTGTCAACTAGGCCAAGTCCCAGTGGTATGTGCTTTCTTAGCACCATGAGTTGTAATTTTACATGAATCCAATCCTGCGTGTTCTGTGAGCTGCACAGGAGCAGGTACCATATCTAATTTTATTCACTTTTTTATGTTTATCACCAGGAGCACAATGCATAGCCACCACTAGATTCTCAATAAATATCTGCCGAGTGCAGGGCATAGTAGGAGCCTCTAAGATAGATCCTAATAACCTGCTCCTTCTGATATTCATGCTCATGTTAAATCTCTTCTTTTTGTGTGTAGGCTGGCTATTGTGACTCTCTTCTCATGAATAGAGTGTAACAAAAGTAATGAACTATTACCTTCAAGACTAGGTTACAAATAGACTTCAAAAAGACTATGACTTCGCCTTGCATATGTTCTCTCATTCTATTACTTTTCATTCTGAAGGGAGCCATATTGTGAGCTGCCCTGTACAGACGCCCTCATGGCAAGGAATTGATGTCTCCAGTGAGTAGTCATTGAGGACCTAAGGCCTGCCAATGACATGTGAGTGGGCTTAATTGTAGATCATCCCTCACTTGAGATTTCAGAGGAGACTGCAGTTCTGGCCAACACTTTCATAGTAACCTTGGAGAGACCCGGAGCCAGAGGCACCCAGCTACAGTGTACCCAGATTCCTGACCCATGATAAGATCATATATTGTTTATTGTTTGAAGCACTGTGTTTGGGGTAATTTGTTACACAAAAGTAGATGACTAACAAAAAGTAAATTATTGAATATTACATGTTAGATAGCTCACATATACTTGCTAAAACCCTTCACCTAAAGATAATGTGTCATCCCTGCCTTCAGATGAAGGTATAGATGATCCGAGAGATGAAGTAACTTGCCCTAGTCACAGCTGGTCAATGGCACAAGCAGGATTTGAATTCATATCTATTTACCTTCAAAGCTGGGTCGTTTTTAACAAGACATTCTACCTCAAAACTTAAAACAGACTTTTCATTTTTCATAGTTTTTACCAAAGCAGAAGAGGGGAAGGAAAATGTCCCAGTTCTTTACATTTGCACGGTATGAATCATATCCAACTTTTCTAAGTAGTTTAGTTCACCCTTTCATGAATCTTTCAGAAAGATATTACAGATTGAATTTTGATTTTTTTTCCTAACTCCTACCACCACCCACTTAGGGTCCATTCTCTTCATTTCTCCAGCCTCATCTGAGGCTGGGCCGTAGTCATCTCTCAGACCCACAACCCATGACTCACACTACAGAGAATGTGATCCTTTGATGAGTGCTATAAAAACTGGGAGAATGGAAGAAAGAATGAGTCATGTACCACACGTTTGATTTTTTTTTTTTTTGCTTTGTTTGATTAAAGTTCCTTGAAACCCAGCAGTTATAGGCTTAGGGAGTTGGCCAGAAGAGAGAAATAGTGAAAACATAGTAAGGCAAGACTCAAGTAATAATCCCTTTGAAATTCCACAGTAGAAATGGTATCTACAGAGAGCGAGGATTGCAGAGTCTCTTGCCCATGTATCAATGCATATGGCAGAGACTTCTCGTCAATCTCTTTGCCTACAGGTCCACTAACAGAGAGGACTCCCCGTCGCCCGCAGGATTGTGAGAAATGGGAAATCTGCTCATCTGAAGCAGCTGGCATGTGTGTGACAATTATTTGATACCTCATGTTAATCTCTAAAATTCATACAAAAGTGCCCATTATATTACATGACAAATGTGTATTTGTTCAATACAAAAAGATAATGTCTTCCCCAGATTTTCAAGTATAATTTATGTTCAAAGAAATTCTCCATTTCCTGTGGCTTTACACAACCCCCTCACCACCCTCCCACACACACCCACACTCTGTATACATATGTCTAGAAGGAATTAAGAATATTCATTTTTCTGTAGCTTAGGTTGCTTCAGAAAAAATCACTTTGTCAATAAAAAACAGACTTTCAGAGACTCCCTAAACAAAACTATAAACAAAACCCACTAAATTGTGTCTACCAGTTAAATTACCTAAAATGGAAAATTAATTATCAAGCTTCCGACTAAATGCCAGATTTCTGAAGTATAAGGATTGTCCTAGAAGATTTGTTTTTTTTTTTCTTTTTTCTCTCTAAGCTTGTTCTACTCCTGCAGATACTCTGCTATTTAATACCCTCTTGGCACTTAGTTTATTTTCCTCCCTTGATTGCTTCTGAATACTGTAATCCTCTTTTCTGGTTACTGTCCTTTTTACTACAGGTAAATCAACTGTATCCAATAGTGGGACAGATGCCACATGAAAGAAGAAAGTGACAATTGCTTTATCTGAGGCTGTCACTCACCTTTGGGGTTGAGAGGCAGACATTTGTAAGAGTTTAAGGGCTCAAATGCTTCTAGGAAACAGATGGGAAACAAATGAAGCGTTAAAGGGTTTGCAGATTCCCATTTTTTGAGTTCTGTCTGCCTGGGAGTAGGTGGGACAGAGAAATGTAGAGGAATAATGGAGATATGGGTGGGGAAAGTTTTGCAAATTTTCACATTTTTCTTTAGATATGGACTGAAGGGAAGGATGTAGAGACGAGGCATTCACTTTTTGCCTTATTCTCTGACCCTTTATTAAGTCGCTGCAAGCCTTGGAATATAACATTGAAATCAGGGGACCCTAATGGATAACTCTGCAATTCTACATCAACTCATTCAACATATACACATTAATACCTATTAAATTAAGCTTGAATGGAATTTCATGCCAAAATAAGTGAGGAAATGAAATTCCACTAGAGAAATGCTTTGTCTTTTTCCCCAGATCTAAATCCCCTGGAGTCAAGCAAATTAACACAGGCCCAGAGGATGAAATCAAAGGATTCACACGATAAGTAGGCCTATGGGCAACACTTCACAAGGAATTAAGAAAAAAAAAGTCACTCATTCACTTTTTCATTTATTCACCAAACACTTATTGAGCACCTGCTGTGTACCAGACACTTTGCTGACACCAAGAACACAGGAATGAATAGGGCGCAGCTCCTGCCTTCAAGGAGCTCCCTGTCCGCTGAGGGGCACACTATGCTCGTGCCCCTGCACGCCTGGTGGAGGTGAGCCGGGGAAGCAGGAGCAACTCACCCGCTTTCAGAGCGCCCAGATGTCTACCAAAGAGGAGCCTCATACTTTTCACCTGCTCCTTTTGAACCCAGATCACTCTAACTTCCTTATGAAGTACAGCTTTCTTCCCCAAAGATTGGTAAATCAAGCCTGTTCTTGGGGAAGTAAGTTCATGACCAGGAGGGTCAAGACATTTATCCATTTAGATCTCTGAACCCTCAAGTCCAGTGCAAAGAAATCTGATATGTGTGCTCCAAGGTAAATATCTCCTAGTAGTCACTCACTTTTTCAACATTTATTTAACAGTCTTGCCATATTCATAATATGATGGGGTCAATGCTGTAACCTCGTGTTTGGAAATTTTCCGTTGAGTTGGGGACATGAATAAATGTATTAAATAGCAGTTAAAACACATTTAGACTGTACAGCAGACATGTAGAAATGGTGCATATGAAGGCAAAAGGGTGCCAGGGAAGGTAAACAGTTGGATAAAGCCTATCAGGAAAGAGTTCTGAAAAGAGATGAGCTTAGAACTGAATTTTGAAAGACCTTCTAGTGCAGGGAGATAGGCTGCTGCCAGACCTCCCTGAGACTCCATGTCCCTCTCTGGAGAGTGGATATAATGGGCACAGGTTGCAGGAGCTGTGGAAGGGTGAACTGTGATAACATTTATCTGTTGCCTGGCATGGTGCCCAGGCATGAAGAAGGCATCAGTGAATATTAGATGCCCTTCCTTGTTTTATTTTATGCCACCCATGTTTGTTATTATCTAATGTAGAAATGCTGATGAAAATAAGAAACAGTACACCTCTCACATTTTCCATATTGAACATGAATTACTTTTAACACAGAACAAAATATAGTTAAAATTAAAACAGTGTTTTATTTAGATTGTCCTTGTCTGAAGGAAGCAGTGGGTCGGTGGTAGTCACATCACAGCAGAAGACCGAATGAGGGCTTCCCAGTCACACAGAAATGTTATTTTAATCCCATGATAAGCATACTTGTTGCTGGTTAGACCCACTTAGACTGAAATAGATGCCAGAAATGCAATGCTATGTTCATCAGCCAGCCACTTCCCAAAGGCGTGGTAAGGGCTGAGGTTTCTGTCATCCATGATGTGAGAACTGCCGTGCCCTTCCGAACATTGCAGTCATTGCTTCCTGCAGTCACAGCCCTGCTGGGAGGCACAGCCTGACCCAGGGTGGGCTTGTCTACCCTAGGGGATGGAGACCTGGAATGGAGGACACACTGCCTTGAGTGGTCTCCCTGGCAGTATGTGCAGCCATCCCAGAGTGCTGCCTTTCCTCAGATTCAGAGAGAAAAAAATTAGCCTGCTGTTCTAGGGTCTGTGAGTGAAAACGTGCTCAGACCTCAGGCTTTTTCTGCAGCACGCACTGGGCCACGCTTGCAATAAAATTCTTGACTGAGAAATGCTCTTAACTCAGAATTAAAGCTATCGCTGCAAATTGTTATCACTCTGAAGGAAAATCTGCTTCCAGAGAAACACCACTAATTCTAGACCTCTGAGAAAATAGAGGCCTGAGAAAGCCAAGTGGTAGCTTCGAGGCGCATCCTTGGTGACTAGGTTCATGGACCGTTGTTGGTTGACTTGTGCCTTCCCAGAAGACACGCTGGAGTCCTAACCCCAATACCTTGGAATGTGACCTTATTTGAAAACCGGGGCTTTACAGAGTTATGTGAACTTGTTAGCTTAGACCCTACTCCAGTGTGACTGGTGTCCTTATAAAAAAGGGAAATTTGGACAAAGAGACAGACGTAGAGGGAAGACGATGTAAAAGAACACAGGGAGAAGATGGCTATCTACCAGATAGTGAGCACCTTAGGCTACCAAACCTAGAACAGACTTTGCCCTATTGTCAGCAAGGGAATGGCCCTGCTGGCACCTTCATTTGGGACTTCTGGCCTCCAGAGCTGTGAGACGGTTGATTTTTGTTGTTCTAAGCCACTCAGTTTGTGGCGCTTTATTATGTGAAGAAAATCCATAGATAGTGGAGCATTTCTCACTAAAAGAACTGAGCACAGAAAAGACCCTGATCAATTAGGACATCTAATTTCCACCAAGGCACTTATGGGGTTGCGTGAACCCTTGAAAGAGAAAAGGAATGGAGGAACTAGCTGACAGAGGTAGGTGTGGCCGGATTTGGTGCTCTTGGACTGAACAGCGCTGTGGGCGCTCCGTTCAGCAGCAAGCATTCTTTTCGACCTCCTCTTTATGTCCATTCTATTTTCCGTTTTAAGAAAGAAACTGCAGTTGTGTAGGACACTTAGTTCCATAATACTTTCACTTTTCAGCAACTCAGCTCATCCTCATTTCCTGAGAAAGGCAGCCACGATGTTCCTATCGGGGCAGTGGAAAGCGGCACCAGGTGTCCGGCTTCCCTGGCTCCTGTGGAATTTGGCTGTTTCTAATAGGCCCTGTAAAGGTGCTGTGGGAAAAGCGAAGAGTAATTTCCGAGTTACCTCCCTGGCTTTGGGAGGGACGCAAAGCAAACAGGAAAAGTGAATTCCAGCGAAGTTGCTGCATGCTGGGGGCTCTGTTGTGGTGAAATGACAAATCATGATCTGATCGGCGGTGGGGCTGTTCATGAATGCAGGGTGAATCACCACAGGTGGGATAGGGCGGACAGTGGTCATGCTTGGAATTGGAGCCACACCTCTGGGACTGCAGGCCTGTGAAGTCTAGGGTCCAATGAGAGTCGAGAAAAATCTGTATTGAGATTCTTCAAAGAATATGGTATCTTGTATATATAATCAATATTCCTCTCATTTTAAAAAGTAGGTCCTTGCTTTAAATTTTTTTTGATAACAATAACATTGAGAGAAAAGAGAAAAGCAAAGTGGAATAGAAACAAACATCACTCATAATTTCATAACTCTAATGTAACTTCTCAATTATAAAAAATAAGAAAATATATAAAAATATGAAATATATAAAATATATAAAAATAAAAAATAAAAACTATATCCATGAATTTGAATTTTATTCATTTAAGTGGAAATTAGAAAGAATTACATGAATATTTAGTAAAAATATTTACCTCAAAGAATCAGAATATTGAATTTTGTGACAGTCTGATCTGGAAAAGCAAGCTCAGAAGGAAATACACAAAAATATTATGGTGTCACTTTCTACTTGATAGCTTTTGCATTTTATAAATATTATACAATGTTTTAAAAGTTAACTTCTATTCCGAATTTGGTAAATGTTCGGTTTTATTTCCTTCTTATTTTCCTATCATCTAATTAAGTATTGACTTCTCTAATTCAGCTGAATTTTTTTCAAGAATGCCAAGATGCTCCCCCACTTTTTTTAAAAGTTGTAAACAGATAACCATAGGATGTTAAAACTAGAAGGTTTTGGACGTCAATGACTTACCTTACTGTGGAGATGGAAGCTTAAACTGTCTTCCTCTCTCACCAGTGGCCGGGCTGGGCGAGCAGGAGTTGCAGAATGCCTGCCACAGTGCTGCAGCCTCAGGGTCAGGCTCTTCCGCATGTCCAGGGAGCAACAAACTCCGGCGTTGCACTGCATGTTAATGTGCAGCGGAGTATGCTGTACAGAAATTCAAAACCCGAGGAGAAAACTGTATGTGACATTAGTAACTGTTATTTGTACTCGGTTAATTTGATTTTTATTTTTTTTTCTCATGTTGTAAGATCTCTGGGATCTGCACTCAGGATCCAAACGATTGCCTATTCCTGGCCCCGTGCACTGTTTCGTCATCACCACAGCACTAGCTCTCTTGGCCATAAATGTTTGTCTACACCAATAGTTTTCTAGGTGGGGCCCGAATACCCATGGGGGTCCCTGTGAACTTTTTGAGGTCAAAACAGTTTTCATGATAATAAATCACTGTTTACATTTTCTATTCTTGTTCTCTCATCAATTTCTAGTGTCGTTTGCCACATAGTGTGCGAATTGAAACAAGCTGAACACAGAAGAAGTTATGAACCCAGTTGTCTTCTGTTAAACCAGACATAAAGAGATTTGCAGAAAGTAGAACAATGCCACTCTTCTTGCTTTTTTTTTTTTTTTGGAAAATATAGCTATTTTTCATAAAATATTAACTTAGGATATAAATATATGTTATTAACTAAGTTAACTTGGAATGGGTTTGCTATTGTTATTTTTAAGTAAATTATTATATAACTATTTTTTAAAATTTGTTTTAATTTCCAATAATGTCATTATTAATAGGTGTAAACCACATAAACAAATGCTTTCAAAAATTTTAGAGAGTGTAAAGGAGTCCGGAGACCAAAAAGCTTGAGAACTGCTGCCTATACTCACACCCGAGGAGCTGAAGTTTTACACAGCAGTGTCCTCTTGTCATTGCTGCTGGACTGAAGGTCCTTGAGTAAGTGGTCCCTGCAGGATGGAGAGTTGGGACAGAATTTTCCAGACCATGAGGTTGGAGTCCTGCGGACAGTCCCACCATGATTTCCTCCTGGGTTACAGGGAGGGTAAGGAGAGGAATGTTGTGGGAAGGACGAGAAGAGGGACCAGTTAGAATGGGCTCTAGGTCCCTGGCATTTAAGAGTCTTCAGGAAGAAGAATGGGAGGGGAAAATTGAGAATTAAGAGAAGAAAACTAGAAAGAGAATGAGCTGCCTGTGTCCTTTACTCCGCTTTCAGAACTAAAATATCCTAAATTGACTGTAACTAGTTTATCTTTTCCAGTGATGTCTGACAGCCCATGGAGCTATCTCCCCAAAGCATGAAATTCTTTCTTATAGGATAGAGCATGTCATTAGACTATTACAGATGAAAGATTAAAATGCAAATTCCTATGGAGAGTTTATCATTCGATTAGGGACAGGATACACAAGCTTGGTTGCACATTAGAATCACCTGGAGAGCTTGTAAAAATCTAGATGCCTAGGCCCTGGGGGTAGGACCAGGCATTGCTATGTCTTTATCCTTCTTGATGATTCCTGTGTGCAGCCAAGTTTGAGAACCACAAAATAAGGAAGGTAGAAATCAAGAACAGAAATTATACCTTGAAACGGATAGAGACCATTATTGCTTAAAGGAAAAAGGGGATATGAGGGGAACACCAGAGAACGGCACACAGACTTCACACCTTAGCTCCAGGCCTTGGTGAGTCATCTTCCTCCCTGACACTTGCTGCCCTGAGCAGCTGGGGGTTCTCTGGTCCCTTTCTTCCCAGCCCAGCCTTAACTCAGCTGGTCCTCAGAAGGCGCAGCCCTTAGACTATGAAAGGAGAGAGAACTTCGCAGTTTTCTTTCCAGCTCTTCAAATCAACAATTTTGGTCACAGATCAGACTGCTAAATCTTTACACATCTGAAAGTTAGGCTTTGACGTGCTTGTTTTTCTTCCCCTGTCTGACTCACAGAATGAGTCATATTGAACCTTGTTAATCTCCACTGGACTGAAGGAGGCAAGGGCAGAGGGAGAGGGCTTCCTTTCTTCGTGACGGTGAATTTGAGTTGCCTTCTCAGCCCCCGTCTCAGCACTGCATGCTGCCTCCGTGACTTAAGCAACTTTGCCCACTCTCCAGCAAAAATGATGGTGGGGGGGATCAGTAAACCCGTGTGGCCAGGGTCTGTAGATGGGGCACTCACCGAGTTCTCTCTGGCATTTCAGTGCCTTGAGGACCTGAGAAACATAACATCCCAAATGCTCAGTCTAAAGCAAGCTTTTGGGTAATGAGTGTGGCCCCACAAGGTATGTGTCTTAGCTGGGCAGGATTCCACAGCAGGGATTCACCTCAAAGAGAAATGTAGCCCTCTCAGCTCTCTCCCTAGGCAGGGCGACACTCCAGATGTCTAGGATTTATATTTATTTCTGTCCCCTGGAATCTGAGAGTGGGAAGGTGGAATTCTCTCCTTCCTGGCACAGCCTATCCCTCTTTCTGGCCATCAGTGGCTGCTCAAACTCTAATGACCCCTTTTCATGGACTGATGGAGAATGGAGCCCAGGGGGTCAAGGTGACAGAGGTAAGGTCTCCTGCACCCCTGGCCCCACGTGCTCAGGCCCAACATAGAAAGAAAGAATTCACAAACTGTCCACCCATTCTTTTACCCTCTATTATGTGTGACAGGAGTGGAGATCCAGGATAAGACATGCTTTTGGCCCATGTTGCCCACAGCCTAGTGGAGGAGCAAAACCCACACAGGGCAGTGTGGAGAAGACACAGCTGGGGATATTTTAAGGTGCTGTGAGCACAGAATACAGAGAGAGTTAACACAGACTGTCTGAAGTTGCGCGGGGGGGTGGGGAGACTCTTGGGAAATTGGGTTCTTAGGCTATGAGCCAAGTGAAAAAGCCTTGGGGTAGGTGAGGGAAGTGAGTAGTTATAGATGTCTCTAATGCTGACCCTCTCAACCCAAAAAGATGGAGCAGGGCCAAGTCTAAAGGTATCACTCTGTTGCTGAGTAATGATGGCAGAGACAAGGCATGTATCCCCGAGGTGCTGTGACATGGACTCCAGAGCTTTCTCTTGTCCTCCCGCCTGCTGACTGGGGCACTGTGGGAAGGCGTAGGTAGAATGTCATTTGCCTGGACTCTTCCCCTCTGGGGCCAGCTGCAGCTGCTTCACCTTGGTGCCACTCTGCCCCTCGGTCCACTCAGGAGCCCCCATCCCCACTGGCTCTATCAATTGGCTTGGGGTCACTTTGTCATCGGATGAGCCAGTCAGAAAGGCTTTTATCTTTTTTCACTTTTTGCTTAGCATCAAAGAAAGAGTTCTCTCGCATTCAGCAAATGTTTATTGAGGAGATAGTATGCGCCAGGCACTGTGTTGGACTGTGGAGATTAGGGAGATAAACTAGACATGGCTTTTTGTGAGCTAAAGGAAACATACCAGTTACAGACTTCAGTACAGTAACAGAAATGCTGTGAGGACAGAAGTGGAGCAACTAAGTCTGCCCTGAGAGAACCAGGGAAGGCTTCCTGGAGGAGGTGGTATGGACCCAAGCCTGAGAGAACAACTGAAGCTGGCCAAGTAGAGAGCGGAGAAATGGCAACACTGGGTAGAGGGAACAGTATATGCAGAAGGCACAGCATGCATGCTTGAAAAACATTGTGTTTGGGGAAAGTGCTTACAATGTATAAAATAGCAAAAAGTTTGGTATAAGCTGAAATGAGGTGAGTTAGCTTGGGGGCATATTGTAAGGAGCTGTGAATGAGGTACCATTGAATTTTACTTCATTCTATTTTAAGCTATTTCTACTTTCTATCCAAGGAATACATGCCCATAGTTTAAAGAGGAGCTTTCCCAGCCCTTCCTACCCTGGCAGTGTCCATTCTCTAGAGACCACCACTTCAAGTCATCCTTTCTGGTATTTACCTCCATGTCTCTATGTAGCATGCTCGCATTGCTGTTCTTGAGTTTTCAGCCTGAGGTAGTACCTTTATACTATGGAAATGGATCATTTCAATTTCACTTCCTTGTATATCTGCACAATGTCCTGGCACAGGTATACACACGCACACACACATATATGCGTGCACACACACACACACACACACATGCTCCCATTCTCAAATGATTTAGTGAATTATGGCTATATCAATATCCAGCCATTGCATTATTATGACTATATGAACCCTCTCAGCTGAGCCATTTAATACATTATGATTACATTTGTTTTCTTGTTCAACTATCTTGTTCCTACAGGTAATAATTGTTCATATTCATTTCGTGCCCAGTTTCCTATGTATCTATCAGAAATTTATCCCAAAACTCTTCTGGAAACATGCCTCCTTTCTGTACATCCAAACATATCCACTATCAGTTTCATTTTTTTCCTTAGAGCTGTCTTCCCTGCTGGACTTTTTGCTTCCTGAGAATGCTGCTCCATTACTATCAGTATTACACTATGGACATGTTTTTTTTGCGGGAGGAGGGACATTATTCTGCCCATCACAGGGAAATTTATTCCACTTTCAACTAGACTGAAATGCTCATATCAACCATCTCTGCTCTTGTCCAGTCCTCATCTCTTTGTCAACCAACTTTTTGAATGTGCGACTCTAAGAAGGTAGCCTTGAAGCCTTGTCTTCTAAGTCACAAAGCACTTCATCTCTCTTTTTAGGAGTCAGAAATCAGTGTTTCCATTTTACAGAGAGAAGACTAAAGGCCTAGAGAATATTAACATTTTGCATAAAATTTCAGAAGGCAAATTCCGGCCTTATTTCTGGGGCTGATCTTTGTCTTCCACACATGACATCTGTGAAATTCTTCTCTAGTTCATCCTGGATAATGAGACAGATGAAGTAGCATATCAGCATAAAGCAGTTCCACAGGATTCCTTCTAGGATAAAAAGTGCCATCTAGGCATGTTCTCAGCACAGATAGCTATTCCCTATCTAACGGTTTCACTTTTACAATTTATTTTTTTTACACGCATTTTACTCTTAAAAGAGGAAGAAAAACGTGGTCATTTTACTTTTATAGCCATGAACATTGCAAGGCTGCAACAAAATTTCCAGGACTCCTGCCCACCTCCTCCCTGTAGAGTTCTAGGCTATGTCAGTGACAACCCCAACACCCTCAGAATGGAGCCTGGAAAGACTGGTTGAAACCAGTTAAGAAACAATCCTCTTTTCTTTTTCCTCAGCAAGCTAGTTGTAAACACATTTCGGACCGCTTGGTTTCTCACAGTTCTGAAATTCGAGTTTAAGATTGCTACTATCAAAACTTCTCTCTTCGTGGTTGGGTCTTCAGCTTTGGTGAAATAGAAATACCACCAGTGCTGTCTCCACTGACTTTGTCTCATACTATAGAATAAAGCCTAAGTATGATCTCAATGTCCATTTGTTAAACTAACAAGATATAGTATGTCAACTATATGTCAATTTAAAAAAAAGTCAGAGCTCTGGGGTGGAGGGAGGAAATGGCATGAGACTGATTAGAAGGAGAGAACTGGAGTAACCGGGAGTTTGGGGGTATGGGAGAGGCAAGAAATGAGGTTGCTGTGAGGTAACTCAGTGCATGGAATAGTCAGCCATGCTCAGAACCTTGAGTAAGCAAATGTTAAGAAATAACTGTGGAGAAGATTTGAATATCTACTGCCTTGTGGTATGTGTGTATATCCATGTATGCCTGTGTTCTACTCAACAAAACTCTGAGGGTCAAAGCCAAATTATCAGCTGGAGCACTCTGATCCCGACTCTCATCCCCTGGTACTTAGAGTAAAAGAATAGTAAAAGCTGATGTTTTACCTCTCAAACCAGGAGCAGCTCCTGCAGTCACAGTATGATCTGCTTAGCCAACCTCTCAAGGATCGAAACCAGCCAAAACAGTTTAATGCAGGGAGTTGTAACTTGGTAAAATATGCACTTGAAAGCATGGAAAGAGTATTTTTTTCCTCAGTTTAATCCCAGATCATCCTCTCCCAATTGTTTGCCTGGCTCTTTCTTATCCTTCTAAATAATCAAGTACTTAAGGAGAACTCCTTTTCTGCTTCAGACTAGGTCAGGCCCTCCATTCTATGCTCCTTAGTACCCTGTCCTGTTCCTTTGTGCACTTTATACAATTATAATTAGATAAGTCATTGCAATTAAGTTGTTAACGTTGCCTCCTTCTTCTCACTGTTTCATGCCTATTGCTTTAATAATATACAATTATTTATCAAATGAATGAGTTGTCATTTCATATCTAAAAGTCTCTATGATACATAATAGCAAAATTCAATTTAGAGAGATGTAGAGAGTAAATTTTCCTTTTATTCTAAGGCCAGATTGCTTCCTTTGAATGTCTGTTTTCAAATCCAAAAGCCCGATGACGAGAGCTAAACAGAGGCTGCACACTTAGAGTGGCTGGAGTGTTTTTGGACACATAGGTGCCCTTAATATATCTGATGACATTTGGTGGCCGGGATGACTAAGCCTCTCTTTAGTGCTCATTGAGATAGTTATAGATTTCTATTTAGAGAAATTTAGCCATAATGACAGCAGGAGTCATCACCATAATAGCTAACTCAAAGAAGCAGCTTTCAACCAGAGAACCGAGGCTTTTCAGTTAGCCTGCTATTTCTGACCCCCTTCAGATGGCTCAGGTGAATCCTAATACACCTTCCAGCACCTTCCTGCCCTGCCTTTTACTGGAACCCTCCCTCACTTCTCCAGCCTACATCAATCATCACATTTCATCTGAACTGCCATAGCCCCTACGTGCTTCGCAACATGAGCAAGTACTCATCCATTTTGTCCAACAAGTCTGGGTTATACAGCATCTAATGTGCCAGGTACTGTGCCGAGCACTTGTAAATATTCCGAAATGCATTGTTTTCTATTATTACAGGTGCAAGGTTCATGGAAGAGGCGAGGGTGGAAGGAAGAGCCATGACTTGTGCTGTTTAACCCACAATGCACTCAGTGCAGTGTCCGATAATAGAGTTAATAGACGATGTTATCATTTCATGACAAATCAGTTTAGTATATAGCAGAGAGCACTGACTAATCCAAATTGAAAGGGAGCAGATTCTAAATAAACTAAAGCAGGGGACAATAACAAGGAAGAGACTGGGCAGAAAATAGCAACAGGAATATTCTTAGGAAGGGCCGAAGCTAGAAAACACTAGTCTTTGGGTCCACACAGCATTGCTCCCCCAGCACTCCCAAAAGAGGAAGTTTCAGCTGCTACTTTTGTGTGACACCACTGAGTGAGGTGATGAGGTGCAAAAGAGGGTGCATTCCAGAGAAGGCATCATGAGACAAGAAAACAAAAGGAAGGAGGATAACTGTGAGGAATCACGTGAGTACGTGCTGCTACTGCAAAAGACGTGAGGCGGCAGACTCGATGCAGTGCTGTCCTGCTAAGTCGATGAAGAACAAATTCTGACTGGGCACAGGGTTCCAATGCTGGAAATGCGCTGAATATTCATTCAGTGAGCATTCAATTTTCCATGAGGCTTGCTGAATTACATTTTTGCTCTCTTTTACTTCCCTGTGTGAGCGTGTATCCTGTGCCTCCTGAAACAAGCTCAATTAAGAGATAGGTCAAAACTGGGATTATCCTTCCTAGGCAGAGCAACCTGTCACTTTTGCTCAGGCTTCCAGCCCATTTTTTCCATAAAAGTGAGACCATGAGAACTGTGAGGATTTTAATTCTCTCTACAGTTGAACGGTTGAATGTACCACTGCTGTGCCAGAGAAAGCAGAGCATTTGATGTCAACTTTCAGGAAATATCATTGAATCTATGCATTTTAAAGTCTTTTGCAGTTCCTATTCAACTTAAAATATGTTTTCTTCTACCCAGTGAAATCTCTGCTAGGGCCATAGGATAAGCCAGGTCACAGTGATCAAAGAAGAGAGACAGAAAGCAAAGCATGATGATGTATAAGACGGATGGATTCCCTAGATTTGGGGGAGTAGGGAGGAGGGAGAGGGAGAAGGGAAAGGAGATATTTTTCTGTATCAGAGGTAAAAGAAACCTATTTTAATTTCAAGCAATTAACAATTAAAAAGGCAGATATCTAGAGCCATAGGAATACAATTGACGACCCTATGCATAAAATCCAAAGTGAAAGCAGATGGAGAAACAGAGTTCTCAGCATTTGGTATGCTCCGGGCCCTTAGGAAAGGAAGAGCCCATTCTAGCATAAAAAGAATGGAGAAAAGTACTGGGAGGCAGAGGGAAAGGGTCGGTAAACCAAGATAAAGAAATCTAAGTAGGACACGCACAAACTTAGCCAGGAAGATTTACTGTAGTCATGTCTGGCTAATTTTGCCAATTTCTTAGTGAGGACTAAATGGAGGTTAGTGTTAGGATATTTACAAGGGGTCGTCTATTACTTGCAACATACACTCTTGATTGCATCATAAATGTGTAGGAAACTGTATGGGATCTCAATTTCCTTCTCTATGAACTTTCATAGATCTTTTTACCCTTCACTAAAATGACTTCAGTCTCAACTAGGTTCACTAAGTATCCTGATGTGGAAGGAAGACCCCAGAATTAAAGCCATAATAACATTCTCTAATTTGATATTTCTCATGGAAATGATCACGCTTTGTTTAACATTCCTCCATCATGTACAATACTCATATTCATTGAACGTCATGCCTTGCCCTCTGGTTTTAAGAAGGACGACGAGGTGAACAGTGGCTAGAAAGATGTCATCCGAGGATGGCGCATAAGTGGCACACATGCTGCCCGGCCCCCTCCTTACTTAGAGCAGACATTGCTCATCCATTAGGCACTTCTTCCTGCCAAGTCACTGTCTCATGATCTTTTTCAGTATAGTCACAAGGAAGCCACTATAAATTGGTATTTGTAGATGAGAGAAAACCTACTTGCTACCCCATCCTATCTTACTTTGTTGTTTTCTAAAAGTAGTTAGAAAAATCATGCTCAGGGAAAAGTGTCAGAACTTATTCCTCAAAGTAAAAGTTCAGAATCTTAATGATATTTAGACACTTAGATATGAGTGAACCAACTGCACACTAGAATCTGAACAATACTGCAAATATTAGTTTTGTTTGACTATTATGAGGTATATATATGATATAGATAGATAGATGCATGCTAAATATATGCATATTAAAAGAAAAAATAAGAGTCTTAGTTAAAAAGTTCTTTCAGGTATAATTAGATGCTCTTTAACCTGTAAAGAATTCAATTCCAGTTGTCATCCTGGCTTTGGTATTCAGAAGAGGCAAACCAGAGAAACAGCCCCCAACGTAGTTTACAAGATGCATTCTCTTCTGGGTGTGCCATACGTTCCACTGCAGTTATGAGTCAGCAACCTTAGTGGAAAGGAGGGAAGGGGGTTCACCCAAACCAGTGAAAGGGATCAAAATTCAAACTTCTAGTTATAAAATAAATAAGGTATAAGGCTATAATGACAATGTGGGAACTATAGTCAAGAATATTGTATTAACCTTGTTTGGTGACAGATGATAACTAGACTTATTGTGGTGATCATTTCACAATGTATACAAATGCCAAATCATCATGTTGTACACCTGAAACTAATTAATATTGTATGTTGATAAAAGAAAAAAGAAAGAAACCTTAGTGAGAAGAAGTCAGCGCTGGTGGGCTGGTTAAGAGCCCTCTTTAGAGCTGGCAGATGCCCCAGAGGAAAGCTCAGGACACAGGTCAAGAGATGGAAGTGCAGCAGGCCCTTTCTTTCCAGTCCTCAACCACTTTGGCAAACCACAATGCTACGTGGATATGAACCTCAGCCCCCATTGCCATCGTCAAAGTCTTTCAGAGACAAAGTCAGGAATGATTCAAGGAACCCTCAAGAATAACTTAAAACCCCAAGAATCACACCAAATGGCACCATAGCATCTTCAAGCTGAAACTGTACTTATAGATCTAGCTCTCAGCCAGTCTTTTCTTTGAATAGATGAGAAAATTAAAGCCCAGAGAAGTGAAAAAGTTGAGCAAAATTAAACAACAGAACTGGGATTAGGACTCAAGAGACCTGACCCTTGGCCCAGGGACTTTTCTTTTCTTCCTGCCTTTCCATAGACAATGGCCTTGAAAATCTATGAGCAGGGGACCTCACAGCTCAAAAGACTCATGACCGAGTTGCTGGGTCATTGAGTTGTCACCAATGTGAGGAATCATCCTTTGTGTAGAGGTCCTTGGCAAGACCCTTTTAGAGTCTCAGCCAGTGTCCGTCATGAATCATTGATATACGCCAGCGTGGTGGCAGATTCAGACTGAGTTTATGAAGAAACAAATGGGTCAATGCAGACAAAACTAATAGCATGCTGACACTTCTGCTTCCTTGAATGAGGTATTAGGCCTGAATTATTACAGCAGGAAATGCTAAACTGCTACGGAAAGAAAAGGTGTGATTACTCATGTCAATGTTAAAATTGCAATTTTTCACAAAGGGACTAATCACCAGCCACGAAATCTGCTGCACTTGAGATAAAGTACTTTCTTCTTCCCTGTGCATTTCCCCCCTTGGCAGTAGAATTTCTTATATATAACCTTGTGGTCCCTTCTAGAAATTAAAACAGAAATGAAAGAAACTCTAGTCTAGATAGGATGTCTAAGTCAATCCTAGGTTTAGGAGGTCTCATCATCAGGATTGGGATCAGGGTGTGGCAAGAGAGGTGCTAGGGTGCAAAATCTGACTAGTATGACTAGAGCAACTTATTTCTCCATGCCTTAGTTTACTTGTCTATAAAATAAAAGAGTTGAGCCAGATGATTTTTGATAAATGCTCAAACTTTAAAATGTTGTGAGTCAACAATGGAACAAAAAAGCAAGTTTCTTCTGATAAGTGTGTCTCCTCTTGGCCTACTTTGTCCTCTGAAGACTGCCTTGACCATCCCCTGCCCACACATGGTTCAGCCCACATTTTCTTCCCATGCCCTTTAAGGCACCAGTTCATTTGCTTCACAGCACCTACTACAATTTGTCATTGTATATTTATAGGTTTGTTTGTTTTATATGGACTGTTAACTCCCACCAGATTACAAGTTCCATGAGAACAGCTATTATGCCTGCTTTGTTTACCAGTGTACATCCAGTGTCCTAGTGCAGCGCCAGGAACATAAGACTCCTGGTAATGTCTGTCAAATGAATGAATCTGTCATTTTCCCTTTTTGATCATTATAGTAGCTATCATGGATAAAGGGCTTACTAGGGGTAGGACTTTGTACTGATGCTTTGCACGCATTACATCACTGACTCTTCACAAAAACCCCATATGTCAGGTGCCACCTGTTTTGTAAATGAGGACACTGAAACTCAGAGGACATGGAGTTAGTATGCTCTAGAACCTGGACCCAAACTACATCTGGCTTACCCAGAGCCTGATACCTGAATGCCTGCAACACACAGCCTTTGGGGCCTCAGTAACTTGGGCCAGACACGAAGTAGGTCCTCTGGAGGTGTTCACTAACTTGAGTCCCTAAATGATGATCTAACAGATGGTGATGGAAGCCAGTTCTTAAGACCCATGGGGCTAAGACTCTGAAGCTCTAACAGTACCCTCCAATTTGCTCATCTGTAAACAGGAAAAAAATTTCAATTATCTGAAGTCCTGAACCAGGATTGGTAAAGTAGAGAATTTTTTTCTAATGATGAGATTCATTCTCATGTCTGTGGAGAGTTTAACAGAGATCCTTTCTTCTACTGTATGAGGGTATGACTTCAAATTTTTCTCAAAATGCACATTTTTAATTAGAGTACTTTACATGCATTGCCAAGCCTCTGAGAATTGTGCCTGCAGTTCAGTTACAGAGACTGATCCCTGGGTAAGTGCATAATGAAAAATACACAGAGAGCAACTGAAATCAAACCCATAGGGAAAACTTTTTGGTCAGTGTCAAATACCTAGAAAATGACTTGGCAGCTATAGAGTAAAGAGAAAGAACAGAAACAAAAGCCAGTGCGGTTTCCTTAATTTGGGATTCTTTTTCTTGAGGGAATCCCTTTGAGAATCTGGAGTTGGCAGAAAGTTTTAGGATGGTCATGTGTGAGACAGACCCTCTTTTGCAGATGGGATAGTGAGGCCCAAAGCAGTCATGTCAAAGTCAAAGCAAGGTCAAACTGTGTGAGCCACAAATGGGAAAAGAAAGAAGACTGTGTCCTAAAGCAGCCACCCTTATGCACCCTTAAGTCATTGCTAAAAATTTGATGGTGGTGAGGAAGGTGGGAGGTGGGATGGGAGGGCAGCTCTCTGGGAACATTGGTTGGTTCGAAGGAATCAAGATCAGATGTTGAAGAATATAGTGTCATTTATTATTGTTGTTAGTCTCCAAGACTTGATCTAGTTAATTGGGGCCGCTTCTCTACTACTTAGGACCCCTGGCTGTCACTTATGGACTCCTTAAAACTGAGAGTGGCACCAATAAGATTGCTAAATATCCTGAACTGAACAGGAATCAGAATAATGTTAATGCACTTAAGAAAGAATGGACCATTGAATGAGGGTGGGGTGGTAAGGTCTGCATTCAAATATATAATTCAAAGGGCAGAATTGTCTGCTATATTCAGCCCTACCAGGAGAGAGGGGTATGGTGTCTGAGGCATGATAGTAGAACTAATTAACAGAGATATAGGGCTGAGATATAGATGTAGTCAATGGAATAGGGTTTACTGTGGAATATCTATTGAAGTATTATAAATACTTCAATGACCAGACACCTTGATTCTAAGAATGGACTATGAACATGTACATAGGACTGCTGAGAGTCAGTTTGCGCCTCAGTGAAGAAAAAAGGATTTGAGGGCCCCAGCAAGGGGAGACAGCTAAACACCTTCACAGTGGTTTTATACAGAGTGGCAACATGGTCCAGCCCAGGTCCCCTTCTCCCTTTTAGGCTTCAGTAATTTGTCCCCAACTTCTATCCTCTCACACACAATCATCAGCCTTGTATGGAAACGAGGTGGAGAAAGGGATCACTCTTATTATAAATGAATAAATTGCTGGTGTAGCTTTTTGTCCACTCAGGTGATATAAATTATTGAGAGGGAGTCTTTGTGAGTCTGTAGACCTGAAGGGTGATGGTCAGGTCCCAAAGATTGTGAATTAGCTGAGGTAACAATCCCCATCATAGAGATCTCTGACAGACAGCCATTCTGCATCAGATGATGGCCATCCTCCACCTCTTCTGGTGCTCTTTTCAAATCCAGCATTCCCCTCAAAGCTACCCCGTGCTGACTGGTCTCTCTCACACTGCAGCATATGAGGCTACAAAGATGGCCCAGAGAACAGGCTGGTCCTGACTTTGTCATTCACTTTCATGTGGCTGTGGTTAAGGCTTTTCAACCTCTTTAGAGCCCTGTGTCAAATTCAGTTCTTTCACCTGCATGACAGAAATGCTGCCTCTGAATCTTTCCCATAGCCCAAATGAAATCATGAATGGGAAAAGGATTTTAAAGGCACCAAATGTTTTACAGATGTAATATAATAATAATAATTCTACCAGCTTACATTTTTACACATGCTCTAGATACAGTTATAAAGATCATAAAAATTCTCTTCTCCAACCATTTGCCTTTAAATAGGCAAATGTCCAAGACAGATGGCTAGATGGCAAGAGATCTGAAGGTGACCTTATTTTGGGGACCCCAGTGTTTTATTACAAAAAACTCTCAATCTAGTTCCATTAACAAATCGATCTTTCTCCTAAATATAAGTTCAGTTCCTCCTTGTTCTTTTAGGAATGTAGGAAATGATCAGGAAGGATTTAATTCACAAAAACGTCTTTATTCACTTGAAGACAGCCCTAATGGTACTTTCCAATTTGCTCATCTGTAAACAAACAAAAAATTCCAATTATTTTGATATCCATATATCATTCCCTAAATTTGACTTCGTGTGCGATGTATCATTGTTTTTATTTCATCAGCTAAAAGTCTGAGCCTCTGGAACAGTTTTTCTTTAGTATTAAGCAACATAATTTGAGAATCTCTGTTTTCTTTTGGCTCTTTATTAACAGACCTTTTAACAGCTGTTCTGGAATAAAGGTGGTTGTAGTCACTGGCCTAGAAATTCTCTTTAAATGGTATTTGTAGTGTAATTGTCTTCGTTGTCATAGTAATAGGGTATTTATAATATGGCTAAATAAATTCCTAATATGGTTAACATTCCAAAGGAAGAATCACAGAACATTGAACTCTCTCATCTTTCCCACTGACTTTTTTAGAAGGTTCTGGCAATTAATTGCCATGCTGGACACTGTGTGGCCCCAGCCTATACGAATCTTCCAGTTTATGTCCTCAAGGCAGATACACACACAGTGAAGTAGTGTTCACAATGGGGTTGGTGCTGCTAAGGACAAAATGTGCTTATGCAATAAATCTTGGCAGGAAAGCAAAATAATTCCCTACTCACAAAACATTTTTCTTGGTCCACTCTCTCTCTCTTTGTGCCATTCTGAAAAAATCCGGAAACCAAACCAGCATTCTTTATTTTTAGGCCGTCTAAAATTTTACTCACTTGAGGCATGTGGACATGGAGCTATCTTTAGAACCATCCACCAAAAGTCTTGGAATCACCGATTATTAGTGCCTGGGCAATTCTCTTGCTGATTTTTTTTTAAAGCCTGGGAACCCCATTATATAAAATTGAGAGGGAATACGGGACCTCAAGTCTTACCCATTTGGTCTCCCCTCTTACCTACTCCTCAGGCACTACTGCATAATCTTAGGGTTCCAAAGAACAGTGGGAAACCATCAATCTAGCCCAAGCCCTCTATTTTGCATATGAAACAACAGAGGCCCACAGGGATGAAGTGACTTGCTCGAAATCCTTCAGTAGCCACTGATGAAGCCAGGGAAAGAATTTAGGTTTCTAGACTTCCAGTTACTTGTCTTTTCCATCATGCAGGACATAAGATACTATTATAACAAAAACTGCTTTTTTCTTACTAGCCAGAAAAGTTCAGCTGAGAAACAGATGACTGGTTGGGGAAGTTTGCTTACTGGAGGCACGAGGAACACAAATGACTTCATTGAAAATAGACAGTAGCTCTTTTCTTTGATGGAAAAGAGAGTGAAAAGTGCAAGGGGAATACAGTGTAGGGATTATTTCCTACAAGTTACTCCATTTTAGTTTGCCATAGTTTGCTATACTGAAAGATAATTGCCTTGCTACTCACTACCTGTGTGACCAAAAGCAAGTCACTTAACTTCTCTGGGCCTTGGTAGCTGTTGTTGCCTCTGAGAACACAGCAGAGACACTGTGCAGGCCACCGGACATCACAGTGATCTGTCGTCTTCCCCAGATGGACAGACCTCGGATTGGTTTCTTCCTTCTTTCCTCCCTTTTCCCTTCCTTCTCTTCTCTCTTCCTCCCTCCCTCCCTCCCTCTCTTCCTCCCTTCCTCTCTTCCTTTCCCATTTACGTACTTCTTATACAGCCATGACATCTCTAATCTTTTTTTTTCCCTAAGGTATTTTGTGCATTGAATAATTGTCTTTCCAACTGAACATTCGTTGTTATTTTTTTTTTTCCCCTGACATGGCTGTGTCTTTCTTTTTCTTTAACATCTGTTTTCTTTTTCCACTTCTGTAAGTGTTGTCTCACTTATAATGCAGGAACCCAGATTCCCGCAAAGACTCTCCCTCTGGTATTTCCAGAAGCCCTGGGTGGTCTCATACAGGCTTCTGTACAATCTGTGCATCTCTCTTTTTCTCCTTTCTTTGCTCCAGGCCTTCCTAGATAGTATCATGGCCATTCTGTATCATCGCATCGGCCTGATACCACTGACACTTCTACTGAGTGCTGTTGTGCCCTCTTGTCACTTTCGCTTACTAGTTGCAGAAAACGATTACAGTAGCTACCTGTATTTTCTTTCTGATGTAGCTGTAAATGTGTATGAATGTGTATTATGATTTCCCCCTTCCCTTCCTTTCACTATTTATTTAGTCTCTAGGCTACTGACTATCTAGATAGGATTATGACTGCACTAGAGAAGGAATATACATGATGCAGAGGTGGAGGCATTGACCAGTCAGAACTTGAGTCTTTCCTTTTGGGGAGAGAGTAAATGCAGTTTCATGTGTGTAAGGATGAGTTACACGACAATGAAAGGCACATGCTACTGTTGCTGTTTCCTTCTAAAAGTTTAATTATAGAAAGAAGGATGTATATGGATGTTGAATAACGAATGAGGTGGAAAGTTGTTCACTCAACAACACCTATCTCAACCCACTTTAGCTTGCCTTCCTGAGACTAGGAAGATAGAAAGCTAGAATTAGATTTCCCAAATCTCTTTCAGCTAGGGTGCTTGCTTGAGAATGATGGGACATAAGCTGAAAATGGATTCACTACTATGTGCTGTCTTGACTTTCGGTAAAATTGAGTGGGCTCAAATGGCTGAATCTCAAGTCCTCTGCCCATTCTGCCTCAGTGGATAATGTCCCTTAACCAAACAGCCCTCCTCATCATGAGGACCTGGCCCAGTGCCTGCTTATCCTTAAGTCTCGGGTTTCAGTTTCCTGCCAGCCTGTGGAATTATTCAAACAAACCAATCAATCTCCCCTCAGAACCAGAGGTCACCTCACTGTCTTGTTATCACAAAACCTCCCTCCCAATCACTCTGTTCTCAAGCATAACCTTGTGGCCCTGTGGAGTATGCAGTGTCCTACCCCAGACTGTGAGTATATGTGACTAAGAAACTGCTGTCACTCTCATCTGTCCAGAGTCGGTGTCATGTGTTCAGCCATCCTCATAAACCTGGAGCAGAGATCCCTTCCTCACCAAACTGATGAAGAGAAAGGGAATAAACACAAGTGGGTGCTCTCCCATGAAATCTGAGGCAAACGTGAGAGGCCTGGGAGTAGCTATAAGTGGAGAGTACAGACAGAGGCATCTGCTCTTCCAGAGTGGCCACGGAGGAGGTTCTGTTGTTCATTCCCTAATAACACAGACATGGGGCCGCGGGAGGCAGCAACACTCGCTCTTCCACTAGAACAATCTTGCGTTGTGGTCAGGCATTTCTCCTGGCTCTGCTGTGTCTGGCTGCCCTTTTCCCGGCTAAGTAAATTCTAAACTGGTTCTCTGGATTTCTAGAGGTTCTATAAGCTAACTAATGCATTTTAATAAACCACTTTCAACTTAAATCACCTAAAGTAGACTCTAATATCTGTGACAAGAACTGGATGATACGAGTGGCTAAACGACATAGGGTCTTCTCACAAAACATGAAGTCCGGAGGCTGGTAGTCCTAGGACTGTGCAGCCATTAGTTCTGCAGTGACATCTGTTCACCAAGTCCCTTCTGTCTTTCTGAAATGCATTCATCTTCATCATTGCAAAGGTTGTTGTTCGATCTTCAACCTCATGTCTGCGTTTCAGGCAGAAAGAAAACAGTGGCCCAGGGAAGGAGTATAGCGCTGTTTGCTTTGGCTGGGTAACAAAAAACCCCAAAATCTAGTGGCTTAAAACAACCACCACTCTGTTAGTCAGCTGGGTAGTTCTTCAGATCTGGGCCAGCTCAGCTGATCTCTTTGTGCATCTGCAGTCACCTGCCAGTTGACTGGAGGTCGGATGATCTACTATGGCTCATTCATGAATCTGGTGGCTGGTATGTCGCTGGCAAGAGCAATGAGACTACCTAGGCCACATGTTTCTCATTGTTTAGCAGGCTGGCCCTGGCATCTGCCCCTGGCAGTCTCAGGTTTCCAAGAGCAGCAGGAGAGGGCAAGCTCTATCATGCAGCCACATTTCTGTTTTGGTCTGCATCTCATTTGCTTTTGTGTACTGGCCAAAGCAAGTCACAGACCAAGCCTAGAGTCAAGAAATAGAGAAATAGTCTCTGCCTCTTGATGGGAGGAGTTGCAAAGTCAGTCCAAAGGTACAGCAATGGGAATAATTATGGCTTTTCTTGCCATTTATTATGGAGAGGCACCAAATCAGGAGACTAGAAATCTTTCCAAATCACCAGTAGATTTCTAACTACTTCTTATTGGTCAGAAGTATAATTTGTCATTTGATCATCTCTAAGAGCAAGAGAGGCTGTAAATGTAGTTTATCCAGGCTGTTCCTGGATAAATTGTAGTTCTCTGAGTAATAAAAGGTGAGAGGAAGGGAATTGGTTTGCTATAAAATAACATATTTTATTATTTCATATTAAACATATATATATAATCTGCCTCCAGTTCCTGCTAATATTTTGTCTTTGACCTTGGTTCCTGACACAAAGCTCTTAAACCCTTGTAGTTTCCTGAGTGATAGTAGTGTCTGACACAGAAATCCTAAATCCCTTGTAATTACCTGGGTGATAAAAGTGTCCTTTGTTCTAAGGAGGCAACTCTTGGTGTCTTCCTGGATAAAGACTAGTCACTAGAAAAACCAAACCATGATTAGAAGCTTAGAACTTTCAGCCCCACCTCCATTTTTCAGAGAGGGGAGAGGGGCTGGAAATTAGTTAATAATCAATGATGTTTATGTGATGAAGTCCATGTAAAAATCCCAAAAGTGCAAGGTTTGAAGAGCTTCTAGGTTGGTTAGCACATCTACATGTTGGGAGGGTGGTACCCTCCAACTCCACTCAGGACCCTCCAGACCTCACCCTATGTATCTCTCTATTTGGCTATTCATCTATATCCTTTACTATACCCTTTATTATATGATAAACCAGTAAACATAGTTAAGCCTTTCCCTGAATTCGTGAGCTATTCTAGCAAATGATGAAACCAGGAGGGGGTCATGGGAACCTTCCATTTATTTATAGCTGAGTCAGTAGAAGTTGACCACTACTGATGACTGATGTCTGAAATGGGAGACATTCTTGTGGGGCTGAGACCTTAGCCTGTGGGATTTGATGCTAACTCCAGGCGGTTAGCGTCAGAATTGCTTGGTGTGAAAAAGACACATACATCTATCTGGTCACAAGTGTTCTGCATGAGTGAATAAAGGAACACAATGTGTTTTTTTTTTCTTTTTCTAGACAGTTGGATATTAGCAGTATCTGCCATATATAATGTGAAGAGCTATAATAGAGACACTTCTGCAAAACTGCATTTCATTCTATTTCTATGAAAGACTGGGTTGGTGGACAGACACCATGGTCTCCTCCCATCACTCAATGGCAAAGGCTTAGTAGCTGTGCAACTAACTCTCCTTGGAGCCTCTGGTGTTTGGTTCACCAGACAGATTCAAGCGTCACAGTTGATAGAGCTTGGCCTCTCTGTTTCCAAAATATATACAACACACATCTCACTTGTACCTCCACCTTGTACAGCTAGTACCTGCAAAGCACATGGCACATGCATTAGACCTCGATGGAGGATTAATACTGTCACTGCAGTGCAG
Organism: Eidolon dupreanum; assembly: GCA_028627145.1. NCBI lineage: Eukaryota > Metazoa > Chordata > Mammalia > Chiroptera > Pteropodidae > Eidolon > Eidolon dupreanum. Next base: position 54,344,109 of record CM053508.1, read on the forward strand.
TCCTATTTCTGGCAAAGGCCCTAAGGCCGATTATGGTGAGTCCAGTATGTTAGTGTTATCCTGATGTTTCATAGTCATGACATAGAAAGCACAGACAACTAGCAACACACTGTCTTATATGGTCCTTATGATCAGGAGAATCTGTGTTCTTTTGTACAAGAATCCAGCCTCTTTCTTTGTGTGCTCTTTTGAAAAACTGAAATGTTCTTGAAGTCTGGAGACAAATTTCCAAGTGACTGCATCTGAACTTTTAAAATTCTCTTTTCTTCCTTGGTTAAATCTCAGTGGAGCCAGAGATGATGATAATTTTCATGAACACAAACTTAAGATTTTGTTGCCTGTTGAGCAAAGTAGCTGCTTCCTTTTGCAAAAGAACTGATTCCTATTCTTATTGAGTTGGTGTTTTTATTAAAATTTCCATTATCTTCTTCCTTCCAATGCAGTTATAGATGAAATTCTCCTGACCATGCTTCTCAAGCAAAATCTTTTCTGACTCAAAATATATGAAAGGCATATAGGAGAAGAGCCTCATTTTCTCAAATATAAATCATCTTGGTAAGGAAAAAAATTTTTTGTCTCAGCCTTCATAATCATTTTAGGTCAGTATTTTTAGCTTTGTCAGGCATACCGGGCCCCGAAAAATAAATCTGGGTTGAGATATAGTCATGGTGGAAGAGGTAGAAGTGATGATATCTGAAGATGCTCTGATAATAATGGCAACCTCTTTGTTGAGGGTCTACTCTGAGTCAGACCTGGCCACAGAGCCCTTATCTTATCTGTGCAGCCCACAGCACTCCATATACTACAAGCTGGCCTCTAATGGCCTTCTCAGGGAACTGAGGGGTAGGCCTGTCAGAGCACAGAGTGCCAGTTTTGGCTCTATCTTGTGCTATGTGACCTTGGCCAAGTGCTTTATGTCCTCTGTGCTTCCATTTTGTTATCTAGAAACCAATGCTCATGTGATGGTAATGATAACTTCCCTATCGCCTTCACAGGGCATCCTTAAGTTGAAAGTGCTTTGTCAACTGGAAAACTCTATTCCAACCAAAATCGGTGTGACGCAGCCACCCCAAGCACAACTGAAGTCAAATCTTTGTCTCTCTCTTTTCCTCAGAGAATAGTACCAGCCTATATGTATACACCTCTACTAGGGAAATAAGAAAAAAGGAAGCATTAAGCCTTCTACTTCATGTTCCCATAGATATCACTTTTGAGTACTTACTCTGAGCCAAGGAAAATCATTCACATGCATGATCTTATGCAATCCTTGAAACAAAACTATTGTTCCTATTCTATAGGCAAAGATACTGAGGCTCAGAGAAGTTAAGTAACGTGTCGTTATCATAACACTACTAAGTAAAGAGGCTGGGTTTCCCATCCTCAATGGTCAGAACTTATGGCCTGTACTCAAGTACTATACTTATTTTTACTTAGGAAGAATAAGAAATGACTGCTTTTAGAGAAAGAAACTCAGAAGAGTCAAGAGTCCAACTCATCCTGGCCCAAAAAACTTTATAATCCTTTGGCAACAAAGTCTGTGAGAAATATTTTCTTTAAAAATCAACCTTAATATAGTCCCATTTTGTCAAACACTTTTTAAGTGCTTATTAAGTATCAGGCATAAGTTCTCTGTGTATATGTATTTATAAGTCTGTTTAATCCTCATACCAATCTGTGAGGTGATACTATTATTATCCTCACTTTGTGGATGACAAAACTGAGGCACAGAAAGGTTATGAAACGTTTCTAAGGTAACGTGGCTACTGAGTGACAGAAGCAAGCTCAAACCCAGGCAATCTGATTTCAGAGCTATATCACTACATTTTACGCATAGTGAAAGTTTGAAAGAATACATGACAAATTATCAGCAGTTATTTCTGGAAAATTGGATTTGAGCAGGAAATAGTAATATTTTTACTTTATTTTGTCTACACTTAAGTACTCTTGCAAAATTTTACTATATATATGTATATGTTTTATAATTAAAAATATTTCTTTATGGATTTAAATATTTTGCCCTCAATGTAGTTTGGGTATTAAATATGAATTCATGATTGCTAATGAGGGGACTGACATTTTTCCAGGGGATTTCAGAAATTTAGAAGAAATGCCAAGAGTGGCCAGGTTATTATTATAAAGCCAGAGTCTGCTTTTGTCAGGGTCACATGTTTTTCTCCCCACAACCCTTATCCCCGCGCGTGGCCAGCAGACAGGGGGCTCTATGGCTGCATTATGTAGATTTATATTCACTTTGAACCAGAGGGCAAACAGAAAAATGTAAATTTCAGCAGCTGCTTTTGTGGGCACTAACCTCTCTGGACTCATTCAGTCCCAGACTTCACCCCGGGAGTGATTTTCCCACATCCACTATAATTTATTGACGAGAGTTGTTTCTCTTCCTGAGGCTGAAGGAATTGCCCAGCACAATTTTAAACAAAGCACCACACGGTCAAAGCAATGAACCGAATCATCATTTCCTCACACCACCAGCCCTGCCCAGGGTAATATCCCTCCCTCTATCGTCTCTCATTTTTGAAGATGCTGGCTGCACAAGCCATCTCTAGACATTTCCCATTGTCCCTCTGTCAGCCTGAAACAAAGGTAAGTCACCATCTCTCCAGCCTTGACCCAGCTGGGCAGCTGAGACCACACAGCATTGTTCCAGGGTACCATAGTAATCTTTTTGAGATAAGCATTTCTAATATCACATGAGGTTGGCTTAGAAATATATAGGTTTCAAAAATTCCCTGTTGTCCCAAATGTCATAAAATTAAACAGACTGCATCTTTCTACATTTTGGACTGACTAATGAAATCACAGGACATTATCATTATTTCTGGAGAACTTCAATGTATGGCTACCCATCCAGGCTGTGATTTTAAGTTTGTTTTGTCCTAATGGGGACAAATGTTACCGTCTGAGTGTGTTTCTCAAAGTCACTAGGCATTCTGTAAGTGATCATGTTGTCTGATGAATCAAAACCCCATCATGTTTCATTCAACCCTTTGGAAAGTTGGGATTGTCATGATGATGATTATGTTAATGACCATTACCATTCAGTGGAGGCTTCTGTCAGGCAGAGGACTAAGCACTTCTACCAAATGCCTTCAAATTCCCACAACAACCTTTTGGCTTGAGGTTATTATTTCCATGTCACAATAAGGGAAAAGGGGTTCTAAGAAGTTAGTGCCTCCCAAATAATAAATCACATAATTCAGAGAGGGACCAAATAGGAGTTTACCTTCACACTATGAAGCATTTGGAGTCAAGCTTTTAAAGAACAGACTATTTTCATGTTCTCGTAGAATTCAAGGTATCCCACCATTTGGCCTCCTCTTTCTGCTCCTTCCTGTGGGACAGTTGAGCATGTTGTCCAGGGCTCCGTGGCTGTGTTCATGCTGCTTCCTCTGTCTGGAATGTTCTTCCTCTCCCCTTCTTCTTGGGAAACAGATTCATCTCTCAAGACTCAGCTCTAGTACCACATCCTCTAAAAAACCATATCACTGTCTCTGCCACCCACGCATCCCTGTAGACTTGATCATGTTGTTCTTTTGTCCCACTATTCTCTACACAAAAGTTCATTGCGAAACCCATCACACTTCATGTTGGTATTTATTTTTATGCCTCTCTATAGTACTAAACTGTCAGCCTTTTCAGACTAGATCATATCATCTTCATCTTCATATTCCTACAGTTTAGACTGGTGTCTGGCAATTAGTAGATGCTCAATAAATATCTGCTTCATGAATGAATGAATGGATGAAAACCTTCTAGGACTTAAAAGAATCAACATATTAGGCAATCAACACTGTAAGGTGAATTATTTGAGAATATTCAATTCTTCTAGAGAAGACAAGAAAACAGTAAAATGAATGAAACTCATAAGATACATGAGATATAGATAATAAATAAATAGTAAGTTGTTCATGAGGCATAGATAAAACTCATAAAACATTTAGGTATAAATAAGTAAGTTAGCAACCCATGAGACAGATTAGACATGGATAAAATTAGTAAATCGTGTATTACTGAACATAGGAAAGGCTGGAAGGACCAAGAGGCAACAAATCTTCATGAACCTCTAAATATAAATGAGGATTGTGAGACACTCAGTATTCATATGATCTTAAATTGACCACCCATTAGTGATACCCCTTCTGGCATCATGTACCCTTTGTCCAAGAAATGTAAATAAAATCCAGAGCTGCTTATGATAGCTGATTGGCAAACCATAGCTACTGGTCAGGTGTCTTGCTTCTCTGTGATAGAGTGAATTTATGTTGACTTCAGGGGCCTTCAGGCCAAACCCTCTTGTATAACCCTCATCTCTCATCGGTATAGCTCACCATCAGTGGGGAAGGCTGATGAGGCAGCGAGAGAGAGACAGGATGTACAAACATTATGTAACCGAGGATCAGGTAGTGTGGTCCCTCTACCCCCCCGCACCTTGAGTGTGTTTCCTTATCTTTTATGCTTCATTTTGCTTCTAGCTATGTAGTTAAATGAATTCAATATGTTTCAAGTGTATTAGTTTTATGTAACCCACTCTGTTCCATTATCTCTGAGATAGCTTGACTAGGAGCACACTTATAGGGTACCTTTGCATCCAGGAAATTTCCCGACAACAAGCATATTTCCTATAAATACCACTAGAGCTTCTCTCCTTAGGAAGCCAAACATGGCTACTCTCTGCAGACCGACCAATCTTTTCTCCAATTATTACAAGAAAAGGGAAAATTCATGATACTAGAGACCTTTATATCCAGAATGCGCAGCAGAAGTACTGAGAATATAGACACACTAAACGTTTTTTAAAACTCAGCTGGAGTCATGGTCCTATTTTTTATGCAAAACACTTGTGACAAACCTTAAAGGATAATTGCAGGCTAAGATCCTTTATGATTAACTGATGCAGATGTGAGAGACTGAGTTTTTTCTTCAAGAATAAGTAATTTTATTTCTTCACAATGTCCAGGCAGCCCACACAAATATGTCCTTGTAGAATTCCACAGTTGCACCCTGTATAAGCCACTTTGAATTCTTATGTGTGTGTGGACCAATAAAGAGTTATTATCTGACTGAGTGGGGTATTAGCTGAGTTGGTTTCTAGTGTGTGATATTATTTCAGACTTTCATTCTTGTTTATTGGCCATTGATAGTATTATAAGTCCTGTTTATTGCTGCTGGTTCACATAGCTCAGATTCATGTATAAAAAGTGCTCTCTCTCTCTCCTGAGTCACATTCAAATTTATTCATTTTGAGTTCCAAGACTTTTCCTTTCTTTGGACAAGATCTATGCTAAGTGGATGTTTAGTGCCACTGATTCTTTTCTCCTGATCCTATTAACGTTTTCTTTAAAATGGATTTGTTGAGCATCACATTGTAACTGTGCTCATGAAAGTTTAAAAGCTATTCACAACCAAGGTCTGGTTCAGTAACTAAAAAAAAAGGGAGTGGGGGAGGAGGACAAAAAAAAAAAAGAAAGAAAGAAAGAAAGAACCGTCTGCATTTGATCTCGTGTATTAAATTTACTTTCCATCTTCTAATAATGGGATGATATTCAATCTCCACTAGACCAGTGCTGTGACATCTATAACTTGGAGGATGTGTAACAAGAGGAAAACAGCCTTATGGGGCCTCAGGGACCACTGATATGTCAGTGATCCTGTAGAGCTGTTTATTGGCAATGCATAACAGAGTCAGGGCCCAGTTTTATATATATGTTGGTGAAAAGGAATGGCATTTAGTGTTACTTGGGACTTTTTATTCTCAGATCACCATGGGTCTAGAATACTATGACTATACAAAGTTTCCCTTTGGAAGATTTCCCAGTTGGCCTACCGGTTGTCTATTTACAACCCAATTAACATTCCTGTAGCTGGGAGGAAGACCTGCACTTAGTTCTCTGAAGCAAGTTGCTGATGTACTGCTGGAGCCCCGGGGAGCTGGCTCCCCTCTAGGCCAGGAAGGAAGATTGAAATAAAGGGGCGTATCAACTCAACCTGGACCAGAGCCTGGGCTCCCACTCACTAGATGCTCACCAGGAGTGCAGCATCCAGACCAAAAGCAAAACCCTGTGGCCTCCTATGACTGAACCAACACCTGACACTCAAGGCCTCCCCATACCTGGAAATGGAAATGATGGCCACTTCCCCTTCCCCCAGCATCTGCCTAAATGCTCTTCGCAGCTTGAATTCCCTTGGAGAAGAATTTTTCACTCTGCCCTTAGAAATCAGCCTTAAAATTATACACTGAGGGAGGCAGCCCATTGTCTTTACATCACATTAAGATGCAAATGGCGGACATCAAATTCTTTCTTGACAGCTGGTTTTGCTGGGGTGCCCTCTGGGCTGTGAGGGAGGAAAAATGCAGAAATGGTAGTCGGGGTCCTCCACAAAGATCGAAACATTTAATGTCACCTTTGTTCAGAAATGCTCTGGGGTGCGTAGGTAGTACAGGCTAACTGGAAGGTGTAAGAGTCTGTTGGTTACTTACTCTTCCATGTTTCAAATGCTCTGTTTATGCCATAAATTTTATAGCCTTTGTTTGAATCTCTGCTATCTTTTGCACTTCTAAAGAAGTCATTTTTACATGACCAGATCTAATGTGCACAGCTGAAGCATTTTCCCCCTGGACTGTGTCTGCCTTCCACACCAGTTCTGCCTCTTCTGGGATTTCACTTGCTTTGGAGATTTATGGTTGAGATTTTTACTTTGTTTACACAGAGGCTGACATGACTTCTCAGGAAGTGGGCTAGGTCTCAGATCATCCCTGTTCTAGCAGAGTGTGGGGACAGGAACACTTGAGGAGGGGTATGTGGTCTCAGAGCTGAGCTCATTGGCGCACTTCTCAAGTGCAGGAAATAGTGAATAGGGCACCTACTTTCAACCAGTTTGCTCAAAAACAGTTGTTTCTTATCCATTTAAATTAAGCTGAAGAAATCAGCCCTTCGCCAGGGCTGCCTCTGTAAGTCTCAGCTCTCCCAGATCTTTGTGCACCTTCCACACTCCCTGTCATCCTTTCTCTCTTTTTGGTGTGCCTCCCCTTCATCTTTATCAGACACTCATTGACCTGTCTTTTCTTATCAAGTTATGCTCACAGAATAGAATGTGAAACACGTTCATGTTAAATTATAAATTACCCCAAAGAGCTTTGGCTCTCACCTATTACCTTTTAACAAGGATTAAAGGCTTAAATTAAAAGAATTAATCTCTCCTTGGGGCATTTCAGCCACTATCAGAGGAGTATTAAAGTTGCGGGGAGGTGGGGGGTGGGCGGGGAGCACCATTAGGACTTCCCAATATCCCTGAAATCATGGACTTTGGAGGTCAGTTGAAAATAGAGAATTAAAGCCTTGTACTATTATTCACCATTTCCTGTACCTGTAGTGATGTTTCTGACCTGTAGTCACTTATAGCCTCTGCTTTCTTAATAAAATAATCTAATCCAATCTCCCAGACAATGACTGAACCTCTTCTAGAACATTTTGGATTTGTGTTTACTTAACAATGCAAAAATCAGAAAAATCACTATCTTTCTAGCCAGGCCAGTCATTGATAGACATCTCTAAGTATTAGTAAATTCTCCTCTGACATTTACTCACTGGTCCTTAGTTCTTTGCTTAAAACCTTGTGAATTAAATCTGTTCTCTTCTGCATGTGAAAGTCTTTCAAGGAGTTGAAGACAATAGTCACATCTTTCCTCCCCAGTTTTTTCTTCTACCAATTAGAAGTTACTCTAGCAGAGCAAATTGAGCTAAAAATGCACAGGGAAGGTATGCTTCTTGGGGACGCATTGGTTTTTAAATATGGCCAAAAATCAGTGATGTATCTCTTGTTGCAAGATAAGGTCTATGCTTTTCCCCTTGAATCCAGACAGGTTTGTGATTGCTTTGACCAGTACAATATAGTGAAGTCATGCTATGTACCTTTCATCTTGTTTGCTAGAACACTTGCCCTTGGAGCTTCAGGCTGCCATATAAGAAATCCAATTATCCTAAGCTGCTGTTCTTGAGAAAGACCAAGCCACGTGGGAGAGCTCCAGTAGACAAGCCAGCTGAGCCCAGCCTTCAGGTCTTCCCATCCCAGACCCTAGACATGTGAGTGAAGAAGCCTCTGGTTGATTCCAGCCCCCAGACATCTGAGTCACACCCAGCCATTCCAGTCCTACCAGATGAGGCCCCATGTATTGTGGAGTAGAGACAAATTGTTCCTGACATGTCTTGTCCAATTCCTGACTCACAGAATCCACGAGTATAGTAAGATGACGGTTATTTTACATCACCGGTCTTGGGTTGGTTTATAACACAGCAAGAGATAGCTGGGACAGAGACCGATGCCTAAATCACCCTGGCATAGTTGCTTCTGCCCTTGAGTAACATTAACACTAAATTTCCTTACTTCTTAACTTGGCTACTAAATTTATTGATCTTGCATTTAAACAACAACTTTCTCCAGAGTACTAGGAAAAAACAGAAACTTCATAAACTGCAGGAAGTAATTACAGAAATAGATAGTGAATCAAAATTAGTGCCAATAGAATTCAAGTCTCTAAATGTTGTGTCTTTGACCTTACCGCTTTATATTATACTCCTAACACAAACTGTTAGTTTGAGCTCATTTATTCATATAATAAAGACTTATAGAACCCTCATTCTATCACGTAGTAGTAATTATGTCATCTTCAGCCTTGCATCTTCTGAAGTAGGGAAGCCAACTTGGATATGTAACCCAGGTAAGTCCTACAGCCTTCTGAGCTCTAAAATGAAAGCGATGGTAACACCTGCCTTGCACAATCACGGTGAGGATGAGAGATTAATAAAGGAAGCTGTTCAGCTCTCATAGGTTTACTATTTCTTTCTGCAGAACTGACCTGATGCTTTTTGTGTCATCGTCCCAGTTGTTGACAAAAGCACTGGACAGGACAGGATCAGGGCAGGCTCACTACTGGTGACCTTCTCTGGGCCGGTCATCAACTCTTTGAATTCCATAACTGAACCAGCTTCACATAGAAGCAGGGATCTGAGGCTGGTTAAGGGCAGGGATCTGAGGCTGGTTTATTTACTGACATCCCACAAAACTAAAACAGTACTCAGCACATAATAAGTACTCAGTAAAGATGTGTTAAATAAATGGGTGCAATTCTGTGAGTAGCACTCTCCTCCGCCTAATCGTATGTATGGGAAGCTCATGTTATGTGGTCCTCTGGCCCAAGGCTGGTCCTTCCTCTCTTAGCCGAGAGTCTCAGCTCGAAGAGGTACAGAGTACGAAGTTCACATGTAGAGCTTAGGAAATCGACAGCTCCCCCTGCTACACCTATTCCCCACTTCCTAATTACCAAGATGTTTAAACTATAACATGAATAGCCACATTAAGCCATTTATTATATGAAAAGCAGGGGCATAATACATAGATAATTAAGGCCTCCTTCTGTGCCAACCTACCCACTAGAGGTATAATTAAGTGTAAGTACCTCGTAGTTTGCTAGCCATTATTACTGGGCTTAAACATATATTCAGCCAGTTATTAGCGAAATTCTATAGTGTTCTGAGGAACTATTGTTTTAATAAATGGAGTAGGAATTTTCCAGCCGATACCATGCTTTCTCATCTGATCTTGGGCCGTGAATTGGTGGTATGATATTCTCCATTATCAATATGAAAAACTCAGATCTTGGACACTATGAGAACAGGAAGAGCCTCCTAATGCCCTTTTCTGGTTCTTACTGGCCATAGAAAAGATAGTTCCTTCTTCTAAGGTTTCTGTTGAAAAGAGAGAAGCAACAGAATATAATATAAGATTCTGCTGCTCAGAATCTCTCTACTCCACACAAAGCAAGGATCCCGGTTTTCTTCATATTTGGTTCCAGGGATCGAGGACTTACAACCAAGTGAACAACATGTGTTTATTAAACCTTATTATGTCCACAGCCCTGAGCTAAGGCTATACTGAAATAGTATGTTTTTGACTTGAACTAGCATTATAAACAGCCTTATTTAAATATTTTGATCTTCATCTGATTGAAAGGAGTCAGGAAAGCAGAAAGGGTGAAAGAGGTGGGGTAGCTAATCCCCTTATGTCTTATTATGGCTTCTTTTGAGAATGGGAAGAATGAGTCTCTGAAACAAAGGAAGCCCCCCAAAAGGAAAGGAGACCTTCCCTCTCCCATATACTCCTGAGACTGACATTGCAAGCTTTCTCTTCTCAGACCCTCAAGCTGAAGCTCTGGGATTTCCCTGTAGGAGGAGTTCTACAGCAGTTATCAGGAGAGAGATATATTTTGAAGCTGCAGTGGCAGAGTAAGCACAAGGATGTATACTTGGATCAGTTGTTTGGGGTGACTTTGTAGTAGGGGAGAGAAGCAACAGAATATGAAAGAATTAACGGGGCAGAGGCCACCTCTTAAAATAGCTACTATAGATCCCCTGCTGACTGGGAGGTAAAGAACCAAGCCACCCATACTCGTATACCTCTATTCCCAGTGCCTGGTACTCAGTAGGGGCTCAATCCATATTTGTGGAAGGGACTGTACCTTGCATGAGTAAAAGGTAGTATTTCTCCCATCCACCATGCAGCGACTTCAGAGAGGTGTGTGCAGATAGTGTCTGTGCTTCTTGGAAGCTCTATTGCTTTGAGAGTCAAAGGGGAAGAGACGTGTTGGAGGACAGAATAGATATGATATACTGTGTAATTTGTCGAAAGGAAGGCCAAGGGAGAAGTGGGTTAGAAAACGGAGTTTAACAGGCATTGGGACAGGGAAATATGTTAGATTCCAGCCCCACAAAGATGAAAAATATGCACAGAGAGCTCATAACCCCCAGAAAATGCTCATCTGAGATTCCCTAACACTGAACCCCAACTCTATTCATTTGTCAAGACTGCATCATGGAAATCAGAAATTCAGTGACCTGGAAAGATGGAGTCAGGGGCTGCTCACTGGCCTCAGGAATGATATCTTACTCCTTCATCCCCACTTCTACCACCCCTCTCTGAGGCTAGCTATTGTCTGAAGTCTTAACTTCATCAAATGCTTTCACAATGTTCCATCTCTACAAGAAGCCCTCCCTAATCATTTTATCTCTATCAGTATCTTTTCTTCCTAGAAACAGACTATGCTTTGCTCCTAAGAAGGATTTGGTTCATAGTGAGTTATGTGCTAAGAAATTAATTGCTTACAGGAAGTGGGATTAAAGGTGAGAGGACACCTTAATTTATGGCAGACTCTGTACTAGTAATTTTATGTGAAACATTCTCTTTAATCCTCACAGCAATCCTGCATTGTAAGTAGCATCTTCTTGACATATCAGAAAACAGAAGATCATAAAAATAACTTCTCTTATTTATATAACAAATGTCTATTGTATGTCTTATATATGCCAGGCAAAATGCTAGGTCCTGGAGAGGTAACCTTGAAGAAGCCAGATACAGATCCCACATTCAGAAAGTGTATGGTATCATAGAATATACGGACAAGAAAACAGTCCATTCCACAGAGAGTGAGGAATTCTGTGGAGGGGGAGAACTGTATGCTGAGAGAATACATGGAAGAGCCTCTAACCCACAGAGGAAGTGATATCAAACAGACATAAAGCAGGCAGAGTTCCAGGGGCATCAAGGGGAAGAACAGGAAATTGAAAAGAGGAAAGGGGAAAGGAAAGCGTTTTCCAGGCAAAGGAAACATCATGTGCAAAGATCTTCAGGTTTGATGTAGCGCAGCCACGCCTCCTTCCAGAAAAGACTGAGAGTAACTCACAAGGATATAAAAGCTGGAACAAGGAGGTATAAATCCAAAAGAGGAACTTAAGGAATAATAATTTTAAAACAAAACAAAACAAAACAAAACAAAACAGGATGGAGATTTCAAATGGAGCCAAGAATAAGATTTTAAGGACTGCATGCCATAATGATATGAATGCTTATTATAAGGAAGCCATTTATTTGACTATACACTTTCTAGGAACCAACCCTGAAAGGAAAAGCAGTTGGTCTTTCCAGATGAAACTTCCTCAGGAGAAGAGCAACCATTGGACCAGAGAGGCTAAAGGCCCTAATTAAGCAGGTCAGGATACTCTCCACTGATGGGCAGCCTCAAAAGCACCCCTGTAATGGGATGTTCCATCCATCACCCAAGGTACCTCTCATGGAAACTATTCAGCCAGTGGCCATGAAACATCATCCAGGAGTCCCAGGAGCTCTTGATTCATGTGACTTAATCCCAGAGAAGATCTTAAAATAATAGAAAAAACTGAAAATTGTCTGATCCTCCAAACAGCTGTCACTAGCGTAGCCTCTTTCTGCCAAGTTTTTGGAGTATATTATTTAGTAATAAGTTACAAACTGTACTTCCTTACAAATAGTTGAAATTCAGTTTATCTATGTTATCGATTAACTCATGTGCCTTAACATAGAGCCAAGATGAGAGTAAAGTGTGTCTGGATGAAAAAGCCATTTCTCTCCTCTCCTCTTTCAAGTCATTCCTATCTAACGTCATTCTCTCTACAGAGCTGTATATATTTCCAAACCAAAAATTACTTCTCCATCCCCTAGCCAGTCAGCATGTTTCACCACTTTAAGGCACATAACATATAAGATTGGATGCTGTGTGTACATCCTCAGAATTTATCTTCCCTGATGAGCCCAGCGTGATGCCACCCTTGTACTCATAATCAATAAAATCAATAATCATCGAATGAAAGCAACATCCTCCAAATAGCAGCTTTGAAAATAACCTATTCTTCACATCACTTTTATTGAGCATATGGATTCAGCCACTTATTTGGAAGATATACACAGTGGCTTTTAATTTCTTTTGTGCAATGATTTGTGTTGAATCTTGAGTTTCTTCAGTCTACATGAGACCTTTTCTGACCTCCTCATCTACAATGTGAGTTCATGGGTAAAGGTCATATCCTTTGAGGAAATGCAAGAGCAAATGGAACAAGGAACTAGAAAAAATGTAATGCAGGAAACAGCCTTGAACTCTGGCCTTGACACACAGACTGATTGGATTAGAGATGCTTATAAGGCAATTTGGCCTGAAGTTGCCTTAAAATTTAAAGGCAAACATTCACTGAGCCCTTGATATGTAATAGAAATTGTGCTAGGCTTCATAAAAGATTTTAGTAGGCATGAACTATCATTCAACCACCACAATAACTTGTGCATTATTATGACCACTTATTAGATGTGGAATCTAAGACTCAAAGTATTTAAGTCATCTACTCAGGGTAGCATAGTAATCTGCAGAACAAGGATTTGATCTCAAATCCATCCGACTTCAAACCCAAGCCTCTTCCAGCTGAGAGGGATCAAATCCCAGTTCTGCCAGTTAGGAGATTCAGGACATGTCACTTAACCCTTTAGTCACTTAAGCCTGTTTCCTCATCTAAAAATACAGGTATAATAAAGTATTTGTCTTATAGGACTGTTTTGAGGACAAAATGAGAAAATGTACATAATCACACTATTTGGCAAATAGTAAGTGCTCAATGAAATTTTGTTACTAATATTAGTAAACTCTGCTGTCCACTTTGACAAGGAAACTTGTGTGCACTCAAACTAAGCCATTCTAACCAAAAATAACCCAAAGTCATCAATGTCATACAGAGCGTAGTAATTTGCCAGGTCTGCCATAACAAAATACCACAGACCAAGTGCTTTAAACAACAGAAATTTATGTCCTCACACTTCTGGAGGCTGGAAGTCTGAGATCAAGGTGTTGGTAGGATTGGTTTCTTCTGTGGTCTCTCTGCTTGGCATATAGACAGCGGTCTTCTCCCTGTGTCTTCACATGGTTTTCCCTCGTGTGCATCTGTGTCCTAATCTCTTTTTCTTAAAACACCAGTCATATTGAATTAGGGCCCACCCTAATGACCTCTTTTTAACTTAATCACCTTTTTAAAGACCCTATCTCTAAATATAATCACATTCTGATGTAGTTGGGCTAGGACTTTAGCATATGAATGGGGGCACAATTCAGCATACAATGGAAGGCCTCAGCAAAATTTTTCTAAAAATATTTAGTGTTTTAAATTTTCTCAGTGGAAGGCATGTTAGAGCATCCTCACTTGGCTTTGAGTGGAAAACCCATGTGAGAGTTTTGTGAAGACAAATCATTACTTTTTAAAAAATGGCATTGTCAGTAGGGACTACAATGGCTTTTGTTTGTATTTTTAGTTTGGACTTTCTGAAGTGCCACACTTCCTTGGGGCTGCAGGTTGTTCAGTTTATATACATTATGATAAGAATCATGTTTGCCAGGATCCTTTTCTCCACTAAAAGCCAGGTC
>CM053508.1:54358895-54499761 GCA_028627145.1 Eidolon dupreanum
GTTTGGACCTGATGTTAGTCACAAGATTCGGGCATGTCTCAAAAAGAGACATGGAGCAATATATCCAGTGCCATAATGACATGTAATTTAGGACGTCTTTACCTATGTTACATGTGAACACTTATGGCCGGATTATGGCATACGGATTGCAAAACTGGCCCCAGTGCTCTACCCATCCCTGTATTCAATGTGGACTTTGTAGCTCCATCTGTCAAGAGATCGATTCTATTTCCCTAACCCTAGAGCCCTCGTTGGCCTTGTTTGTTTTAGCCAACAGACTATGGTGGAAGCAATGGTTTACGATGTCTTTGCCCAGGCATCGAGAAAACTTTTATGCTTCTATTATCTCTCTCTCGCTCCTTTGCTTTAGCTATAAGAACATGCCTGAACTAGTTTTTTGGAGGATAAGAGATTATCTGAAGTAGAGCCATGTTATCTCAGCCAAGGCCATCTTAAATGAACCTACTCGCAGCTTATCTTCCACTAACTACAGATGTATCAACATGCTTAGCCAATATTTGTGTAACCTTGAGTGAATTGTTTAACCTTTTTCTAAGTCTCTTTCCCTTACTTATTAAGAAATCCAAAACAAAAACTTTTTCTAGGCCCCAGATATAGTAACTGGATCAGAGTGGGAGCCTGGTGAATATTATCTGAAAAAGAACAGCAATGAGGACTCTGTTTTATTTACAAAGAGTAGACTATATCCTCCCCAAAAGATGGTTTGTGAACCTAGAGATCTTGACTGAAATGATAATTGTGAATGTTTGTGCATAGTTTTTAAATTTGGTAAGGAACCAAGTGTAGTTTTGGTGGGAGTATAGTCATTCCAAAGGCTTCTTCTCAGAGTCCTCAACGAATATCCCAAGTTCCATTACACGTAAAGTCAGGCTACCCAAGGGAGTTCTGGTACCACCTACCACCAGTAACTGTAAGCAAGTCTTCAGGATATGGCCACGCCCCCCGCTCCTCCCCTCCCCCCCAGTCCCCACCTTGTACCACCACCACTTTGTGGGGAATCTGAGGCTGGGCCTCAAAAAACTGTTCTCACTAAAACCACATGATCCATTCCCGCCAGGGGCTTGTCACAAAGTCTGGGACTTCTAGGTCTCCAGCCTCTCTCCTCTGGGTGGAGGTCCTGGGGATAATCAGTTGGACATTTTCTAAACACTGAAAGCCACCCTTGAAAGTTTCTGTTGTTCCCATGACACCTTGCTGGCATCCAACCAGGGCCTTGCACGCTACCTAGTGAAGGTGCCCCAATAAGGAGAGAGCATGTTAGGGAAGCTGAGACTATGAGGATGTAACTAAGGCTGGGACATCTGAAAAACTCAAGGGCCATTACCCACAGCAATTGCTGTTATTCCCAGACCAGTTATTTCTCTTTCCGACCTGCATTTCGCTGAGAGGGTGGGGCCGTTCCATCCACGGCTGCATTTCCCTCATGCGCTCCACTCCTCCGCGCTCTGCCCTGGCTCTCTGAGCAAGGCCCATGCCCATGTAGAGCCGTTGGCTGTCAGCATGCAACCAGCGCCACTCCCTCTGTTCTTCCCTTTCTTCTCTGTGCTTCCGTACCTTTACTCAGAACTGCTTCCGCTGTCTCAATGTCTTTTCTCTTACTCTTCCTGGCAAACTCCCACTCAGACTTAAGATTAAGAGACAACTGTCATCACTGGTTCCTTCCTCTGTACCATTTCACCTCTGTTCTAATATATACCCAGATACATGGCATTTTTCTGCTTCCATTTGTATCTCTACACCCAGACTAGCAGCTCCACAAAGCTATCCTTCAAAGCTATCCACAAAGCTCCAAAAATCTGTCCATTTTTTATTCCTAGAGTCTAGCGGAATGTCTAAGATTGAGAAGGAGTTTGTCCAAGTTCACAGAATAACTAAAACAGAATCCAGTTCGGATTTCCTGCTAATTCTTAACTATGCTAATCTCATCCTCCCACCCTAGCTCTCAACACTAACGGCATATTGCTTCTCAATAGTATATTTTTCTTTGAAATGGAGATGGACTTCTAAACAGGAAGAAAAATTCATAAGATGTAAACTTCTCTTCCTTAACACTCTCCCCCCCCCATCACTACCTGTGTTGCAGGGAAAATCACAACTGATACAGTAAAGGAGAAGGTAAACATTTAGTATATTTAAAATCCGGTTGAAAAGTAAGAAGTGCTTGCCATGCCATTGCCTCATATCAGACCCTAATAGGACAGCCTGCACTATCATCCATATGGCATTCTGCAGTTCACTGTGTGCTGTAACCTAAGCTCTTCTCGCTTGATGAAAAAGCAGAATTCTGAAGCCAAACAGGGTCTAAAGTCAAGTCACTGGCATAGTGTTAAGGGACTCAGGGCTGAGGGGGAACAGCTGGTTTTAGAAAGTCCGTGTCCTTGAGAAAATATGTGTCACAATTCATGGCTCGTCATGTTGCAAAACAGTCTGTATATGAGTTCCTACTTTCCCTATTCTCAGCATCTTGAGTGGGAGGTAATATATCATCCTACAATAAATGCTATGATAAGGGTTTTATGGGAGCTTTGGCACAGGCCACCTGACCCAGGCTTGGGGGATCAAAGAGACCAGGGAAGCTGAGATCTGAAGGCCTAGCAGGGTCAGCCTAGGAGTGTGGATAGGTGTGTGTGGGGGCGGGGGGTGGTCAGTTGGCAGGAGATATGAATGGGCCAGATCCTGAAGGACCTTGGGAATTATGTTCATTTATTCATTTCACAAATAATTACTATGCTCCTAAAATGCCATGTTACAATAACTGAGTCTTTCTTCTGAGAACATGTGGTGGGCCCCAAGATGTTCACCCGCTGGTGCCTTCAGTGTGGGCAGAACCTGGGAATGTGAGGGGATGTAATTGCTCCTGTGTGATTGGTTATATTATGTTACATGGTGAAGAGATTCTGTAGATGTAGTTAAGGCTGCTAATCAGCTGTCTTTGAGTTCATCAAACATGGACGTTATCTCGGTGGGCCTGACATAATCACATGAACCCATTAAATCTCATTCTAAAGGCAGACAGAGATTCAGTACATAAAAGCTTCTCCATTGCTGGCTTTGAAGATGGAGGGGATCTTAAAAGTAGCCTGTGAGGGCTGAAAGTGGCCTCCTGCTGATAGCCAACAAGGAAACAAGGATCTTAATCCTATAACCACAAGGAATTGAATTCTGTCAACCACCTGCATGAGTCTGAAGTAGGATCCCTAACTTTAGATGAGATTGTAGCCTAGCTTATGCCTTGATTTTGATCTTGTGAGACCCTGAGCAGAGAAATCAGGCACATCATGCACAGACTTCTGAAATATAGAACTGTGAGCTAAAAAACAAGTGTTGTTTTAAACTGCTAAATTTGTGATAAATTGCTATACAGCAATAAAAACTAACATAGGACATTTCACCACAAATTCAGTTTTGACTAATTTTTGAGCATCTCTTATGTGCTAGGGTTAGTTCATATATGCTAAATGATTGAGTTCTTCCTGTAATCCTTCATGGATGGTACTACTTTTAGTTGGCATCACCAGCATACCCCATCTCCACCATGAAGCAGTTGTGCTGTTTGGATCGAATCCTCAAAATAACCAGTCTAAATCAAACAGCTATTCTATTCCTCCTGCTACAATGGTTGGTATAGAGATGGTTGTATGACCCAGGCCTAAGACAATTAGTGCATAGCATTTACCAGGCCAAGTGATTGGTTCAGGAGTGAGGATATGATGTCAATCTAGATAGAGTAAGGTCAAAGTGACATGCAAGCTAGTAGGCCTGGCACTGTCACCACCATTTTTCTCCCAAGAGGAAAAGAAAGCAAATGAAGAAGGGCAGAAACAAGACTCAAAGAGAAATGTATCTAGAACCTTGATCAAACTAGCTTTTGCCACTTACAGACATTTTAGTAGCTATGAGCTAAGTCATTTCTTCTAATATTTAAGCCATTTTGAATTAGGTTTTCAGTTATTTGCAAGTAATACCATTCTTATACATTATTATTTCTATTGGCTAGATGACAAACTGAAACTCAAGGAAGTTATTCCCAGAGGTCACAAAGCTAGTAAGTGGCAGAGTTAAGATTTAAAACCCAACACTTTAGCCCCCAATTCAGGGCTCGTTCCATTACGCAAACTTACAAACTGCCTCACCTAATTTATTTTAGTCTCATCCTAACTGATAAACTACCTTTTACTTCCCTAGGAAAAATGTCACTCTCTTCTTGGTGATTCCCCCCTTCTCTTCATTGCTAGAAAGGAATCCTCTAAGCTTCACAATCTAAATGTTTCCACATTTCAATTTCCAGCCTCATCTTAGATG
Organism: Eidolon dupreanum; assembly: GCA_028627145.1. Taxonomy (NCBI): domain Eukaryota; kingdom Metazoa; phylum Chordata; class Mammalia; order Chiroptera; family Pteropodidae; genus Eidolon; species Eidolon dupreanum. The sequence continues at coordinate 54,363,219 of CM053508.1, forward strand.
TCTCAGTCTTCCCAACCACAATTTAAATCCAACAAGACCAGCATATATCTGAAGAGAACTCTCTTTTTTTCACTCATTTGCTTGGGTAACAACACTGAGTCATATGGAAATAGTGAAGCCATTTTCTGTTAGGTGGAAAATGGGGCCTTAGAGCAGCACAGCAGGTGAGAAAAAGCCCTCACTCAGTTGTCCCTCAGCATGTAGGGTGCCCGGGTTGGTCTCTGAGGAAAGCCTCAGAAAGTAGGCAGAGCGTAAACAAAAGAGAAAGCCCAGAGATAAATGAGGAGTTCCACTCTTTAGCAAGAAAATGTCCCATTAATCAATGTCAAGCTCTCCCATGGGACTGGCATCTGAAACAAATCAAGGAACCAAATACAAGTTCCTCCCTGTCAGTTGAAGGCAATATTATTAGTAAATTAGCAAACATCAGTGGTAAGAGAAAATCAATGGATTTGGGAGTTTTACGAAAACAGGAAAGAGGGTAGAACTAGCAGGAGAAAGGTGATATATCCTTTACAGAGCTTGATGTTTCCTCCATGGAGATTATGGCACCATCAGCTTCACAGCCCCCGCCCCCACTTCCTCCCATCCCCCCACAGAGTCTCACCCTCTTTCCAGACACTGCTTACCTCTACCCTCTCCCTCAGGAGCTGAGCTGAGAGTTTTTTTCTTTGCTGGTCTGTTAGCTGGCCAAAGTGCATGAGCTCCTCTGCCCTTGGGGAGCAGGTGTGCCTGTGCTGGGACATCCTTTTGAAGTCATTCTAGGATATGCGCATGGTACAAGGAGGGAAAGTGCTGATCTGAAGGCCCCTGGTGATTTTTTTCGAGCATTCCGCCACTGCCTGATGATGAACGGCTGTGCAGCTAAGAAAGAGCCTTCACATGACTAAGGGTACGAAAAGGAGTTGTCTAGCTTCCAGCTTTGGGAGAAGTAGATGGGACATTTTGGCTGTATAGGGAAGAGTGACAAAACAGAAACTAAACAAGGATCAGCCCCACATAGCCGCTGAGCTGTGAGTCAGCTGGTAGATGTACAAAAGGGGGCTTTGCTTTCTTGTTCTGTTCTGTTCTGTTCTGTTTGGTTCTGTTCTGTTCTGTTCTCTTTCTTTCTTTTAAAGAAACTGATAAAAGTTACAGGCATTATTGTTAAAAAAAATTCTTAGGATTTACACACACTTTGGGGGCCCAATTACTTCAAAGGGTCCCATCTTAAGAAAAATCACTCCACTCTGGAGACAGGCCCACCTGGCATCCTTTTCAATGAAGTGCAGCTAAGGGCATGAACCTGGCACTCTGCATCAGGGCAGCTGAGGTCGCTTTGAACTAACAAAGTGGGGCTTAAATCATGGAATGGAGCATAGCCTCCTTCCGACATCTGGAATTTTAATGAGGTAAGATCAGGCAGAGCCAGAAAGCGTGCTTTAGGGCTCAGACAAAAGAAAACTGAGTGCCCTGGTTGATCTCCCATGAATGCAGCGGGCACTCCATAGAAATTTTTTAAGAATGAATTTGTTTTCTCGAATAACAGGGACCTTTAGCAAGGACTGTTGCTAAAATGCCTCCTCCTCTGGGGATTTGAAAACTGCACTAAATATTCCCACCTTGTTCTGCTTATTCATCTCAGTTTTGGTTTATTTATTTATTTGTTTTGCTTTTTTTAAAGCCTGGCTTAAGTTTCAGGTGAGCACACAACTCTCAGAGACTGGCTGGTCTGGCTTCCTGGGGTTACTGGCTCAGGTAGAGAGACAGGCACAGCCAAGAACTGCCAGCCACTCACATGCCTCCCCTCTGAGTCCACTTACCTTTCTGGAATCTCGTTCTGTCTTGAGGGACAAGGCAGGGAGCAGGCCACTTGCCCTGATCCAGCTCTGATCCACCATGACAGAAGAAGAAAGGCAAAGACTCACAAGAACCCATCTTTTCCCTTCTTCATTACTAGCTCTCACTAAGAAATACCCCCACAGCTAGCCCTTTCTTCCACCTCTCTATATATGTTCCAGACACTGAATGCCCCTTACCTGGGGCCATGAACCACTTCTATGACAGGAATATAAAGAAGGGAGCTCTGCTTGGTTTCCCATGTCGAAACTCCTCTCTGCTCAAAACAAGTTCTTCATCCTACAGCCCTACTGGCTCAATCCACCCCCAGGACTACTCATCCCTAAGGGGATCAGGGTGGTGTAAGGGGAGCAAAGGGCAGTGGACAGCCCACTCGCTAATGATGGTCCCTCAGGCATTCAGGATGGGAGGAATTTCTGAGGCACAGGTGTCTAAAGAGCTGAAGAACCTCTACTTCCCCGCCAATGGTCCCCCATCCCTGGTTCAACAGGGCATGTTATATGTGCTGTAGTGTGTGATCCTGTTTCCTGGGTCTGATTCAGGAGAGCTCAGGTTGTGTTCCCTGGGAACTTTCCATTCCCTTCCCTTGTAATGAGGTCTCCCACAGCAAGAGCTGCACCCATTCCAACAATGATGATACATAGCTTAGATAGATTCAGGACCATAAGAGCCTAAAAACAACTCCAGTAATTGCCTCCCTTGAGGTTTTCATTTGATAGGTAAAGAAACTGAGGCCCAGAGTACTTAGGAAAGAAAATGTATTTGCAAACTTTGACATAACTACTTACCTGACATTCACATGCTTTCCAATTCTGGGCTCAGTTGCTGCACCTAGATCTTTTCATTAAAAAAAAAAAAGGTTCATAATGAGCAAATTGGCTCTGGTGACTTAGGGGTTAGGTTGAGCAGTGTTAAAAGAATTATCTAGCACAGTTAGGAGACTAGCCCAGAGGAGGAAAGACTAATCTTTCTACCACAGATGAAATGTGGTGGACAAAAGCAGATTATAATTGAGAACATGTCGACAAAGACAGCCGATTAAGCTAATTCTCACTTCAGACATTCTCTGACTGCCAGTGGAGTTTATCACTTCCTTTGTATGTTTAAACTAAAATCAATGTCCTGGGAACTCACTGAGAATGTTGACATTTTTTACATGGAAACGGTAACTCTACCTGTGAGTTGGAAATTAATGAGCACAGAAACTGGTCCATTCCAACAAGAAATGGTGACTATGGCCCTTTGGGAATTGGTAAAAATCTCTAGTTGAGTAAAATCTTGTTCTAATATACCAATTAAATGTTAACAACAAGCTTTTAAAAATGTAAAATCAACTTGTGATTTAGTGAATAGAACCTAGTCAAGAATATAGAAGGCTCACAATTGCATTCCATTATTCTTGAGACGGGGCTGTCACCATCAGCCTGTCTTAGACACAGTACATTGTCCTTGCTCCCACATAGAAAGTTCAACTTTTTCTTCTTACTCTATGCACAAATGTTTGTTTTGCTCCAGACCTTTTAAATAAATTCCTGTTTTGGTCTGCAGCTTTCGTGGTAAGACTTTAGCTCAAAATAAATCACCAGAAGTGCAAGGGAAGTTGGTTCTCACTGTCCATCCTCCTAGAACACAGCTTGAGATAGTGTGGCTTCTCCATCGGGAGGACTGTGGGCTTTGGGAGCATGCTGGGGTGTGGGGAGAGAGAGACTGCAGCTTCCATCCTTTACCAGCGTGGGAGTGAATAGAGGCATAGCCAGAGCCCAACCCTGGGCCTCTGCCTGGCAGCCACATGTCCCCACTGGTGGTGGACTCTTCGCCCAACTAGTTTTACATTCTCATTCTCCTGAAAGGCAACCTAAGGTTTTCACTAATACCAACTTTTAGAAATGAGAGTCTTCAAATGTAAACTGTAGAAGAAACTGTGGTTTACATGCCTTTGAGGCAGAGTCATGAGACCTGTAGGCTAAACCTGATGCCAGTCACAGGCTTAATCGAGTGTCAACATCTAGTTCACTCCTGTCCTGTACCAGGCACTATAGACATGAGTACATAAATAGAACAAAGTCCCTATTTCTAAGAGTTTAAAATCTAGTGGGGAAGACAGGCAAGCATGTTTCTATAGCATATGATAATTGCTATAATAAAGAATAAACAAAACATTAAAGGGAGCCAGAGCAAAGATCTTTTGCCTGTTCTGGGTAAGGAAGAGCATCTGAATGAAAGGAGGACTAAGAGCTCAGCAGGCAGAGGGCATGAGGGTGTGCGCAGAGCAAGGTGTGGAAGGCATCCCAAGGCAAGGACAGCACATGTTAACCCACAGAAGCATGATGCAGCATGAAAGCAAGTGTGATTCCTGAGTCCTCTTCCCCCTCTTCTTTCCCATCTAGCTCCTTCCTACTCATCTATAGGTTTTGGTTTAGACAACAGTCCTCCAAGATATCTTCTCTGACCAGCCCCACCCCACCTCTTGGGACTCCCTTCCAAATCACTTCCTTCCTACAACCCCTGTCAATTCCCTGGCCTGTGTTCTCCATTGCTGTAAGCTCCATGAAGACAAATCACAATTTTAGCTCTAGTGCTAAGAACACTGGCATAATGAATGTAGCATGCAGAAATCACTCAAAAAATAGCTTTTGTTTGATTAAACCAAAATTTCTACAAAATTTGCATTGTATACACTTTCCAGGCAAAAAACAAGAAGCAAAAAATAAGACAAACAAAAAAACTACAGTGTGCTCAAGAAGTTGGTGGCTAAATGAAAACTAAATTATCAAACATTTGCCATTTCCTTTTTGTGAGATGTAGCTGAAAAAACAGAGGGTCTCAAGATTCAAGTCCTAAGACTAAGTGTTGTCTCTGTCACAAAAGCACTCTGGAAACTTGAAGTCACCTCTCTTCTCTGGGACTCATTTTTCTCCTCTGCAAAATGAAGGGGTTTTAAAATTCTGTTTAATACTCATTCCCACTCTCACCCACAATTCTTGTTTACTGAGGCAAAGCCTGTATCAGAATTTTTAATTCAAGTGAAATCACGTACAACCACTAACACTTTTAGACTCTTCTCTTTGGAAATACCTCACTGAAACCTAAGTGGTTTCTTTTTTTTTCTTTTTCTTTTTTTTTCTTTCTTTCTTTTTTCTTTTTTCTTTTCTTTTTTTCTTTTCTTTTTCTTTCTTTCTTTTTTTTTTTTTTCACCTTTCAAATTGAGCCCAATTCTCTAAGAAAATGCAGGACTCACTCTCAAGGCATGGGTAAGGATGTAGAGAGAACAGAACTGGCAGAACTTACTTGATTAGCTAAGAGCAGAGGAACATTTGTGACAGTGCCATTCTGTTGTTCCCTGACTTTTAGAAGTCACACAATGTGGTCCCAAGGGTGGTTTGGGGGAGTGTAGCCTACCAGCAAACCCTGGAATCAAGGCTCAATCTCTCAATTCCACTATTGCTCAAGGAGTTCAGTTATATTTGAATCAAAATCAACAAATAAAAACCAAACATTACACCATGTCTCCCAATTATTGGGGAAATTGCAATTGCATGTGTCAAAACTATAGAAACAACCTCTTTAGCTATAGAGCTTACTGACATTTTAAGTCAGAACCAGATTCAATAAATGAAAATTGTTACTTGAATGGGAGGCACTTTCCTCCCATGAAATTAAGGTGCCAGCTACCTTCTGGGTTTTTTTAAGCTCTGGAATCCAAACAGGGAGCCGTCGAAATGTGTAATGAAGGTTAGACTGCGTCACCAACAGGACTTGACACTAACAGGAATCCATGTAAAACTGGATGATATTTGCCATCTTTCCTCCAAAAAATTTATTTTATTTAACACTTATGTAGTATTTACTATGTGCCAGGCACTGTTTTAAGCACTTTATACAGAATAGCTCATTTAATGCTCCTAATAACTTTTGAGGTCAGTACTATTATTATCCCCATTTTACAGAGGGGAAACTAAGGCACAGACATAGTGAGAAACTTTACCAAAGTCCTGTGGCTAGCAAATGGCAAAGCTGAATACGAATAAACTGTGGTGGTCTGGTCCCTGTATCCTTGCTTCCTGCCACCACACTGCCATCTTACAACTAGCAACTAAAAGACCCAAAGAAGTTTTCATGAAGGTAAAGATATTTACACAGAGCCTTGAGGAGGGTAGGCGGCTTTTGGATATACAGACATGGAAGGAAGCACGTTCTGGACAAAATAAACAGTGTGAAGGAAGCGAGGGAGTCTAGTATGCTTGGAGCTATTGTTTACTGGGAAGCCAACAATAGTCCTTAGCACAAGTTCAGGTTTGGAAAGAATAACTTGTCAGAATAAAGTTTCTGAATAAAAGGTCAAGTATGAGGGAAAAACAATGGTTGAAAATCTAGCCTTTTGAACTTAAGTTCCCACAATTTCCATTAATTCTCTCTATCCCAATCTTTAGCTGAGTAATTGACTCAAAAAGGGGAAATGGGTTTTATAAGAACAAACCTACATTAGAGCACTGTAAGTAGAGCAGTTCAAATAATATCCCAACATGGCATGGACCCAGAGGCAGGGTTAACTATTTTCCCAGAACCTCAAGGTTTGGTATTTCCTGATCTACAGGTAGAGGTAAACAGACCATGTTTATTTTTATGTATTCTAGACCAAAGGAAAAGGCAATGCTGGGAGACCAAGGGTAATGTTCTCTTTCTTAAGAAAAATTCAACCCTATTTCAAAAGTAAGATCTATTCTCCTGCTACAATGAGGCTTTAAAAGCAACCTAATCATAATGGTAACATTCTTTATAAGCAATGAGATTACTCACTGAGTATCGGTGCTGAGTACTAAGATTAAAGAAATCATATGATATTTCCTTTAATTGATTCCTGTTCAAAGATGCTGTATGATCTTTTCCTCAACTGATTTCTGATTTGCTTCATGTACAGATCTTGAGTTGGGACCATGATTAAAAACCAGGAAGACTGAAAAACAGGTACATTATCTCCTCAAAGCTCTGGACCCTTCCCTTCCAGGATGATGCAGGTAGAAGATGTACTTCTGTGGATGTGTACACCAGCCTCTGGCTCATGTCCTTGGGCTCTGGTGGAAGGCAAGGAAGGTCACGGTGTGGTGGTGGCACAAGTATTTCACATTTTAATATAACACAGTCCAGACATCAGATTTCCAGGTTTGCCATCTCCATCCCAAGGGCCTACCTGGTGAAGAGGAGCAGGATGTGAGCTTTGGTTCCAGACAGATCTCAGTGTAAATCCTCACTATGCTACATACTAACTGCAACCTAAAGGAAGTTACTTAACTTCGATGAATCTCTGCTCACATGGAAAATGGAGATTATAACATTTTATTTAAGATGCAATGATGTAAAGCAATTAGCACAGTGCCTGATGTTCAGTAAATGCTCAGAGGGACCCTCAGTTTCCTTGTCTCTCTTCTTTTCCTTGATAGATTCATCCACATCCTTGTAGCACCAAACATTCTGAGTGCATATATTATATCTGCTACTCTTCTGGTTCAACACAAAAGAAACACTGAAAATCAGAGACTCAACCTTCATAAAGGAGAAAAGAACTGGAACTAAGTGCTAAAAGTAGAGTTGAAATTGGAGCCTGTTGGAGGCTGTGACAGAAAACATTGGCAAGAGAAAGGCATTCAATGTAAAGGACATCATGAAGTCCAAAAGAAAAGTATTCAGGTCTCCCAAACTAAGGTTTCGAGCATTGCCTGTCTGCTTGCTGAAGTCACGCCTCTGGCCAGCATAGTCCCTAGCAGGATCCTCGCATGCTGACCCGGAGCTCTCCACTTCATTCATCAAGCACCAGCCAAGGATGGGGACGGGTTATCTGATTCAGCAAGAGAGGGACTAAAAAATACATAAGAGGTTTGGAGTTGGTTGTAAGTGAATAAAGGAAGACAGAAGTGCTACGACCTCGTGGTCTCAAATCTTAGGCGCACCCTCAGAGAATGAAGCATGAGTGTGGAGGTTGGTATGTGGCAGAAACTCCCTAACCCTGCCTGCCCTCCCTCATCCAACCACAGGCTTTCCCCCTATGAGAAAGTTCAGAAGCTGGGCAGCGACTGGAAGGCTTCATCCCCTGCAACCAGAGCCTCGGTTTCAAAAGAGACAGAAACTCACAGTCAGCCTCAGCTTCGCCTTTGTGGTGTTGTCCAGTTCTTTGAGATTCAGGTTGTCTCCTAGTTTGTTGATTTCAAATTTGCAGAAGTTGAAGCTGCTGTTTGCCCAGGAGATGTTGGAGCCAGGAAGGTTCTGACCAGTCACTGAGATGTGTATCCCTACCTCACTGTTAGGACTCCTAGGCTATAATTCTTTCAAGATTTCTTACACTTAACTAGAAATGCTAGGAAGGCAGCATGGTTTAAGGGAAAGTGTGGCTTCTTTGTATATCTGACTTAGGAAAGAAAACCCTGAATGTAAAAGCAGAGGAATCCCCACTCTAGGTACACTTGGGTGATAAGAGGAAAATACATTATTTCAAGTGAATACAAGTTCTATGAAGAAAATGAACAAATACGTGTGCTATAAATGCCACCAATGTAATCTAATAATGTGGGAATCTTTCCCTTTTGTCAAATGTACACCCATGGCAATATTTGTAATCGCCGTGCTTTCCAGTATATAGATAAATCATAGTTTATTTAAAAATTGACCATTAATGAATATTTTAGTTATTTTTACTATTACAAGCATTTTTGTGAACTTGTTATTATCTCCTTTTGATAGCTTCTAAAAGTAGAGTTGCTGGATGTTTCGGGGTAAAAGAATTTTTTAGTTCTAAAAGTGCCACCAGGAGCAAATTCTTTTTTTCTAGTCACATGGGTTCTTACCTGCATGTCCCTAAGGAGTCTTGTGTCTCCGTCATTCAGAAGAGGAACAGCAATTCTCTCAACCTGTTTCAGCAGGTGTAACAGTGATGGCGCAGAATCGAGGGCATGATCTGTCACGGTGGCCTTGTGGCAGAATCAGATGACTCTTTAATTTGTGCTATAAATTGACTATTAAGAACATTGTCATGGCTCTTAAGGAAAGTGTCCAAGCATTTGTAAGCTGAGATCCAAGCAACCATGAATCTTCAAAATGCAAAGCACATCCTTAAAATTCAAGTATCTTCACACCTAAATTTAAACTGTTAAACTATCATAATATCACATCACCTCGCTTATAATTCAGGACCTACAGGTTCAACTAATTTAAGTGATCATCTGATAATCAACAGGAAAAAAATTCTTGCAAGGTAATTTTTGCTTGGAGGGCCCAAGGATTTCAAGGAGGATTTTCACAAAGACCACTACCGATATATTAACAGCAAACACTTGCATTGTTATAGATTCAAAATGTGTCGTTCACAACTTTATTTTATCACATTATTTTAAAAATTTATTTGTAATTACAGTTGACATACAATATTAGTTTCAGGTGATTCAAAATTTATATACTTTACAAAGTGATCACACAGTAAGTCTAGTAACAATCTAAGAGCTGTTCACCATTTTAACTGCTATACAAATATTCACTAAAATCAGATGATAATCCAATGAGGTAGGTATTTAATATCCTAATTGACAGACAATTAAAGTAAAAAAGGGAAATTATATAAATTGCCCAGTAACCCCCAGCAAGTGTGTGGCAGAATCAGGATTAGAACGCAGGCAGTCCGATGCGAAATCCCGTGTGCTTAACTATCGCTTTGTGATGCCTCTCAACATGTTCGGTCAAAGAGAAGTATGCAAGATTTAAAATTTTTATTCATTTTGCCAACTGGCCCTTTGGAAAGATTTTATCCGTTTAAAACTTACAAAAGGTGCTTGAGAGAGTTTATTTTCCTAATCCCTCTTCAACACTGAGTATTGAGTTGTTTTATCTTTGCCAATCTGATAGGTTTTTAAAAATATCCTTTTTTATTAGCATTCTATATAACAAAAACAAACAATTTTTCAAAGGTTTATTCACTTTCTTTTTATTTCTGGGATTGTTTTTTCATACATTCCATCCATCTTTTATTTCATTGTTTACATTTTCCTTATTGATATTTTAGAATTCTTTATATAAATAAATCTTTTATTGGGCATATGAGTGACAAAATTTGCCACATGTGGTCCTTATTTTTTAATTCTGTTTATGGCCTTTTGCTTTGATATTTGCTACACATAAGTTTAAATTCCAGCATGTTTTAAAATGTCAATATTATTATGATTTTTGAATTTGATATTATGCTTATAAATATTTCTACCACCCCAAGTTTTAAAATATGTTTATCCATATTTCTTTTCAGTGTTTTTACAATTTTATGTTTTCTCTTGATTTAAATCTTTGATACATGTAGAATTTATTCTGATGTAAGGAATAAAGCAAAGATTCAGCTTTATTTTATTATGAAATTGCAAGATGTTTGACTCAATGTCAACTTACATAAAAGAAAAAAATTATGAAGACAAGCAGAGAAAAAAACATTTAGTGATCAAAGATAAGAATTACAGAAGATTTTTAATAAGAAATTATGCAAACCAAAAGATAACAAAGAGATATCTTCAAGTACCAAAAGAGAAAAGCAAAAATTGTTAACTTAGAATTCTATATTTAGCAAAAATATTTTTTAAAAATTAAAGTGTAATAAAACCTGTTTGGAAAAACAAAAGCTGAGATTATTTATTGCCAGCAGACCTGCACTACGAGAAATGTTAAAAGAAATCCTTCGAGCAGAAGAAACGTAATATCAGGTAGAAACTTGGATCAACACAAGAAGACAGAGTACTGAAAGTGGTAAAAATGAAGCACGTGTAAAATACGTGTTCCTTATTTTTAATCTAAAAGATAGCTGATTAAATAAGGCTAAAATAGAAACAATATGTTGTTGGGCTTATATATAAAATATGTAAAAGTATAATGTAGGACAACAATAGCATACAAAGTACATGAAATTAATTTACAAGTGAACTATTGTCAAATTTTTACACTATGCAATAAACGAAATAATATTATTTGAAGTTAGACTGTGATAAGTAATGATGCATATTATAAACCTTAAGGAAAACATCAAAAGCCTTTTAGAAAGATATAATTGATAAGCTAATAATTAGGATTAAATGGAATAATAAAAATATCCAATTAATGCAAAAGAAGGCAGAAAACAGGAATAAAGGAACAAAGAACAAAGGGAAAAATAGAAAACAAATAGCAAGATGGTAAATTTAAAATTAACTCTACCAATAATTACATTGATTGTAAATAGTCTAAACACACGAATTAAAAAAGATTGATTGGATCGTTCACGAACACAGATGCAAAAATCCTAAATAAGATACTAATGAACCAAATACAGCAACATATTAAAAAGATTATATACCACGATCAAGTGAGCTTCATCCCAGGGCACAGGGATGGTTCAATATGTGCAAATCGATTAATGTGATACACCACATAAACAAATTAAAAAATAAGAATCATATGACCATATCAGTAGATGCAGAAAAAGCCTTCAACAAGATACAGTATCCATTTATGATCAAAACACTTAACAAAATCGGTATAAAAGGAAAGCATCTTAACATAATAAAGGCCATATATGACAAACCCTCAGCCAACATTATACTTAATGGTGAAAAACGAAAAACCTTCCCTCTAAGATCAGTAACAAGATAAGGCTGTCCACTATCACCACTATTATTTAATATAACATTGGAGGTCTAGTGAGTGCAATCTGGCAAGAGAAAAATATAAAAGGAATCCAAATAGGAAATGAAAAAGTCAAACTGTCACTATTTGTGGATGACATGATTCTCTATATAGAAAACCCTAAAGACTCCACAAGAACACTACTAGAAACAAAAGCAAATTCAGTAGTTTCTGGATACAAAATCAATGTTTAAAAATCCATAATGTTCCTATAATCTAATAATGAATTGTCAGAAAAAGAAGTGGAAAAAAAATTCCTTTTGCAATTGCAACAAAAAGAATAAGATACCTATGAATAAATCTAACGAAACATGTGAAGGACCTATATAATGAAAACTATAAGACCCTATTAAAAGAAATCAAAGAAGATACAAAGAAACAGAAAGATATTCTGTGTCCTTGGATTGGAAGAATCAACATAGTTAAAATGACCTTATTACCTAAAGCAGTATACAGATTTAATGCAATCCCCATCAAAATCCCGTTGGCATTTTTTAAAGAAATAGAACAAAAAATCATCAGATTTGTATGGAAGCACAAAAGACCCTGAACTGCCAAAGCCATCCTGAGAAAAAAGAACGAGGCCAAAGGCATCACTCACTCTGCCCAACTTCAAATTATACTACGAAGTATATACGGCATGGTATTGGCAGAAAAACAGACAAACAGAGCAGTAGAACAGATTCAAGAGTCCAGAAATAAACCCATATTTATATGGGCAAATAATTTTTGACAAAAAAGCCAAAACATACAGTGGAGAAAGGAAAGCCTTTTCAATAAATGGTGCTGGGAAAACTGGAAAGCCACCTGCAAAAGAATGAAACTAGACTGTTGTCTATCACCACACACCAAAATTAACTCAAAATGGATTAAGGACCTGAAGATAAGACCTGAAACAATAAAATACATAGAAGGAAACATAGGAACTAAACTCAAGGACCTTGGACTTAAAGATTTTATGAATTTGACCTCAAAAGTAAGGGAAGTATAAGCTAAAATAAATGAATGGAACTACATCAAACTAAAAAGCTTCTGTATAGCAAAAGAAACCATCAACGAGATAAAGAGACAGCCATCTGAATGGGAAAATATATTTGCAAGCAACATCTCTGATAAGGGCCTAATATCCAAAATATACAAAGAACTCATGCAACTCAATAACAACAAAGAAACAAATGATTCACTCAAAAAATGGGCAGAGGATATGAACAGACACTTCTCCCAAGAAGACATACAAATGGCCAACAAACATATGAAAAGTTGATCATCATCACTAGCTATTAGGGAAATGCAAATCAAAACCACAATGAGATACCATCTCACACCTGTTAGAATAGTTATTATCAACAGGACAAGAAATAACAAATATTGGAGAGGATGTGAAGAAAAAGGAACATTCATACACTGCTGATGGGACTGTAAATTGGTACAGCTACTATGGAAAAAAGTATGGAGGTTCCTCAAAACACTAAGAATTGATCTACCATATGATCCAGCAAACCCTCTACTGGGTATTTACCCCAAAGACTTGAAAATCCGTATCTGAAAAGATATTTGCACATCGATGTTCATAGCAGCATTATTCATGATGGCCAGGATGTGGAAGCAACCGAAGCGTCCTATGATAGATGAATGGATAAAGAAGCTACGGTACATATATACAATGGAATATTACTCAGCCATAAGAAGAGCTGAAATACTGCCATTTGCGACAACATGAATGGACCTCGAGATAATCATGCTAAGCGAAATAAGCCAGACAGAAAAGGTTGAAAACCATATGATATCACTTATATGTGGGACATAAACCTAAAAACAACAAGTGAAGAGGACAAACAGAGACTCATGGACATGACAATAAACTAGTGATTACCAGAGGATGGAGGGAGGTGGTAGGAGGGAGGTAGATGGGGTAAAAGAGGTCAAATATGTGGTGACAGAAAGAAATCTAACTAAGGGAGGGGAACACACAATGCAATATATATATATATATGCCTTACTGTTAAATTGTACACCTGAAACTTACTGGATTTCATTAACCAATGTCACACATACACACAAAAAAAATAATAATAAAAATAAAATAAAATAAAAAATAAAAAACTCAAAAAAGAAAGAATGATTGGAAAAGCAAGACCCAAATACATACTGTCCAAAGGAAACTAACTTGAAATATAAAGACATGGGTAAGTTAAAAGTAAAAGGATGAAAAAAGATACACAATGCATACACTAATCAAAAGAAAGCTGGAATCACTATATTGGTTATCACAAAGTAGATTTCAGAATAAAGAATATTACTAGAGATAAACAGGAACATTACTTAATAATGAAGAGGTCCATTCACCAAGAAGCTACGTATGTCGAAGCTTTGTTGTTAGGTATATACACATCTAGACTTGTAATGTCCTCTTGGTGAGTACACCAAACAACAGAGCCTCAAAGCATATGAGGCAAAAAGTAAAAGAGTCGAAAGGAGAAATAGACAAATCCATAATTATAGTTGGAGATTTTAATATTCTGCTTTCAATAATTGACAGAACAAGTAGACAGAAGATCAGCAGACACAGAAAACTTGAACAATTTGATCTAATTAACATTTATAGAATATTCTATCCAACAAGAGCAGTATGCATATAATTTTCAAACATAACATAGAACATTCACAAAACCCTTTTCTGGGCCATAAAATAAATTTAAAAGAATTGAAATCACATGAGTTATACTTGCTGACTACAATGCAATTAAATTAGAAATCCATATCAGAGTACCTGGAAAATTCCCAAATATTTAGAAATCAAACAATATTAAGTTGTCCATCTGAGAACAAGATATCTCATCATTTATTTAGGCCTTCTCTTATATCTCTTTGCTTGGTTTTACTATTCTCTTTATCTATCAAACACATACATTTAAAGTTTATCCTAGGTATTTCATCTTACTTTATTTTATAGTTAATTTGGTGAATGGAGTCTTTTATTACATTATATTTTCAAACTGGTTATTACTTGGCTTTAAGGACATTGATTTTGCTTTTATAAAAATTACAACCACTTCACTGAATTCAAGATTTCCAATAATTGTATTTTATTGAGCTTTTCAACTATGTAATCAGATCATCTATAAATAATGATAATTTCTCCCACTTTTAAAGGTTTATATTTCTTTATTCTTTTGTCTAACACTTTGAGAACAATGTTAAATCAAGTTCTGGTCCCTGGAATGTTGTTTTGTTCCTGATTGGGAAGGGCGTGGTTTCTAATGGCAGAGATAAACAGATGGGTTGAGAAGGTAGACACAACGCTGTTTTACTGTGCAAAAGAAACCGAGGAGCCTAGTTCCATGTAGTGAACAAACTATGAGGGGGAAAAAATCTCACTTAAAAGCCTCAGGATTGTTCAGTCACAGAAGCACATCGCAATATCCGTATCTCTTTTGGAGAAGGGTAGGGTTGATGAGGCTGAGAATGTGATTTAAGGGGTACCCAAGGTGACTGTCTTGGAGCCTGAAATCATTCAAGGAGAGGCTCATTTGAGATCTGGAGTCATTGTTCTTTGAATGTCCCCCAGAAAAGATACCACCGTTTGCCTTTCCAGCTTTCCAGGACTCTCCAACAGTAGTCCTGGGCATGAGAAAAGGGGCAGAAAAGCTGGGAAAAGCGCTTGTTCTGGCTGTCAGGAATGGGGAGAAGGTTGCTTTAAAGACTTCAGTACAAACTTCATTCATTTCACAATGTTGTAGAGGCTTCCCCACGCCTCCCTAGGGCCCTGGAACGTTATCAAACCTTAGTGAGAAAGGTTCACACCACTGAGGATTGCTGGGTAGCTTTATAAAAGAGCCCACAGCAGTGTTTGGTGCCAGAAAAATCTAGGCATTTCTTTGCAGGTGTGAGCTTCAAGGTCTTCAGCACTTGCAGTGGAAATCATAAAATGTACTTCAAAAGAAAGGCATGAAAGTAATGTAATTACACACATAATATTTCTATCCCAGTGCTAGGTGCATAAGTGCTTATTGACTTACTCTCCCTTGTGGATCAAGGAGGGGGAGAGAAGAATTTACCTGATCCTTATTTTGCAGATATGGATCAGGGCCATTGTGGCTCCATGTATATGTCCTTTTTGTTCCTTTGGAGTTCTTAGAGCTGTGTACCTCAGTGGTTAATGTGGGGCCCACCTGGGGTAATTTCTACAGGAATAAAGGAGAATTAGAAAAGACCTGCTTGTTTTTTGCTGCTTCCTTTGCTACCTAATATGATATAGACTGTGACAAAGACACAATGGGCAAATCAAGCTATTTGAGGCAGTGGGACAATCCTAAATTCCACCTTCATATTTTTCTGTCAAATGACCATACTACTCAGGAGGTTTCTGGGGCAGACTTTCTTTCTCCTATAGTGACACCAGAGATAAATGACTGAACGGAAAAAGCACACTTTTGTGTCAGGCAGTTGCTACATCTGACCTTAGCCTTGTCTTGTTTATGACTGTGGCACCAAAATGTACACAGAAAAAGCAATCACTATAGCTGCCCTCTGTGTGATGACACAAATCTCTAGCAAGAGATCATAAACATCACCCCCATCTTTTCTCTAACTTTTCTTATAAGGGAAGCCTCAGCTTACTCAAAGAAGAGAATGAGTAGGAGTGCTGAATGAAATGGTAGACATAGCTGCCTATTTCGTCTGAATAATAGAATGTTAGCCCACAGGGAGAAAAATTCCCCTTCATGAGCTCCCTGTGCTATCACTGATGCAGCAGAGAAGGGACTGGGAGCAGGTCAGAAGGATGACCTTTGAGCAGAGGAGGAGGACTCCATCAGTGATGGCCAGGAGAAGAGACATCATCCGACATAATGATTGAGGTACTGAGGTAGTGTGGTCACGAAAAAGAACATGCTCTCAGAGGGAGTTATGAGCCACCCCCGCAGACTGGCTCAAGCCAGAGGCTCCCTGAGCATCCCTTACACTCACATCAAGCTGGTCTGACCCAAGAAACATCTGGTTTACATATCTTCCAGAAAAAGAGTATGAGCTTCTAAATGCCATGCATAAATTCTCAGTTGTATAACTTCCCTGAAAAATGAGTTCTCATTGAAATTATTGTTATTGCTTTATTATTCCTAACGTTGGGGAGTTCAAATTGGGAGAGAGATAAACCCTCAAAATTTTTTTTTTCATATCAGAAATCATCCACACAAAAAAGCAAAACCCCCAACCAGCCAAAATGTGAAGTTGGATCATAACTTTCTGACTTGGTTTCCTCAGCTGTTGAGCCTCAGATCAGCGGGCCTACTCTCCACCAAATCATAAAAAAAGGAAGTAATGGGAGGCAAAGAGTACAAATCACAGAGTTCTAAATTTGTCTAGAAGCTGAGGGACCCTGCCACTTGCTGTTCTCATCTCTATTCTCATAGTAAAGCTTCCCCTAACAGGTGCCAGGGAGTGGCTGTTTGACACATGAAGGAAATTGGACATTTTAGAGTGACTAAGCAGGTGATTCTGTCAAAAAAATGACTTGCTTTTTACATGAAGCAGCCACCACTATGCCTGGAGTGAGAGCTGCCCTTGGGATAGTTTGCAAGGAACAGGCTGAAATGGAAAGAAAAACTTAATCCTTCTGAAATAAAAAATCAAAGGCAGAATGAACTAACCCTCCTCTACATGCGAACAGGATTTTTCCTGCATTATGGCCCAGAAGATTGTTGTGTATTTGGCTGCTTCTCTGCTTGGTCTGGAGGGTGGGCCCAGTGCAGGCCCCGGGGAGCACTTCCCGAGAACAGCCAGAGCCCATCCAACCACAGCGAGTATGGAGAGAGACCCCTGGTTGTGACAGATCGAATCCCCTCTGTTGGGAATCTGGAATTGCAAACAAGAGGAGTTAGTCTTGCAGATAACCAGGAGGCCAGAGTAGGAGGCTAGCCAGTCCACAAAGAGAGGAGGAGGCAGGTCTTACCAGAAGACCGTTTTGCTTAGGGACAGCATCCAAGGACTTGCCAGTGCCTGGACCCAGGTCATGCCCTCACCAGGATCCTGTGAGACACTCAAACCCCTAAGAACAAGTAACCCCCATTTTAGGTAATATACTTAAAAAAAAACCAAAACGACAAAAAAAATTAATAACCTCTGTTGAGTGTTGAAGTGAATATGAACTGGGCTTCTATTGTTGCTGCTGAAAAGGTCTTAACTAAAATAGAAGTGAAAGTCCTTCTTTATCTGAGCAGCTCACCCATGTGTGTCTGACTTCACATCCTTTGTTTGTGACATCGGCCACCTCCACCAGCCATTTCTACCTTTCGATGTAGGGGATTCCCCATATCTGAGTCACCGCTGATTCCATATGACCAGGGAAGGCCACCTGGCCTCGCCACATCTGAGCCACTTGCCTCTAAGATTTCATTTGGCTCAATTGCTACACAATGCCTGTGAGAATACTTGCAGGTCCTCAGGATCGTTGAAAGGCATTTTGCACAGGCAGGATTGTTGTACAAATGAATCCAGCCCTTATTAAGTTAGCTGGAGAATCTGTTCTTTCACCAGCACATGTTTGGGACCCTCTGTAATCCTCTTCCTTTCTCAGCACCCTGGCCCAACTAAATAAAAGCCTCTTTGTAAGAGGACAGTCTCGTGACCTGAGAAGTGGTTGGGGTGGGGGGAGGGTCCTGCCCTTCCCCTGCGGCCTTCCACCCATTTCAAGAGTGATACAGTCTCGAAAGAAGATTTGGAGTTAGTAGTCCAGGTTTTCAGCTGGGTCCAGCACTTGCTAGAAGTATGACCTTGGGTGAGGTTAGACTCACTGAGCTTTAGTTTCTAGATCTGTAAAATAAAGGTGGAAATGATCTTCCCAATTGTGGCATTATGTAGAGGATTCGAGGGGACAATATTTGAGAGTGCTTTGTAAGCCACAAATCCCTACTGGAGTCATGTTATTATTTAGTGTTACAGTAACAAATTTTTTTTCACACTACAATCAGGTGTGCAAAATAAATGTAACATCTTATTTTAATAACTGACCCAGTCATTCCCAGGAGCACTACCTCTCTGGGTCACAGCAAAGACACTGATTACAACCCATTGATTACAAATACTTTCTACAACCTATTTATTTAATTCTCACAGCAACCTATGAAGCAGGTGCCAATACCAGCTCCAATTTAAAGAGCAGAAAAGAAACTTAAAGGATCTGAGTCTCTTCCTGCTTCAACAGTCTCTTTTCAAGTTTAAAGCATTCTTTTTCAAGGAAATGCTCAGAGTTCTGCCCCACTCTATCCTCCTCTCCAAGATGACCTCTGGATAGTGTTTGGGGAAGTTTGCCAAGTCCCTGTGGTCACAGAGGTGGCTTCTGATGCCTGTGGTGCCCTTGTGCTACTCTCTGCCCTGTTAGGCATGGCGCCCCTGTCTGCCTCACATTGCCAATGCTACAGCAAGGAGGCTGTGGCGGCTCTTGGTTGGCCAGACACAGCATTCCCTCTGCTTACTCAGCCCCACTTGGCTCTTGCTGGTGCTGAGTGTTCTCCTGACACTGGCTGAGAATACTATTGCCCCTCCAGCCCAAAGGGTCCTCCTTAAAACCTCCATTGTGGCCACACCCACATACACTCATCATCCATGTCCCCCTTCAGGACTCACAGAGACTCTTGGATGCCTTCCAAGCCACATGGGGGAGCTCTGCCCGGAGGTAGCATTCCAGCAATTTACTCTGATGTAGTCACCCCAGAAATATGTATTGAGCATTTATTATGTTATAGGTATTTTATAGGTTCCGGGAATCAGTGAACAAAGCAAAAATCCCTGCCCTAGTGGAGCTGATATTCCAGCAACTCCATGACAGTGGAGGGGTCTCTCTCCAGACTCCCACAAGAAGAGGAGTTAAAGCCCCTCTCACCTTGGCCTCTCTCTCAACCTAACATCTCTCCTCTGATTGGGAGGGAAGTACGGGCGTACTCGTCTCAGACCCATACTCCATTCCACACTCGAGAGCCAAAAGGTGTTGGCATTTTACATTACTACCCTTGTTGGCATGGACTTCTGCCCCAAATCTATCCCCTCTAGGCAGTGGACTGGGAAAAACTGAGGAGTACCTGCTCTCTCCACCACCACTCTCTGACAGAGGTACAGCAGAGCTTGGTTCTTAACATGTCAAAGGGAAATACTGGAGATTTACAAAAATTCTTCTCTCTCCACAAGAAAGAGAAGATTTTCAAGAGTATTGTCATGATAAATAGGCAAAGAAACTTTGAGACTCACAGTTAAATGGGAGTTCTTTATTCAAGGGATCCTGCCTTGTACTTCCATGGGTGTGTTCAGCCTCAGGGTTCAGCACTGGTGTACAGTGATGACAGGGAATAAAATCTTTAAGAAGAAAGTGAAAATACTGGGGCACAGGGATCAGCCAGGACAAAGACATTATCAAACCATAGAGTCTCATATTGTGACACATAAGCTGAAGGTCAGTTACTTCTTAATGTGTTCCTTGTAGCTTTGACTATAACTCTTTATAATAATGCTAGTGGGAATTGTAAAAAGATTCCCACCCAGTTAAACTTTTGTTGAATGAACAAATGATCTATTAAAGAATATACTCCAGGCTATTCATAGTCAAAGAATAAAGCCCAAGGGCCCTAAACTACAGCAATTCACAAAAAATGTATTTAACTCCTATCTTATACCCCGCATTGAGGAGCACACACAGAGTCAGTTCTCACCTGTGAGAAGAAGGGAAAACTAGTACGTACAAAGCAGTTACTGACCATTAATTTAGGGAAGGGAGAGATGAGTGTGGGATGGAGTTATCTGAGGCTCTTCCGGAAAGGGAAAGGAGGTAGAGGGCAGGAGGATCAGTAGGCACAAAGAAGGAAGGGAGTGGGTGTGGTCGGGGTTAACAGAGATCAGGATAACCAGAATGGAGAGGGCAAGGGAGGGATCAGCGGGGAATGCAAGGCGCAACTTGTGAAAGGCCTTAACATCAGAGATATTTGGGCTTAGAAGTGGGTTTTCTTAGGCGAGGCTAGGCTAGTCTAGGCTATGGCAATAAGTAGACCCAAATATTTTCAAACACAATACAAGTGTATTTTTTGCTGATATAGATCGAAGTCCATCTCATTGGTGGGGTTCTTCCCTCCTCAGTCATTCAGAGACCCAGGTGTCTTTCATTTCTAATGCTGCCATCTCTGAAGGCTTATTGTTATCTACTTACAGCTGTGATCTTCTTAAAGTGTTGGTCATTTTACTCACATTCCACTGCCAAGAACTCGGTTATATGTCACATTTAAATACATAAGAGAATAGGATATGTAGGCTAGCCAGGTGTCCAGAAAGAGGAAATGGGTCCTTAATGCATAAGTGGCAGTTCCTGCCACACGTAAAACTCCTGAAGGAGCTGCTATAGCAGTTCTTGACATAGTTCATCATCTTGTCATTCTAGCATGACTCAGGGAGATTTGAGGAGAGAAATACCAGCAAATCAACAGCTAGGAGATCATGCACTATGTTATGAAGGCCCATAGCTGTCTGCTGGCAATAG
Organism: Eidolon dupreanum; assembly: GCA_028627145.1. NCBI lineage: Eukaryota > Metazoa > Chordata > Mammalia > Chiroptera > Pteropodidae > Eidolon > Eidolon dupreanum. The sequence continues at coordinate 54,384,256 of CM053508.1, forward strand.
AATGCAGAAGAAAAGAAGGTAAAAAAAAAAAAATTGGGAAGGAGGGGGCAGAATTGATTTCAGGAAATAAATAAAAGAGTGTCAGTGAATTTACTAAATCCAACAGGACTCCAGGATCTGTGACCTCAGAGACCAGAGAGGGATGGCGTGTGTGTCAGGAATGTGAATGGCCAATACTAGATTGAGGGAGCCAATCTGAGTGTGAAGAAGGATAATGAAGTGGGAGACCAAGTGTCTTGCAAAAGAAATGAGGAAATTTCAATGAAAGATTAATGCTAATTTATCTCAGCTTTCTTGTTAGGACTACAACCCCAATTCATTAGACTATGTCCTCCTGTCCTCAGATGATGAGTGGAGAGGCCATTGGTCTACAGATCTTCAAAAATTGAACCAGATGAATTGGTGCCACCCTCATGTTCTGACTGGCTCTTGACCATTTTAGGCACAAGGGATATCCATGTTGTTTTTGGAAAAGGTTCCAGAAAAATAGACGCTTCTCCTACCATGAAGTCTAATACTGCTCCCCCTTAGCCGCTTCCCATGTATTCTTTTCAAAAGCAATATCACAGGAGGCCAGTCATGCAGCAAGGAGCAGAGTCACCCACACAGAAGGCCCTCACCCTTACATACTGATGATCTTTCATGAATCTAAATGATCCGCAGTTTTTGTTTTCAGACTATACATAGTAAGTGGCTTCCTGAGGTAGGCCCCTTGCTCTCTCAGACCTCTTCTGCTTATTCAAATGCCCACCGACACCCCCATACACACCCAGAGAGAGCTTCCTTCTCCCCTGGGTTCAATGACTAACACTTGATTCACTTAGCTCGAATGTCTTTTTTTCCCTACCAACACATCCACCCATCTTTTCTCCCCACGTCAACCTGGGGAGATGACTCACCTGCTGTTAGCTAACTTCCTCAGACCCCTAAAGGCTGACTGGGCTGGAGTGAGTAGCAGAGGGGAAGCTTAGTGGGGAGGATAAACTCTCTAAGGATGATGGTGCCCACGCCAAAGAAGAGAGGCATGAGCCTGACGTGGGATGAGTGGACCTGGGATAGGGTCTGGGAGAGGAAGGGAGCAGTTGACAAGAGGGATAGTTGGATAAGAGCCAAGGCAATAAGGGGGATGTCAGCCTCATGAGCCCTGAAGCATATGAGATGGTATGAGTGTCCTTCAGTCCCCACCAGGGCCTCTTTACAACTCCCAGAACATCCTGGTAGGCCCGGTCCCACGATTCAGTGTGTGCATTTTCATGGAACAAAGAGAGAGCCAAAAGGAGAACATTCTAAGGCAGCCCCATAGCATGACTTGGCCATAGGAAGTTGCATAAAGTTGACTTAGGAATCACAGTTATATGAGAGATATGAAGGCTGTCTGAACCTTGTGTGACCTGCCCAAGGGTAAACCTGCACTCAGGGCCAAGGTATCAAGGAAAAAGACTGCAACTCTCCTGGGCAAGGATTTCATGGCCTCTTCATGAAACAGAGCCCTTACTTTGCCACGAAGTGACTGGAGATCCAGAACACCAGATGTGATCATTCAGCATGTCTGAGCAGTTATTGCATACCAGGCACAGAGTTGGGGAAAAGTCACACCTCAAAACCAGAAGCGGGCTTGGAGACCATGTATTCACTATGGGCCTAGGAGTGAAGTAACTTGCCCAGAACAACTACTAGTGCCTGAGCCAGAAGCACAGTTCCTATTTCCTGTTTCTGTTCATGATCTACTCTTCCCTACCTTTTCTTAGGAACTTATTTTATTATAAATGAAACATTTTTCCAGGAAGCCTTGAAATTGAGAGCAGGAGAGAGAAAATGTCTGGGAGCTGTGCTGTGATTCACAGGGTCATGCGGGTTGACCATGCCCACAAGGAGAGGCCAGCTGTCCATGGCCCTGACCTTTTCCTCTCTCGCTGAACACAAGCAGGCTGCTTTCCTCCTTTCCTCTGTAAAACTCTCTCCTACCCAAATTCATTAGCATCCCTAGAATCAAGCAGCCACCTTCTTCTGCTTGTCCCTTAAAGGGGAATGACCACTAAGAAATACAGGAAGAAAACCTGGTTTCCACTTCCCCAACTTCCTTCTTGTTGCTGTTTCCTTGCACAGACCTCACTTCCCCAATCCCACCCCCTTCCCCCGTTAGAGGAACTCTGATATAGTGCAATGAGCATATAGTGGAAGGAACTCTTTGAGTTCAGTGACTGAACTCAACCTACATCACTCACTAGCTGTATGCTTGTGGACAAGTTATTAAATCTCTCTGTTCGGTATCTATTTACAAATTGAAATGAATAATATCCTACTCTCGGAAGTTTTGTGAGAGCCCTACCATGTAAATGTCTCTTAATACACGAATGTAGCATATAAATGGAACTCAATAATATATTCATTTTTTTATTTGACTACTAATTTCAATATATCCTGGCTTCTTGCTGTTGTTAAAATACAAGGAGGGGCAAAGAGGAAGGAAGGATAAAAACAACAAGAAGGACAAGCACCCTCATCAGCCTGACCACTGCGCCTTTCCCAGGTCTCAGTCCTGGCCTCACCCTGAACCACCCTCAGCTGGGCTTCCTCTTCCCCTTACTACCAGCATGGCTCCCTGTACTTCCACCTGTGAGCCGGCCCAGTCACAAAAGGCCAAAGACTCATGGCATCTGCATCTTCCTCTGAAGCTGGCAATCCTCTAACTAAGGTCTTATGTGACTCTCCTAAGTCACCATTCTCATCTCTGGGCTCCTTTACCTACAAAGCCTAATTAAAAAAGAGATGGGGTCCTGAGGAGGAAGTGTCCCAGCCTGAATCCTTTTCCCATGTGTGCTGGCAGCAACATCCCTTATAGAGCCAGAAGGGTTCTGAGCTTGCTGGGGACCAAAGCGGTGGTGTATTGCTCCTCTGAGAACATGACAATTGTGTTTTTCAGAGGTACCTTGTGATGATTGATTTTTTGTGTCAACTTGACTGGGCCACAGGATACCCAGATGTTAGTGAAGGTGTTTCTGGATGAGATTAACATTTTAATTGGCACTCCTAATGGAGGTGAGAGCCTCATCCTAGCAGTCGAAAGCCTGATGACAGAGGCCTGATAGAACAAAAAGGCTGAGGAAGAAGGAACTTTGCCTGTCCAACTGCTGAGCTGGGACCACAGTCTTTTCCTGCCCGTGGACTAGAACTTACTGACTACAGGTCCTGGGACTTCTCAGTTTTCATAACCACACAAACCAATTCCTTATAATTAATTAATTAATTAATCAATGAATCAATCTCCTTTAGGTTCTGCTTCTCTGGAGAACCCTAATACATGCCAGCAGCCATAGTTTCCATCCCACTTGCTCTCCTTAGTAGGTAACTGTGACATGATCCATCAACAGGTGAGGACTATGCTCCTTTCCTTTGACTTTGGGTGCGCTTGTAACTGCAGCAGAAGGGACAGTGTGTGAAGCCAAGGCCAGGTCATAAAAGGTGATATGGCTTCTGCCTGGCTCTCTTTTATTATTGTCACCCTCACTGGTGTAGCACAGACAAGTTCAAAGTCCAAAGGTTCAAGTAAAATAGAGGCAGGCCAGGGCAAGGCTCAGTCCCCACCAACCATAGCCTGGCTCCTCCCCCAGTGGTAGTTTGGTCAATTTCAGGCCACCTGACATGACTCCGTTAGGAGCACAATGCTGAAAAGATCACCAGCACCCAGAATCAGCACAGGAAAATGAAACACCCTCCTGGGAGAACGCTGCTGTATTTTTATGGTTCAGTGGGAGTGAGGATGTGGTCTTGGAGCTGGGTCCTCCCACCTATACCTCCAAGACTCCTGCTTACTTCAGAGCAAGCGAAGACACACTGCTCTTCCTCTGACCTGAAACTCCCAGGGTGCACCTTCCTCCATGATAGGCTGGCTTTTTATGTCTCAGTCAGAACACTGCGGCATTCCAGTCCAGGGAGGCAGAGATGGAGACAAGGAGACAGACAGACAGACAGAGAGGAAAGCAGAGAATGAGCTGAGAACCAGAGAGGCCCAGGAGATAAATTCTGCTCAGCCAGTGTTGATGCAGGGCCCGCCCTATTCCAGGAATGACTGAAACCTGGCCAGGAGACGATTCTTTTCATTTCTTCATTAAAAAATCACTAAGTGTTCGTTTCTGAAAAAGTCGTCTTGCTGCATTTCAGGAAGAAATTTCCTTCATCCTCCATAGTAAATTACCCAAGCTATTCAAAGGATGGTAGATTACATCACCTTCAAATACTCTTCAAAGAGTTGAGTTACCAACTTACCACTCTCCCATTCGCTTGCTAGAATGCTAGCATGTCAAAGGAGGAGAAAGCGTGAGAGGACATCTAACCCAGAGGACACAAACTCAATGCTCATGGGTGGCAGATAGATCAGGTAATGAGAGATGCAAATCAAGAGGGGGCCACTGTGACTCCAAGAGTCCATACCTAATCCAAGAAAATAAAATACAATTAAGACGCAGGTCCTCTGGCCCCAAATCCCATGGCCTTTCCCCTTAGGCCAGATATATTCACATCCTAGACTCGCCCTAACACATTCCACAAACATAGTGCCTTAAAACAGCAGAAATGTATTATCTAACAGTTTTGGAGGCCGGAAGTTCAAAATCAAGGTGTTGCAGGGCCATGCTCCCTCTGAAGGCTCTAAGGGAAACTGCTTCTTGGCTTTTTCTAGCTTCTTATGGCTCCAGGCATTCCTTGGCTCATGGCGGCATAACTCCAATTTCTTACTTCTCTGTGTGTCTGTCTCCTTTTCTGTGTCTTATAAAGACAGTTGTCATTGAATTTAGGGCTCATGTAAGTAATCCAAGATGATCTTATCTTAAAATCCTTTTAATTTGATTATATCTGCAAAGATCTTTTTTAAAAATAAGGCTGCATTTCATGTTGAGGGCACGGGGCACCATTCAATCCACACCAGACTAGAATAGAGTGAAAAGAAAATCAATGAGCGCCTCCAGGACCTGCAGGTGAATTTTTGCAACGTAATTCCCTTTTTCTAATTTCTAAGAGTAATTTGCCTCCACATTTGTTCTTTTACCCTCGCTATCTGAGTCTCCTTAAGACGTCTGCATAAGGTCAATGGCAGCATGGGTTAACTAAGAAACCAGACTGTTTTGAATTGCTACAATTTTGGGGGGGGTCATTATAAAATATTTTTTATTTTTTATTCAGGTGAAATTCACATAACATAAAATTAAGCATTTTAAAGTGAACAATGCAGCAATATTTGGTACATTCACAACCACCATCTCCAACTCCTTCCAAAATATTTTCATCACCCCAAATAAAACACCATACCTATGAAGCAGTTACTCCTCATTTCTCCCTCCATTCAACCCGTGGCTCACATTTTTCTTTAATTCTGGTGGCTCCCATCACTTTTCCTTTCAATGGAGTAGAACTTCTTTCCACTTTTTAGTTCATTCTCCACCCTTCCCTTCTCCTTCCTTCCTACTTCTCTTCCCTCCCAATGTTATCAGGACTGTCTCTTCCTCATTCCAGAAGTCCTCCTAACAAATTTTAGCATGCATCAGAATCAACAAGAGAACTTGTTCAAGCACAGATGGCTGGCCTTCACCCCCAGCGTTCATGATTCAGTAGGTCTGGAAAGGGGACTAATAATTTGCATTTTTATCCCAGGTGGTGCTAGTCCAGAGGTCGCAATGAGAAGCACTGTCCTGGCTTAGCACATTTCTTGCTCTTTTAATAGTATTCATTTTTTACTGTTACTCCATCACCACATCCACCTTCCTCTGCACCCTCTGGCCACTTGATCTCATCTGTTGGGAGTTATTTCCAAGCAGCTGGAGCCGCAGTTGGTGTTTCCACCTCACCTAACCACTTCACACCTTTGATGCTGCTCAGAAACCTTTCCTCCATTCTTCTGCCCTCTTACTTCTCTCAGTCAAAGTTGAGAAAACCCAAGTAACTAGGATTTATAATCAGAAAACAAGAAAATCTGGCCCCAGTCAGGGGAGGTGGCAACTTGGTGACAAGCCTGACTTTGCATACTTTCAATGGATTGAGAAAGTGGGCAGTCTGGAGCTGGCTCCAGTCCGATCTGGGATGATTACAGAGAAAACATCCAACCTCATTTCCACCCACCCATCCGCCCATGCTCTGTCTGTCCTCACTAGCCCCATGTGCCCCAGAGTACTGCAACCCCTGCCCAGGGTGAATGTCCAGATGCCAGAGACTGCCTTCCCAGGACGTTGAGCAACACTTGGTGAGGTATTTCCAGCATTCATGCACCCCCCCAACAGCCTGCAAGACATTTTCTCTACGGAATTTCAACACACATAACTCGTGCTTTGTGCCAATGTGAATGAGGGTTTGTCTGGGCGCCAGTGTTTCCCCATACAGGAGATTAGCAAATATGAGCCAAAGTCTCTTAACAGCCACATTTTGGTCTCAGTGATCTTTCTTCAGATTATGCAAAAATGTCAAACCACTCCAGAAAAATAAAATAGGAAGGGGAGTCAGTCCTATTTGAAGGTCTAATTAATCTAGAAAATCTGCTCTTAAAATTCCTTTTAGTGTCAAGTACCCACTGTCAGTTCTGCTAAAGATGAGCTGAGCTAAGCATGGGCCATATATGTTAGCCAGAACCCTGCTAATAGTGTGAGACTCAAAAATCCTTCACTCTGTGCCATGTCCTCACAAGTGGAATTAAAAAAAAAAAAATAAGAGATCAAGTGCTAATGATATTAATACATATAGTTCTGATGTCCCAAGTGAATAATTGACTACTCAATGACCTGAGAACTAAGTGCGAGGGAAGGTCTAACTTGGCACTGGATTAATTAAATACAAGACACAAGCTGAGGTTGGGCTGGAGGTCTGTTCCATATCTCAGTTCCTTGTCCTGTAGTCTTAGGAAGCTTGACTGACAGATCTCTATTAGCTTGCTCTGGCTGCCATAACAATATACCACAAACTCAGTGGCTTAAACAATAGAAATGTATTTCCTCACAGTTCTGGAGGTAGAAAGTCTGAGGTGTCAGCAGGATTGGTTTCTTCTGAGGCCTCTCTCCTTGACTTATACATGACTGCTTCCTTCTTGTGTCTTCACGTGATCTTCCATCTATGTGCATCTGTATCCTAATCTCTTCTTATGAAGATACCATTTATATTGGATTGGAGCCCATCCACATGAGCTCATTTTGCTTAACCATGCTTTTAAAGGCTCAGTCTCCAAATATAGTCAGCTTCTTAGGGATAGGGGGTTAGAACTTTCACATATAAATTTGGGAGGGAGGAACACAATTCAGTCCATAACAGATTATCATTCATTTAAAACACTTATCACATTTTATTGATTGTAAGATGCATGTTTTTCAATATTTTAACAGACATGAAATCAGGCCACATCTAACAGTCTATGTAGTTCAGAGGTTAATTAGTAGATATTTTTCTCTATTGGTGGTACATAAAATAATGGTGCACCTTACAATAAATGACTTTTTGGATTCAATGAAGTATAATAGTCCTCACAACACCTCACTGAATTAGGTACTACATTTGTCCCCATCTTATAAATTAGGAAACTGAGGCACACAGGTTAAGCAACTTGCCTCAGGACAAGTAGTAAAGCTGAGCTTCAAACCCGGTCAGTCTGATTCCCAGGCCCACCAGACAGGTGTTTCAATAAGTCACTGTGGGGATGACCCTGCTATTACAACCGGATATGTGTTTCTAATAGCAGGGTCATCCCCACAGTGACTTATGACCCTGATGCCTTCTCTCTTTGTGAGCAAAAATTTTCAGTCTAATAAAATATAAAGAAATTTAACTATTTGTTTCTTTAACCTGAATATGTACTTTCTAATTATCTACCATATACGAAATTTGATGAGCTTTGAAGATTAAAAAATGTATAAGGAAGATCTCTGTTTTTGAGGGATGTAGTGTCAAGTAGGGGAAAATGATAGGTAATAAGTAGGTACACATCAAGGAGGTGTGTGACGAATGTCACTGGGATGGTATTAGGGAGTCATGACAAGAGTTGAAAGGATGGACATTGCATCTGGCTGGGTGATCAGAATAATGAAGTCTCAAAGGTGGAGGCATTTGAGCTGGGACTAAATGACGAGTAAGATTTCAAAAGGCTAAGAATGGACCAAGACAGTGGATAGAGCTAAAAAACAACATTGACAAAGGCTCATAAATGAGAATCTCCCATGGGAAATGCTAGCTCAGTTGAACAAAGGTTATGTGGATGGGAATAATAGAAGATGAAACTAACAAGCAGGTAGGGCCACATTGTTGGGGGCCTTGAATGCCACAGTAATTAATTTAAACTAATTAGAAAGTACAGTAAGTCCTTGAAGGTTAAAGATTTGAAGGGTCAGAAATAATTATACATGGGAAAATTCAACTGGAGATAGTGTGTGGTTAATGTGTGGAGAGGAGAGATGGTGGACTCAGAGGCCAAGGAGGAGGTTGACCTCCTTGCTGCAATGGTCCAAGTTTAGGGTGACCAACTCATCCCAGTTTTCCCAGGACCTTCCCAGTTTTAGCATGGAAAGTCCTGCATTCCTCAGTCCCAGGCAAGCCAGGAAAATTGGTCACCCTATCAAAATGAGAGGAGGCTCTAGACTTAGCTATAGGAAATGGAGAAAAAGGAATTCCATAAAGCCTAGAGATACAGTGAAGGAATAATCTACCCCATGTGGGAACTGGTTAGATAGAAAGAAGGGCAAAAGACAAGGATTTAAGAATATTTCAGAGTTCGTGACCCTGGTTGTTGAGGAAAAGATGGATATGTCAGGGAGGGAAGCTGGGTTTGGAAAAATAGAAGAAGAATCTCCAGTGCTTTGAGTTAAGGTGACTTGGGGCCAGCCAGGTGGGCTGTGAGTGTGTGGACCTGGGGACAGTCAGAGATGCCAAGGACAAACTTAGTTGCCAACCCCCTGGTTGTGATGAGCCCTCCAAAGGAGTCAGCAAGGACAACGTTGGCTCTCAAACTTTACATGGGACAGAATTACCGGGGGGTGGGGGGGTGGGGGGGGGGTAATTCTGCAACTACAAACCAATAAATATAACTACAAATCAGCATGTAAAGCTTAGGATCTGGCATCTTTAACACATTGTCCACGCGGTTCCCTTGCAGATAGTCCTAAGAATACAATTTGAGAAACTCTGGTCCATGGATTGGGGTCAGAGAATAGGCAGTAATGTGTCAAGTCTTCAGTTCCTTTTTGTCCTCTCTTACCTCTCCACTTTCTTTTCTGGTCCATTGTATATGCCTCCACTGATATATTGATTGTGGGCACTGGCTGGTAGTGCCTCCCTCTCCCCTTGGCTCCCCTTGGCTATCTGGTTCTCAAGCAAACAGGGCTTCTACATCTGGGTGTGTCCAACACCCAACTTCCTGTTCACAGTGGGTACTACAGGGAACATCAGATGATTCCCTTGCTCTCTCAAAAGACTGACCTTTTGTGTTCTGGATTTTATCAACAGGGGAATTGTAAACTAAGCTAAAGGATTCTGTGGGTTCATCTAGCCATTACCTGTTTCAGTGAATCTCTCCCATCAGTCACTATAGCCAAACAAAGGGATGACTAAGAAAGTCATAATCAGGCAGAGGTAAATTATTTACCTGAGGTTCTTCAGGGGTCACATGTTCAGACCACCAGAACAAATTTAGTTACTGGCTCAGAGCTGCAGCCTGAAACAGACCATAAAAACATGTGTAGCAGGTAGCCAACTGGCTCCATTTTGTTGCTCCTTCAACAGCCCACAAAATTCAGCCAGATCTGTAGCCTACTTCTCAGAGACTATCATAATATTCATGAATTCTGTATCTGGAAAAGGACAGGGAGAGAGGGAGCAACCATTATTACTTGCCCTGGGCTAGTGATAGAGCAAATAAACACATGACCCAATGCTCAGTACCCTACTCAGTAAACAGTGATAGTCTCATAAATGCCTGTGAGTGTTATAGGCTCAGGAACAACATCTCATTCATTACTTTCAATAAATATAAGGTAAGGGAGCTGAGCCACCCCCTCATCATTGAATTTGAGGTTGAATTCATTCAACTACCTCTAAAGGAATCACAGATGCTTCCATACTTACAAACTTTAACATTTAAACTCTCATGAACAAAGTGTCACATTTAACAACATCATGTCACCGTGTACTATCAACAGACAACATCAGTGGTCATGTAAAATTATTTCATTCTCTGCCATTGGCTTAGGCCACTGTGACTTAATTTGCTAATTTTCATTTATTCAACAAAGATTCATTGGGCACACACTACAGGCCAGGTCCTATTCTGGATGCATCAATTAACAGCCCACAAAAAAATCTCTGTGCTCGTAGGGGTTATAGTTTAGGCAGGAGTGAGTGTAGGAGTAGAAAGACAGATAACAAATAATTGACATGCCAAATAACTAAATTGTATAGATGTTACAAGGAGTTAATAAGGGCTATGGAAACAAAATAGTATAAGTATGGAGAATGGGGGTGAACAGGGAGGCAATAGCATGCAATTTTGAATGACATTGTCGGGGTAGGCTTCATGAGAGAGCAAAGTTCGAGTAAAGACTTGAAGATTTTGGCCTGAGAGAGCAAAAAGATGGGGTTGCTATCAACTGAAAATGGGGAGCCTTAAACAAAGCTGGCTTGAAGAGAAAGGTCAAGAGCTCAAATTTGGAATATACTCCACAAAGTTCCAAGTGGAGGTATCAAGAAGGCATTTGAATTTTTCAGATTGGGGTCCTGGAGCAAGGTCTAGGATAGGCTTATAAAATTAGGGGTCCTTGACATATAGATGATATTTAAAGTTTTGATAGTTGATGAGATCACCAGGGGAAGGAGTATGGATAAAAAAAGAGAAATAGGAAGTGAGCCAGGAAAGAAAGGAGACACTTGCAAGAGACCAGTGAACAAGAAAGAGCATCCAGTAACAGAGTGGGAGACTCCTGGGAGCTGACTGAGGAGGTTGTTTCCTGAAGGAGGCTAGCTATGTCAAATGTCACTGAAAGTCAGCTAAAGTGAGGAGTAGCACTGATCATTTGACTTATTAATGTGGCCTTAACAAGAGCTCCTTCTGCTGAGTACTGGGTGTGAAGGCCTGTCTGATGAAAATTGAGTGGAGAGATTGGATACAGTAAGTAAAGACAGTTCTTTCAAGGAATTCTGTTGCAAAAGGAAGTAAAAAATGAAGGAAGTGGGATTAAAAGAAGACTTCTGCTTATCTTTTTTTAAGTGAGAAAAAGTGGCGATGTGGAAGAGAGAGGCAGAAAATTCTAAAACAATAATCTCGAAAAAGTAAGGGGAATTAGATCTAGTCCACAAACTAAGAGGTCTGCTTTAGATGGGAGCACAGAGAGTCCATCTGTGGCAGGTTGGAAAGCTGTGTATGTGGGTACAAATGCAGGGAGGAGGTAAGTGGAGTAGCAGGTAGTAGGCAGCTATTCTCTTTGACTGCTTAAGTCATCCAGGAAATAAGAAACAAGGTCATTAGCTGAGACTGAAATAAGATAGGAGGATTTGAGGAGAGAAGAGAAATCCTGAGCTAATTGTTTAGGCTTTTGGGAGAGTAATGGGAGTGTGCTATACTCTATTTCCCTGATGACACTGAAGGCCTCACTGAGGATTGTAGTGATGACTTTAACCTGAGACCAGTGAGGCTGAGGGTTTTTCTCTAGCCGTGTTCAGTTGCACAGACGCAGATCAGGGGTAGGTGGAGAGCAAGTATGATCAAGGTCATAGTTTTGTCAAACTAGTACTTTGTAAGAGAGGCCAAGGTTGCTGAGGGTTTTCAAGGGGTGATTAGTAATGATTAACCTTGGGATGTACGTGGATAAGAATTAAAAAGATGACACCAAGGGGGTGAAGAACAGTGAACATAGGGTAGGATAAAAGGATGGGAGGTTCCAGTGGCACTGTGAACTTTGGAGGTAGGCTACTAAGAGACTGAGTTGGACAGGTAGGAGGTGATAATGTGCTATTGGGAGATATGAACTTGAAATATAGGGGAGTTGCAGTTGTTGGCGATAACCAGATCGGATTATGACATGGAAATGAGTGGCTGAGGTAGAGCAGAGGACAATAGCATTGCAAGAGAAGAGGTCAAGGAACTGAAAGTCCAGGGTATTGGAAAGATAATGTACAAAAATCCTAAAATCACCAAACATTAAATCAAGAGAAAAATGGAGAGAGTGACCAAAAAAAAAAAAAAAAAAAAAAAACAAAAACAACACAGGAGCTAAAGTCTCTAAGAAGTGAGGGAGGTGTGACTCCCTTCATACATGGTAGCCACCATGAAGGGTACTGAGTGATATAATCTGAGATTCAAAGCTGGTGATGTCTAGGGAGGAGAGTGGGGAGAGGGCTTTAAGAGTTCAGATTTGTAAAGAATACCTAGCTCTCCTCCAGGATCAAAGATATAAAGACTACAGAAGAAAAATGATCACCAGTTGAGGGGCTCCAGGGGAAGCGCGTCCTCAGGTAATGAGAAGAGTTTAAGGAAATGTGTGATTTTGCTGATGATGAACCAAGAATTACAGAGATAAAAGTGGAAGAGGTTCAGAAGTCAGTAAGGGAAAGAGATAGAGATAGAATAGCAGGTATGCAGAAACTATAGGAATTATAGGATGAGAAATGAGGGGTGACGTGGTAGGCTGGTACTTATTAGGATAACTGAAATAAACAAGGACAGAGGGCATAATGAGATTAATACTACTGGATTTAAGACAAATATTGGTGATGAAGCTGTAGGTATTAAAAGGTAGGGATAGGAGGCCTAGTGAGGCAAAGTCTTAATTCTGAGCTCAAGGACTATACTTATTACTTATAAGTGATTCTGAGTGCTGTCTCTCTGTCTCACCTTTGAACCTAGTATATGAAGTTATGAACATTTGGGAAAGTGTTGCTCCAAGACCAGGCCCCCGTTTGACCTCTCTCAGTGGAGAGTGTAAGGCTTATTGTGTTTTAGTGATTTTTTAAATAGTGTTAATCCTATCATATTTGATATAATCAAAAATATAGAGTGTTGAAGTTCCTGGTAAGAAGAGACAGACTTTCTAATGAAACAAATATAGAAATAAGAATATTGAGAGTGATGAGAAAATGTCAAATATTGCACATTTGGAGACACTTTGAACTTGTAAACTACAAGATTTAAGAACTACATTAAAATGGAAATGAAATGGTGGTTTCAGGGACTGTTGGGGAAAGAGAAATGGAAAGTTCCTAAACAATGGGCATAAAGTTTCAGTTAGGCAAGATGAATAAGTTCTAGGAATCTGTTGTTCAACATTTTACTTATAGTCAACAATACCATGTTACACACTTATATATTTATTAAGTGTTCTTACTATAACAAAGTAAATTAAAAAATAACAACAACAATGACCTTAAGAATCTAACCTGTTTCTGAGTAAAGAAGTTTCAATATACTCTGTAAATTCACTAGTCAATAGTCTCAACATAATGCATTCTTCATATAACACGCAGGTAACATATTATAGCTATTATTGCAGATAACTGATCTTTAACTCCACGTAACTGTCGCTCTTTTGAATTACTTTCTGATGTTAATGCAATCAAAGGAAGAGACATTTGGGCTGCTATAACAAAATACCATAGATTGCAAGGCTTATAAACAATAGAAATTTATTTTTACAGCTCTGGTGGCTGTGAAGTCCAAGATCAAGCCTCCAACAGATTTAGTGTTTGATGAAGTTCCACTTCCTGGTCCACAGATGGCTATCTTCAGGTTGTGTCCTTACATGGCTCAAGGGCAAGGTTGCTCTCTGAGGTCTCTTTTATAAGGAGTCTAAGCCCATTCATGAGAGTTCTGCCCTCATGACCTAATCGCCTCCCGAGGCCCCACCTCCAAATGCCATCACAGTCGGGGAATAGTTTCAATATATGAATTTGGGTGTAAATAAACATTCACTCCAACAGTATCAGTTTCTACTTGTATTACTATTTATTTTTTCATGTATTTACCTTTGAACCTTCACCTTTGAACCTACTCATAAGCTCCCAGAGAGAATGTTGTTTTTTGTACAATAAAGATTTGATTGCCATTCATACTGGTCTGAACCTAATCCACCAACTACAAGTTTCCTTACACTGTTACTTTATGCTTCCAGTCTGCACTGGTATGTGTATAGACAGCACAATCAGTTTTACTCCAGAGTCCCTGCTTCTCTTTTGGAGTTTTGTGTCTTCTGTCCATTTCAAAGGAGATTCTTAATGAATGTGAGCAACCCAGGCAACTAGCAGGGGCCAAGGTGGATAAGAGACGAGTACAGGCCTCTGAAAGTTGGAAGGAGGGAGCTCAGAGGCCACACTCCCTGGAGTCCCTCTTTTGTCCTTGCCATAGCCTCTCTTATTTATGGTAAGAAGACATTCAGATCTGTGCCACCTCAAGTAAAAGGGACAAGCTCAAGGGACAAACTCCAAGGGGATAAAGTGTCCCTGGTAAGCATGAAAGGAAGCGTGGGTGTTTTTCCCTTTTCTCTGATTTTTAACGTCTTACTTAGTCTTCAATGCCCAGCCCTAAGAGAGCGTCTTCTCTAAATTAAAACAGTGACACCCATCCCCCCATCCCTGGGCTTTCATAGTCTTAGTGTCCTAGTGCAGCCTCTTGGGGGACAGATTTTTGTCCCAGCAATGTAGCAGTTGGAATCGTCCTCTTCCTGCTTTGGGTAACAGGCATCCCTGGGTCCAGTGTGCAGTCCTTTGTAAAAGTTTAGCCTTAGCTGAGGACCATTTTTTTTGCTCTTTAGAATAATAAATGTGTCTGTGTGTGTCTTACTATAGGCTGCAAACTCCTTGAGCACAGATACCTTATATTTTGTTATTGCCTTTGTTTAAATGATTGTCCTCCACCCCAAATTGTTTAAGAAAATTCTGTTTATCTCTTAAATGTCACTGCCTCTGTGAGACACCCCAGGCCAAAATAGCCCTCTGATTTACATATCTCATAATGACATTGATTATATATTAATAGTGTCATAATTTCTTTAGTTGCAAATATGTTATCTCTCCCCAAAAAGCTAAGACTTTGAAGTTACTCATCTTTATATCTCTAGCTCTTTACATAGTGTCTGGCACAAATTAGGGCTTAAAAGAAGAAGAAGTAAAAAAAAAAAATGCTGTTGCCCTGAACTGAAGAGATGTCACAAGTAGAAGCCCAAGTAAATAAGGTCAGAATTACACAGTGTGACATTAGAGGCTGGAAAATATTTCCTCCCCCTACAATTTTTTTTCTTAATGTCCTTCAGAGCAGGAAATTGCACCAGAAGTGCTTGGTCTTTTCAGGCTTAAGGCTTAGATTGTGTCACAGTGCAGCAATCCTGGGATGAGCTTCCATTTTGGTTCCATTTAAGGCTGCCCCATCCCAAGAGATTTGAAGGGTCATGAGGACCCAAGCATTCAAGGGTTCTGGAGCAGGACACATCATGTCCACCATACAATTTGTTCAGAGTTTTAGCACTGGTCTCATGGTTCTCCAGAAGCAACCCAGCCTGTGTTCAGGAAGGTAGACAGAGCATAGACTGCTCAACCAGGGGAAATCTTGGGAGGAAGGAAATTGAGCTACGGTGAATAGATAAGAGAGCAGTTAACTCTTAACTGTACAATTAATTTGTAATTTGTGTTACACCATCCTACACTGGTTCTGTTGTTTAAGTCTGTTGCCCCATAATTTATAAAATGAAATTGTTTCCCATCTTGCAGTGCATTTAACACACATTTAGAGGAGGGACTTAAGACTCTTTAATGCCAACTCTCTTTTTGCAATTTAGAGATAAAAATCAGAAACTGGTCTCACCTTTTACAGAGTTATATCAATTGCTTTGGGCAGAACAAAAGTAGGCTGTGACTCTAGCAATAAAGTGAAGCCAACTTAGTAACAGGGAATGAGCAAAAGTCTATGCTGTCCATGTAGAGGCAAATGCCACTGGTGCTTCGTGGAGGCTGACACACCAGTGAAATGGTGACAACAAAGGTGATTCAAGAGGTAATAACTGCCCTGTGAAGACAGCCAATTCCATTCTCAGGGTCACGGGCTAATAATCTGACACTAGAAGGAAGTGCTGGAATTTTCCTTGATAGCTTTGTCTGCTGTAAGAATCTAATACTGCAAATAAAACACTGGAATATTTATGGTGCTTTTCCAGTTTTTAATGTTTTACAATAAAAGTCCATTCTAAATCAATACCTTTTGATTAATTTTACCAAAAATAATATTCTCAAATATTTAATTGGACATTTATCTCTTCACTTTCTTCTTAAAAAGTCCCCACTCCCAGCCATTCCCCAATTCTGATGACAAATATAACTGACTCAATGAAAAGAACAAAGAGATGATAGAGAGCAGGTGTTAGGGAATCAAGAGGTACAATTATTTGGTTGACTCATTCCAAATATTATTTATCAGGGATCCTCAATTGTCTGACACACTATTAAGTGCTAAAGGAGTTGCAAAAAAATGCAAGTGCTATCCTACCTGCTCTCAGAGAGCCACATCCTAATTAGAGATTCAAGTCTCCCACACAGAAAACAACTGTAGCATCTAATGAGTTTTAACAGCCTTTTCCATTGGTCTAGGCCTTCTTAGAAAGTTTCATTAAAAAAGGTCCAACATCCTCAGTCTTTGATGTTTCTACCATCAAAACTTGTTAGAACCTGGGCTGGTTAATTTATTACACTCGTGTGATTACCTATCTTCACCTTGGCACTGCATGGTGCAAACCTTTTCTAAACATTCCATGCCTCATTCTGCCAGATGACCTCCTGGCCACTGCCCCTTCAGTCCATGAAATCAACAGTCATTGCTTCAGTTATGAAGTCTCTGCTCTTTTCCCCAGAGCATACTCGTCTTCGGCTGTGGCTTAGGATGTTCCTCTAAAAGTGCTCCTCATCTTACAATTCTTCTATCAATTCTGTATTGTATAGGGTGTGTCCTCAAGACTGTGTCCCTGAGTCTGCTCCTCAAGCCTATCTCTTCTAGATCATCTAAGTTAGATTGTGTCCTGTATAATGTATCCTTGAGCCAGTGTCCTCTAGCTAGTGACCTCTAGCATGTGTCCTCCAGTCTGTGTGCTTGAACCAGTGTCCTCTAGAATGTACACTTGAGCCTGTGTCCTTGAGCCTACAAGCTACCTTGAGTCTAGAGCCTCTAGACTATTATTTCTCTTTAAACCAAACTTCCTTCATCTTGTCTTTCCCCAACACACTTTCCACCACCTTATTATAAGCTGCAATGGTGCTTTCCTTGACAACATCATTAGTCAATTAGTAGGGTAGGAAGATTTAAGGGAGATGATTTCATTCTGAGCCTTGCTGAGTTTGGGGTACTCTGAGGTATTAATCTGGGGATGATTCGTAGTCAATTGGATATGTGGATCTGAGATTCATGAATAAAGTCAGTGCTGAAAGCATAGAATTGAGAATCATTAACATGTAGAGACAGTTAGATAAAAACTCAACAACTCTAGAGTGGATGGAGATTGCTCAGGGACTATATAAGGAAGAAGAGAAAGGGTGGGGAGTTACAATCTTTGAAGAATACATTTAAGAAGTACGTAGGCAGAAGAGAAGCCGGTTGAATCATGAGAAACAAGAGGAAACCTGATGGCTGTGGAGTCATGGAAGTGATGGGAAAAGAGAGAAGGAAAGATAGCAAAGATAGCAAATGAGATAAGGACAAGAGAGGCCATTGAGTTTGGTTGCTACACTGTGGGTCTGAAATTTGTGACCTAAGCAGTTTCAGAGAAGAGATGAAATAAAAACCTAATTATATAGGCTGAGGAGTGAAAGAAAAGTGAGAAGACAAACATTAGTGCAGACTCTTCTTTTGAAAAGTCTTAACTAGATTAAAAGAATCAGATGGTAGATAAAAGACAGTGTAGAGTTAAAAGAGTGTCTTCCCTAAGATTTTTACAATCCTTATTGTGACTGTTGCTTTAAGATGCTTTAAATCTGATGTTATTAATAATTAGGAGCCAGAAGCCAATAGACGTTGTAAGGTTGAAAATTACGACAGAGAGACAGTTGACAGAGCACGAATCTAGAAGAGTTGAGAATTAAGAACTTAGGTGAACTTATTTCTCTGAATCTGGGGAAAAAAAAAAAAGCTCAGGGCAATTTGATATGTGGGAGTTCTGGCTCAAGAGCTGCAGCATCCTTCCTGAAAGGGGAGGAAAGTTCATCTTCTGAGAATAAGGGAGAAAGGGCTGAGTCATGAGTTTGGAAAACATTTGAAAAAGAGTAAATGAATAGGAGAAGGGTTGGCTAAGGACAAGAACAGAATTGTCAGTCCACTATTCAAGGCACAGCTGAGACAGTGTGACTCTCAGTCATGCACCTACATACATGTCTGTCTTGGGTTTCTGTAGCTATACTCAACAATGTCTACACTTAGTATTTAAGAGCAGAGTAATAGTTTGGGAAGTTTGCTTTTTGGGTTGTTGAACAGAATTTGTGTTCACTGTAATATATTCTTGTTATAGACATGGATCTGTCTTCTTTGCCATGGGACCATGTTTCTATCATCTATGGCCTTACTTGATATCTTTCATGAACTTACTCATTGTCTTCTTCATTGTCATTGCCTCCCACACAGTATTGCTTCTCTCAAAGAAATAAGGCCATGTGCTCACACTCACAGGATTCACTGGTCTTACCATATGCCCTTCATCTAGAAACTGATGGCCTCATAGATGGGGGAATGGCCTACTAAAGTCCAGGTACAGTGCGGGCTGAGAACAATGACCAGCAGGTTGTAGGATGTAGCATATTCTCCAAGTTAGCAATGGAGAAATGGTGATGTTTCTTCCATAGCCAAAATACTTTGGCCATAAGAGGTAAGCAGCAAAATATCTCTTAGTCCTACAGCTGATGACTCATTTGCAAAATACCTGCTTCCTGATGCTGAGACTTTGAACTCTGAAGCTTTAGAACTCATCATTCACCAGAGGACACAATAATTGTCCCATTGAAATAGAAGATGAGACTGCCATCTAGCTACTTTGAGCTCTTTGTGACAGTAAAACAAGAGGGGGGAAAAAGTTATTTTGTAACTAGGTGATTGGTCTTGGTGATCAAGGTGAAAAAAGCATGTTTTTGTACAATAGGAGCAGGGAGAAATGTGTCTGGAATGCAGGGGATCCTCTGGGGCACCTCTTAAAATGATCTTATTAAAGTCTGTAGCAAGCCTGTATAGACAAGACCATCATGGGCTAGACTCTCAGGAATAACTGTTTGGGGCACCCCACTAAATAAAGAGCCCTGATCAACTGAAGTATTGGCTGAGGGTAAAGGAATTGGTAGTAGAGGGAAAAAAATTGTAAATACCAACTATAATCTTGCCTGACCATTTAGAGACATGAGAACTGTAATAGCTACTCATATTTTCTTCTATTCTCTCTTTTTCTCTCTCTGTCTGTCTCTCATTTCTTTTATCCCTCTCTCTTCTACCATTATGGTTGCGATGGTTTTTCTAATTTATTCCATAGGTGAGAGGATAATAACATTAGATTGTAAATGAACTAGAAGAGGAATAACCATTACTCAGAGATGGATGTTGTGATTAATTGAATTTCTGAGGAGAGGATAGATACATGTATGTGTTTGACCTTACATGAGCCAGTTATTATTAAACCATACAAATTTGCCATTTTTAGGTCAAAAAGTAAAAAATCAACCATTTCATTAGATTCAACCTAATACCTTAGGTTAGTCTGGGGCATCTATTGTTGCTGTTGTTGTTTGAAAATCTCAGTGAAGAAAAAATGTGTATGAATGCTGATTACCAAAAGTGGTGGACTATGATATTACTAGGGATGAGCTTGCTCAATACCCGTTCCAACCCTCCTGTGGATGTGAGATTTCTCAGACTCCCTTGTAGTGAAGATTCTGGATATAATGGGCACTACCATTAAACTGCACTTTGTATCAGTCTTCAACTGTGAATTAAATTAGGTAAGAAGAATGCCTGAGTGCAAGACATCCATTTTTCTGAAGTGGATCGGGGTTGAGAGGCTTCCAGTGACAGCCACTACAGTGATGGCTTTCTGATTGTCTGGCGACTCCCTGATCAAAGACAATGTAATTCTGGAACCAACTCTCTCTCCATGCAGAGGCAACAGCCCCCTTGGCAGTTCGGTTTTGTGGTGTGGTTTGGGGAGGTGCTCCTGGAAGTTCTGCTTAGGCTAAAGCATGTTTGTCGGCCCTCTTTATGAGTCTATGAGCTATATATAGCCTTTAATACAACTCTCAGTGCTTAAACTAGCTAAGGTAGAGTCTGTTGTTTGCACCTAAGAATTCTGTTTAACATACATGCTATCTATCACTCAGCCCTGAGTTCTGACTCAAGGTTCCCAAATCTTTCCACCCACAATGCATGACATTCAGAAGAAAGACACCCACTGTTCTCCTCTCACTCGTTCTTTTCCTGATCCCTCCGCACACAGCAACTTAATGTTTGACAAGGTTAGGAAAAGAACAGTGCTCTGGTAATCTAATTATTGCTAAAAAGAATTAATCTAAATATAAATAAAATATTTAATTAATTAATAACTTATGAATAAATAATTTAAAATAATCTAAATATAAATATAAACCTAAAAATCTATTTCATTTAGTGATCCTGAGACTTGCACCTTGGCAACTTAGGAGAGCACAGGCAGGTCATAGGAGTTTCCCTTGAAGCATTTTTCATCAAATGCTGAAGTATAAATTGCCCAATATACCATTTGTTAAAAACTATTTACTACATTGAGATTCTACCTAAGATTTTCTCTGAAAAAGAGAGTTCTACCACTAAAACATTTTTAAGCCACTGCTCTGGTTACTAATTTTTGCGCTAAAAGTGAAGGTGGCACTCAGATATGGTTAAGTCACCGCTCTGAAGAAAAGACTATGAGGCTCATTACTTTATAGACAGATGAATCACAATTACCTATGACATTGATTCCTTCAGGATATATTGATCATCTGCAATAAGCCCCACACAAAGATAGATACTGGGGACACAAAGATAAATCATATATAATTCCTGACTTAAGGAGCTTCCAGCCTAGTATCTTGTATTTAAAATTAAAGTTGTATTAAACTTTTTTCACAATACTTAATAAAAGTGCTCTGTTTTCTTTGAAATCCAATAAAAAGAACTCTAGATTCACCATCAGACCTCCTGAGTTTTAGAGCAGACTCTCTTTGTCTCTTTATACCTCAGCTTCTCATTGGTGATATGCAGCTAATAACTCACTAAATTACTATGAGAGGCAAATGAATAGTGGATGTTAGTTCACTCTGTAAATGTTCGAGTGCTATACAAATATAAGGCATTCTGCTTATTGTGACTTAAATCTTTCTCTGAAGAGTCCAGAGCGAGGAATCCCAAAGGGTCTGGCTCATCCTGATGTCCCCTTGAACCCAGTAGCCACCCTGTCATGGGACAATGGGAACAGCAGAGGCTCTGACATAACTCCTAGCTTTAGCCCTACCCTTCACTACCTGTGTGACCTTGAGCAGTTGACTCCCCCTCTCTGAGCCTCAATTTGCTCATCGCCAAAGAAGGGCAATATTTCCTCCTTAGGAGGCTGCAGTGCAGATGATGTGAAATAATGAATATTATGTGCCTCACCCAGTGCCTAGCACATGGCAACTGTGGGGGGGAAATGTCACCATCTTCCCCAGCATCCCCTGACCCTGTAGCAAGCGCTCTGCCTTATGGCTTTATCCCATCCAATTTTCCAGTCACCCACCGCACTAAGGAAACAAATAAAGAAAGGTTTCAGGTTTTCACTACACTTTCAGTACAGCTTCTATTTAAGTCAAATTTACCACCACATAGAGAATTTTTGTAAGTCGGTAAGTGATCCAGAAGCTGTTCCATTTATCTAATTCACTCAACAAATATTTATTGATTGCCCCCTATGAACTTCTCTCATGTAGTCCTAGAGTCCTCGGGTGAGAAAGACTTCCGGAAAGAATAGGTCATTATTATTTCTCTGGCAAGAACTATAGAGAGATGAGAACTTGCTGTGCATGATAAGCCTGTCAGAAGACAATTGTTTCCAAGGCCAAGTGATAAAGAACAAAAAGCCATCTCAAGCCTTAGCCAGAGGGCATTGGCTGCCTCCTGGGTAGTGGAAATACCTTGCCAACATAGCACTGACACAAGCAGGAAGCCAGCTCTGCCCATCCGACCACACTAAGCTTCTTCATATGTCAGGAACATGGGACGTTGAATGAAATCCAGGTCATTTACCTGGATAACAAAAGGTGACAACACTACAGGTAATGAGCAAGATCCCCAGAGCCTAGCATCCTCCCTGTCATTTGCATTTGAAAAGTTTGGATAAGAGTGAGTTAGGCCAGCTGTTGGCTGTGGGAAGAACTGTAATTACCTTGGCAGAGAGAAGGGGCAGCCTCCCCTGTGTTTAGTATATAGGAAGGGTGCTTTCCAGTCCTTTGGAACTAGAAGTGGACACTTGTCAGACAGCCATCCATCTTGGGAGCATCCTGACACCACTAAGTAAACATTGCCCATTATTTGTGGCCAAACTGCAAGCTCTCCAAGCCACCAGCAAAGGCTGCATGATGACATACACCAGCCCACAGGCTCAGCCAAACTTCATAGCTGACTCCTTGGCTGGACCTCAAGGAAGAAGCTAGACAATTTGCAAGTTCAGTAACAACTCTGGAAATGACAACTTGGCACTTGAGCATCTTACCAAAAATAAATAAATAAATGAATGAATGAATGAATGAATAAATAATAAAATAGTAAAATAAAATAAAATAAATAAAATAAAATAAAGAAAAGAAAAGAATCTAAGGACATTCAAGCTAAGCCACCATTCAGAATTTCTGTGAAGTTTGAATTCCTTATTTCTTATGTTAACAGTAATGGCTTTAATAATTTAAGAAGGTGTTGATTCTTACAAAGAATCAAGTGCAAATATGGATAAAATGAATAATCTTCGATCACAGCTAACGCCTTAGTTTTAGTTCCATTTAGTTAAATGCAGACAAGTGAAAATCCTCTTTTAAATTAATGGAACCATTAAGTTATTGAGTGTTTCTTAGCACAATCCTAGATCAACCTATTTCTTCAGAAATTCCTTGTGATCATTAAATATCACAGGAAGGAAAGAAAAAAAAATCACCTAAGCAATGGGAATTGGGTCTAGGGGACAGAATTATAGGACAGGATCCGTCAGTAATGGTAAAATCCTAATAAATAATAAATTGTTCTCTTTTTTTCTTTGAGTCTCAAGTAACAGCAGCTCAAACTCTAGAAGGCGATGGAGTTCAGACACCAAATGCTGTATTAGGCGACCGGTATTGAACAGGAAGCACCCACAGACCTGGTAAGTTGATGTCATGCAGTGGGGCAGTTTGCATTATTTAGAAGCACAATCAGCTGGTGAGTATGAATGAGGTTATAAATTCTGCTGTCTCATCATCCCTTTGGTTTATGTAAAATCCTCTCAAAAGCCTCCCAAAGTATTTCTTAGAGTCCTCTGGGAATGTCTTCCATGTCCATGAACAGTTCCGGGCTTGTTCTCCCACTGGACTCTGCTGGGCACATATCTGGTCTCCCGGGGAAAGGCTGCCCTGCCCAGGGGCTGTATTCCAAGTCCGCCCTCCCAGTGCTACACATAAGAGCTGCGTTCCTCCATCCCTCGCTGGACCTAGATCCACCTGGCTCCCTGAAGAAATGCAAAAAACATGGAGGATGCTGCCCCTTTCCGTAGATGTTGGGCTGGATCCTCCTCCATTACTGCCACCTTTTTCCTCTGCCCCCAAGTGCCTTAGCATCAAAAATGTTCTGCTCCAAGATCCCCTTCTAGGGGTTCCTCCCACGCACAGCCCCAGGTGCCCATTCTCACCTTAAGCTCATCCAGGACCCCTCTGCTCTAAGAAACTCAAAAAGTTCACAAGGCAAGGCAGACATTTCAGAGAAGGGTCACAGAGGAAGTAGGACTTGGACGGTATTTTGAAGCAAAGGAGACAAACAGGTAAAAAACAGGGTGAAAAGATGTTACAGGAACTCAAGGATTTGCTGTATCTGTTGTGTTGTTGAGAAGTAAGAAGAAGGGATGACAAAGGGAACCAGTAGTTCCTGGGAGCCCAGCTCTGGGCGGGTTCTAACCACGGGTGTGATTTCATTTAATCCTCAAATAATCTTACTAGTTCCTATTGTCCATGTTTTACAGATGCGAAAAACAAAGCTTTAACAAATCAAGTGACAGCCTCTGTCACACCGTGGATTGTACTTTGGGAAGCGCTATTCCAGATGTGTTGTCAATTGAGGACTCAGGATTCCAAAAAACTCACAGGGTAGCTCAGAGCTTCTCTTTTTTGAGAGTAACAAGGGCAATTGTGGGCTGGAGGAACAGACGCAGTTGTCTTTCTGCTTCTTGCACACTAATGTCCTCAGTCAACACCATCAAACTCCTTTGGGCATCACAACATCTGCAAGACCATCATGGTCATTTCACAGGCCAAGCAAGTTATAAGGTGCCAAAACCCTAAAGAGAGGATATGGGATTGAAAATACTTGACATCCTCTTTTTCTATGAACAGAGGAAACTTGGAAGAAAATGAAGCTACTAATAGCTCTGTATCTAACTATAGCTATTTTTACACCTTCTCTGGAGCTGGTTCAGAGGAGACCCCATTCCATAGCTTTATTTGGATTGGCATATCTAATTTCAAACTAGAAGGATTATTCAAAACTATTTAAAGCCCTAAACTATGACAGGAATAGAACTCAGCAATGCAGGGGATGAGAAAGCAGGTTACTGGAGTTCTTAGTCATTTACGCAGACAATGAAATACTATGTGTCTTCTTTGGGCAACACCTTTGTGGGTGCTGGGCTAAGGAGAGGAGCAAATGCAAAGAAAAATAACTCAGCATCCCTACCTTGAGTGAAAATCAATACGGGTCTGTCTCTGTCTCTCTGCTTGAAAGAGCTTTGTTCCCTCCCCTCAGTAAACAAAGGAGCTGATACAGTGACATCATCAGGGTATCTTCCTCTACTAAAAACACTCAGTCTGGGCCCATCTATACCCTCAACATTTTTCAAGCTCACTCACAGGTCCACTCCTAGACTCAACTTTTTAAAATACAGGTATACCAACGGGTTAAAAAAAAAAGTCAGTGATGAAATAAGGAAATGCTCGGCTAGAGTTTGCAAATCCCACACACAGTTTTTTCTGTATACAAATGAACGCGGAAGCAGGGATTGGAACAAAGATGACCCTGTAATACAATCCTCTCTGTGCAAATAAAAATGTGTGAGTGGGGAGGTGTGCTCCATGACCGAAACCTTTGTTCAGGAAAGTCGGGTCATGCCTCGGCCTTTGCCCACAGTTTTGTTGGAGGTCAGCAGCATCTCAAGGCCTGAGGAGAAGAATAAGCTACTAGAAAAGAACTTACATAATGTGGGACCAAAATTGAGGCTGCTTTTCTGTGTGGCAGGAAGTAAAGAACAGTAAAATAGGGGTCAAATGGTTTAAATTTGAATCACAGCTTTGCAGCTCATTGGCCATGAATTCACAGGCAATAAGCTCTTGGAGCCTCAGTTTCCCTATTTTTAAGTGAGAGCAGGGGTGGTAACGCCACCAGCCCTGATGATTACAAAACAGAAATGTGAGATTCTAAAGAAATAATATATTTAAAATCATGCTGTAAGCTGCCTAATGCATCACAAATATGAGATTCCCACTATTATTGCATAATGGTTTCCAGAAGAGTGTATTTAGAAAATTCAAGTAGTCCAGCTGTGATTCTGTTTCTCTTCTACAATTTCCCTTTTGCAGAAGTAAGAAGTCGCTACCTGCTAAATACTAGAAGGCATGCCTAACAAAGAGATGGGTAGTTATTTGTGAATTCTATTAGGAGTCTAAACCATTCTGCCTCTATCTAGCGTCATAGAAATGCTAGTTATTAGCAGACGTGAGGCTTGCAACAACCTGGACTCGATTTTTATTCTTGCCATAAATCTGTCTTTTTTTTTTTTTTTTTACTAGAGGCAGAGGAGCCTATAGGAAAAAAAAAAATCCCCATGAGGCCAGGGAAGGAAGCCCAAAGCTTAATTCTGTCCCAGCACTACCACACTGTGATCACAGAGACCCCTCGGAGGAAGTGCAGCTGAGCCCCTGCAGTCCCTGCATACCTCGTGCAGGGCTCAGGGACCCCATTCCCTGGAGCAGAGCTGATGGCTGCTGTGAGGACAGGTCCATTTGGCCTCACAGAGGGCTTTTAGCAACTCCACATTTCCTGTTTTATGGTTAATAATTCACCCTTAGCCTCCAAAAAGCAGACAGGAGCTTAAGGAATAAAATTCTCATCCAAATACCCTACCAGTGGTTTTCTATTGTCCAAAGAGGAAGCCCCAATTTCTTAGCCAGGCAAGCAAGGTCCCTCACAATTTCTTCCCAATGTAGCTTTTCAGCCCCAAATTCAATTACATCTATCTATCTATCTATCTATCTATCTATCTATCTATCTATCTATCTACCTATCTATCATCTATCTATCTATCATCTCTCTCTCTCTCTCTCTCTCTCTCTCTCTCTCTCTCTCTCTCTCTCTCTCTCTCTCTGTCTATCATCTATCATCCATCCATCTATCTATCATCTATCATCCATTTATCTATCATCTATCACCTCTCTATTGTCCATCTATATCTATCATCTACTTCTATATCTTTATCTATCTATACATACACATAAATAAATAACCATATGGTAAGGAATTATTGCAAGTTCCAGGGGGCAGGCTGATGTAAATTGTATGTGAAACAGGATGCTGATTTATGTATTTATTGACTCACAAACTTATTCAGTTGTAAAACATAATTGTTTAGATATTACGCATATACTTCCAATGTGGGCAGGAAAAGTTCACATTATCTTCTCATAGAGCCACTATTTCTTGTTCAGAAAAGTTGAATTTTAAACTGCATTTTAAAATCTGTCTGACTTGCAACAATCTCCACTCACCTCATTATTCTCAAATATTCATTTTTTTCACAAAGAGTTTCGTGTTAAATCTCAGTAGCTTGGATGTCTTCTTTCTGTCTTTGTTGCAACTCCTGGTGAGTTTATGTCCACATTCAAATGGTCAGGTAGCTACAGTCTTTGGTCTGTTTGTGACTTCACTTATATTGTTGCACTTTGTTGCCTTTGCTGTCAGAATCCTACCTCCCTTAAAAACCCTGTATAAATCTCTCTTCCTCTGAGAAGCTTTCCCTGGTCACTCACAGTCAAAGCTGATATAGTATCAGCAACCAAGGCACTCGTACTGTGTGCCCTGCTTTGGCACTTAGTGTGCTTCTATCTACCTGCTGTTATTCTTTCTCCAATAAGATGACAGTGTCTAGAAGGCAAGGACTGTCTGGCTCTACATGGCACTTTGTCCTTGGTGAGCACTTCACTGTGCATTTATGGAGAGGACGATGCAGGAGTTCTGCAAGACTGAGCAGCTGAAATGAGGAAGAGCTACATGGAGAATACTTTGTGAGTACGAGCTTTCTCATGCCTTCCCTGGTACGGAATGTTAGTTCTGGGTCTCAGAAGAGCCTCGACCATAGAATCCTTCACCAGAAGGCTCTTCGGAAAATATGAAAACACACCCACTTTGTACATAGGAGGATACGAAAGCCAAGAGCAGGGCAACAGATTCACATCCATACAGCTAGATAACAGCAGAGCTGAAACTAGAAAAGCCACAACAATCCAGAACGATTAGTATAAAGCTCATTTCCTTACTGAAGCACTTGAAAAGTCAAAGAATGTCTCCCTTAGTGTTCATGATCACTGTCATTGGCATTTACCAAGTGCCTCCCAAATTCAAGGCTCTTCTGAGTCAAGTAATGAAGGGGAAATATTCATCAGACAAATTCATCCCTAATTCAACAATAGAAGCAGAGAGTTGCCAATGAGCAGGGGATGTCGAGACCAGCTGAAGCAGATAATCTTGGAGAAGTGGCCTTATGGACAAGTGAAGGAGAACAGAGTCATCATCCAGGATCTGTTCTAAACTAGCTGTGCCATCCTGAACTAGTCCTTCCACCACTTTGAACCTTTGCTTTTTTACCTATAAAATAACTGTCCTTTCTGGCTTACACATTCTGAGACTGTTTCTCCTTTAGTATATGGATGATAGGACCTTAAATCTTTTATCCTCTGGCAAAATTAAGTTGTCCTGAAGAAGCCAATCTCATGTCTTTGTGTACCTGATGGTCACATTAAAGTCCTTCCATTCTGGGACTAAGTGATTTCTGAATGTCTTCCTTGCCACCTGAAATCTTGTCTTAACTACTTTTCCCTTGCCCTGGCTCTTATTCTTTTTCAGAGGAGCATGGATATGCTCAAATGCAAAGAATCCCATTCATATATTCCTCAGTTCATACTACATTGTCATCACTAAGCCCTCAGTAAGGTCCTTTCTCCTGTCTTATGTGTTTATTTCCTGTCTATTAGCCCTTCTTACCACTCTTGTTCCCCATCCCAAGAGCAACTATGATAGTGGGTTTAATATATGTCATTTTGCTTGAATGTGTTCTCGTAAAGTATGGATTTTTGCTTTGTGGGCATGTATTTTTAAATTTCTGTAAATGGTATTGAGTTGTATTTGTCTGTTTTGCTGGTAAAACTGATAAAAGAGTCCCACCCTAATCCCCTTCCTATCTACCACAGAGGATGTCTTCAATCAGGGATGTGCTAATACTAGGTTTTCCTCAGTGCAAAAGCACACACATTTTTCATCCTTTGAATAAAAGGAAGAGAAACAATATAGAATAGTGACTAAGGACAAGCATTCCAGTCAACACATTCTAGCCGGAATCCTGTTTTTCCACGTTTATATGACTTTAGAATTACTCAGCCTCTCAAAAATCTCCATTTCTTTATCTGTGAAATAGGGACGAAAGTAAACCATGAGGCATTGTAAGGATTAAATAATATAGGCTTCGAACAGTGGGGGCTGACATAAACTCAAATAGGTGATGGCTGAATTATTAATAAATACTAATTAGAGAGCTCACAGATGCCAAGCCCCAATGTCTCATGCAGGCAAGAAAGCTGAAGGAAAAACAGAAAGGTAAAAACTTTAAAGACACATCTGAGAATACAGAAAATCACACAATTAAAATCTTGTAATCATTAACCCTTCAAGCCTGTGGAATAAAAAGATTCCAATGCAGATGCTTACAAGGGTCATAGTTGGTTGGTTTCTACACAAGCGCAAAAAAAAAAAAAAAAAAAAAAAAGGCTGGGGGTAGAGTCACCCTCCATGGGTGGATGGGTGGAAATTCTTTTTCTTAAAGATTAAAATATGTACTTTGAGCCATGAGCTTTGCCTCAACCTAGCTTTCTCCACTTCCAAATGAGAGTCTCATACACATATAAATTGCCACCTGATTTGCCACCTGTCTGGTTTTAACTTGGTCAAGAGTGTTGGCCCAGGGTAATCTTTCTTGATGTTTGCTATTCAAGGAAGCTTAGAGTTATAGAAAGTTGGTTAGAGACTAGGAGACCCTTAGAGACCATCTGCCTTACCATCCTTTACACATGAGCAATCTAAATAGACTAAGCTTCTGCTTTGTAAAATGTTTTTGTGCAATGTGTTTCAATAGACATACAATAATAATACAAATAGCTCCCGTGATTGATAGTTAGCAAATTATAGTGTTACCTTGAAGTTCCCGGGACCTGCATAAAGACAGCAGTGGAGGTGATACCTGACCTTTTCTTAGGACCAAGAAACACTCCAGAATGATCTCTGGAACCAGAATATACTAGAGAAGAATGCAACCTACATTTAGCAAGTCATGTGTTCTTGAGCCCCAGAGTTTGTCCCATCTCCCTACCAATTTAACCTTTAAAGGCCATGCCCTAGGGAAACAATGATTAGACATTGCTCTTCAGCAACGTGACCTCCATTCTGTGTATCTACAGCAGTCTGAACCAGGTGAGTCAGAAAAGTGACGCCCAAAGCCACACTGATTATAACATGATTATGAAAACCCCAACCTGCAGAGGTAGCTCAGGGAAGCAAGTTGAGTACTTCCTCAAAAAATGTCTTTCAACTAGCCTAATAATTCATAAGAGATCAAAAAATATTTATTTCTACTTTCCAAACTAGCTTAACTGCCCTTAACAATAGCTATGTGTCATTAGCACATGGGAAAGATATCGATTGAGTTTTAGCAGAATGATTGATTAACCTTATCTTTTCTCTTTGTTTTGCAATATAATAGTTGCATTGTTAATTTCAAATACGTTCTTTTAAGTGTGCTATCAGCATCCACAGATATCAACTTATGAGTTGAAATTTAAAAAGTCAATACACATATAATAACAAGTAACTGTCAGTGATGAACATTAGATGAACTACAGTCATAACTAGTGTCAAAAGTTTAAAAAAGGGCAATTTGGCTTTATACTCTTCATGTAAAAGCAACCAGAAAGAACGAATATATAGAATCTCGTGCTCCCAGAAGAATTTTGGAATAGATATGTTTAGAGTTTCATGTGCCTTGGCACTCTGCCTTTTCTAGATATATGAAGAAAGTTCCTCAAATTTACCATACTTTTTCTCCGATTAGTATTAGGTTTTATAAAATTCTGCCTATCAAATAAACTGCATTTGTTAAGACATAATTAACCTATTTCACATTTTAATCCTCTAAGACATATTATAACTATAATCATAGCTTCAGATCAGCATGATAATCAATGTCATCAAACTGAACTAATTTAACTCTAATGAAAATAAGAAATACTATAACATTCTTGTTGATTCATGCAATTTTATTTTGAGAAATGTGCAATTTCGGTTGTACTTCTTGAAATAATAAAATAATTTTAAAATCTCTCTTCTCCCTTCAAAGACCCCTTAAGGGTTCAGTTACCCAAGAGATGAACCACTAAGTTAGGCCTTTGTAAAAGGCCCAGCAGTAGAGGTTACATGGCCTTGAACTGGAGAGGAAGACCTGCCTTTTTACTTCTATCTCTGTCTCTTCGTGTATAACCAAGACATGAACAGAACACTTACTTTTCCAGAGCTTCAATTTCTCTATCTGAAAAGTGAAAATGATTAACAGACAATTAAAAAGGAAAAAAAAAAAAAAAAAGGAAAAAATAGAAAAGGAGGGAAGGTAGGAAGAAAGAAGGAAGGAGGAAGGACTTGAAAACTTTGTACCTCAGGGCTAAACAGCAGTTCTACAGAGAACACTCTGGGTACTCTGAGTTCAGAGAAACCTTGTAACATTAGGTTCACCACTCCTCAGTCTCAGATAACCTCAACCTGTCTGGGGGTTTGAAAAATTCCAAAAATTCAACTAGACCAGACAAGTCCATTTCAAGTAATTTGAAGAAAATAATATTCAGAAAAAAGAGTACAAGACAAAAGGGAGAAATTATTTTGAATTCTGGACCAGTGAACAAAGCCAAAAGCTTAGACTCGAAGAGTTCTAAAGAGATTCAAATTTTATTTCAGTTGGAAATAAAAACTTGTTGAATTATGTCCACATCTTCATCTACTGCAGTTCATATCATAGCTGTTAGGGTGACTTTTCTTAGGAAACAACCTGTAACTTGATAGCTAAAGGGATATTTTAAAAGTACATTGACTTCACTAGAACAAATTTGCTGAGACCTAAGTTGATTGACTGGAGCGGCATGAATAAAGAAGGAAGCCAGTTCCTAATTAAATGGATCTAACAGACCAATTATACTTTCTCTGTGCTCTTAAGTACATAACAAGCTAAAAGTAAAAGTTCACTTCCAGAAACTGATGAGATGACCTTCATCTCATATAGGGTCCCGAATAACTGTTCTACAAGATTGTCATTATACAGAGTAGTACTGTTGATTTGCTTAACTGAATGTAGGTGACAGGAAACTGAGAGAACAGTGACAAGGTCAGCTCTTTATAGCACCATGGTCACTTTTGCTGTTCATTATAGTTACTTCTTGACAGGAATTTACAGAGTTTAAATGTTAAGAACACCTCCAAATTTCAGCACTAAAGTTTTATTCCAAAATCCCATTTCAAACTGACACTGGGAAGAGGAAACAAAACAAAAATGGTTTCCAATTAGACAGTATGACTCCAAACTATTTGTATTTGTCATCCCAGAGTATGTTTACTGACTTAAAATCAGGTGGCACATCCGACTGGTAATACCAGGCCCCATGTATGTAAACAGCAAGCAATCTGGCAGCCTAGCACCTGGGAAGCAAAACATACAGCAGGAGGCTATTTGTTGGTTATTCCACTGAAGATGATACTAACCACAGGCAACAGTTATGGAGCACTCAGTGTCTGTAAAATCTTAGGTTCCACCCTACACTCTGATCCAGGAAAATTAAGACTCAGAAATCAGCATTTTTAACAAGCACCCCCAAGAGATTCTGATCTTTATCTACATTTTTAAAAATACTGATTTAAGGAAATACTCTTATTTTGGCCCACATGTAGCTGAAAAAACCCTAACCTCTGCCACTTTGAGATTACATGAAAGAGCAGCAGAGATTCTGATTTAGAATGTTCCATGACACAATCCTCCATGACCTCCCATTTTATTTATATGTTATTTAATGTGCACTAAAAGATCTTTTAGGGGTGAATATAGTAGCACTGGTGTTGTCATTTGTGCCACAAAACCTCCAAAAAGCTCAGAAATTGATGGCATCAAGTTACTTTGGAAATAAAGTTAATGACTGAAAATTAAATAGTTTTTAAAACAACATTTTAAGGTTGTTTAAGAAGCCGTTAGAAGAATTCCACTTCTGCTATAGTAGAGTCAGCCTCCACTGAACCTGCCCATCCCACAGATAACAACTATAAACTCTGAACAACATAAAAACAAACAAACAAACAAACATACAAAAAACGGTCTGAAGGCATTGTAGAGTGAACAAAAAAAGCAGGCAAATTCTGGAGAGGAGAGTCAGCATTTGGAAGAAGGGTCTGGCACTGATGGCAGGTTGAAGTTCCTCTCTACCTCCCAGCTTTTTTTTCTTAGATAGAGTGAAGGTGACCGGCTTAAACTCCACTGGAAAACCTGCAATTTTTTTCTGGCCTGAAGGGCCAGAGAGCAGAGATGAGGGCAACTGCCGCCACTGGTAAATGAAGTCGTAATATTGGAAAGGTGAGGACCAGTGATAGGGAGCCACAAATTATGCCTGTAAACTCGACCAAATATCTGGGTGACTTTCAAGCTTCACACTCACAAGGAAAACTGCTAACGGCACAGCTAAAGGTACAAGGACTAAAAGATTTGAGTGACACCCCCAAATTAGACTTTTCAGTTTGAGCACAACCAAAGTAATTGCTTACTAAAACAAATAAGCAGAAAAAGACCCTTTCAGATTATCCACAACATAACATTTACAATGTTTAGAATAGATTCAGAAATTATTCAGTGTATGAAGACAGAGGAAAATGGGACTTATGCTTAAAAGAAAAAGTAAGCAACAGAAACTGACCTTGATATGATCCAAATGTTTAAAGCATTAGACAAGGATTTTAAAGCATCTATGACAGCTCTGTTCAATAAAATGAAAGAAAATATATTCTTTATCAATGAAAAGATAAAAAATCTCAGTAGAGGTATGGAAACTATAACAAAAATGGAAATTCTAAAACTGAATAGTATATCTGAAATAAAATATCCACTGGGTAGACTAAGCAAGAGTAGGATGGAGATAACAAAGGAAAATGTCAGTAAACAAGAAATTTGAATCAAGAGCAATAAAAATAGAACTACACATCCCTTCCTGTACTCAACTCAACCGGAAGATTGCCCTCCCCCATCCCAGTAGAAAACCAAAGTGTCTCTGGGTTAGGAGAGCAGAAATAGTTTGGGGGGGGGGGGTAGCACAATATTGAAAACAGAAAGATAAAGTAGATATTTACATACTGAGTATGGAGATGGCTCCCTCCCCCCACCCCCAGCCTTCTTCCTCAAAATATTAGCAGCCAGGCTTCAGGTTTATACCCTCCAAACAGGATATAAGATTGTTTTATATTAGGAAATTTTACCAACCCAGGAGAAAAGACCCAAGGGTGTTACCAGCCAAATCTCTATTCTCCAGCAAAGCCACCCAGTTAGTTCCTATGTGGCAGAATATATGTCTGAATGATTGCATTCTAGGAGCAGGATGAGGAGAAAGAGCTGGAACTTCCAATACTCGGCATGCAAATTTTCATAAAGTACCCCTGGTTTTCATTCTCACCCTCTGCTGTAGAGCCCAATACCCCCTACCAAGTGGTAAATTGGATGGCTGAGGAATGAGGGCCAGAGGGAAGCTGACTTCTACCTACATTCTTTTTGTAATTTGGATTTTTGAACCAAGTATATAGTATTCAAAATAAATACATACATACATACATACATACATACATACATAAATTTGTAAGTGTTCAGAAAAGGGATTGACAGATAAATATGAGGAAATACCCTCCAAAGTACAACAAAAGAAATAAGAAAAATAGAATATGGGTAAAAAAATTAAAGAATAAATTCAAGAAGTCTGACATCAACTAATAGTTCTAAGGAAAGAATGAAGAAAAGGCAAGAGAGGAAATTATCAAGAGAAATAACAAAAAACTCAGAACTCAATAATGTGTCTCCAAATTGAAAGTAATCATGAAGTGCTCTAAACAATGAATGAATAAACAATGAATAAAGTATGCCAGGCATAAAGTGGAAGATACTAAGAGCATTTAGAGAGAACAAAAAGAGTCACATACAAAAGAGATGAAATCAGAATGGAATCGGAATTCTCAAAAGCAACACCGGAAGCTAGAAGACATCAAACCAGTACTAACTTCAAAATTCTGAGGAGAATTATTCTCAACCTAGAATTCTGTTACCAGGCAAATGATTGAGCAAGTGTGAGGAAAGAAGGACTTTTTCAAATACACAGGAAGTCAGGAATTTTATCTCCATTACACCCTTTCTTAAAAAGCTTCTAGAGGGTGTGATACAGAAATAAGGGCTTAAAATCAGACGGAGATGTGTAGCACAGGAAAGGTATAAGGAATCCAGGTGCAGCTGGGCAGCAGGACTAGATTTATCAAGTCCAGACTGGAGGAGGAGGACAGAGGGCTGGGGAGGGATGTCTTAGGGCATAGAATGAAACTGATCGATGACTAAAGATATTCAACCATTTGAAAGTAAAATAGAAGATGACAGAACTGAATGAATGATCATGGGGAAGGGGGAAGTAGAATTAAAGAATTTTAAGGAAATAATAAAAGGCAATTATTTCCAATAAAAACAAGAATGTCTAAAACAAACAAAATGTAATTATAACATACCACATGGCTGAACAATGTGATATATACACAATCATAATAAAGTTAACACCAAATATGATTTAACCATAATTTTTTGGTACAATTAGAAAGATGAAAAAAGGGAGTAGAAAGCTAAACTTGACTGCTACTATAGAAATTATTTGATAATGTCTAAAATTGATAAATCGAGAAATAGCACTACATGCATATTATTTAGAACCCAGAAGATTAATGCCAAAATAATCAGCTGACAGAGTAGATTAGAAGTGACTGCCTCTGGACAGCATGGTAAAGGACTGGTTGTGAAGATGCAGAATGCTATTTTTCATTATTACCCTTAAAATACAAATTTGATTTTTAACCAGGTTATAAATACCTTTGATAAATATAAAAAGTAGTTTAAAATAAATAAGTACAATAAAATAGAGGCCAAATTGCTGCCCATCAGGAATTTCTAGAGAATGATTCTGGAAGGAGTAATTATGATGGCTAAGACTTAAGTCCTACTCACTACCTGCCTGTGTAATTTACTGCTAATTGCCCCTTAAAGGGACATATTACAGCAGACTGCTGAAATTTCTTTTTTTCTGTTTTATGCTCTATTTAGATTCAATGACTACAATATACATAAAATATATTTAAAAAATCTCATTTTTTAAAAATATTCAAAAATTATTTTATTTTCAAGAGTTTAAAATAAATATTTTGATGACTATAAATTGTATAAGTTATAAAATTATAATTACCCATTATATAAGATTTATAAAAAAAATCAGAAAAATATAAAGAATGGATTAATCTTCTCCCCAAAGGTTTAAGTTTAGCAGATCTCTGGAACAGGGCAAAGGGATTCAAGGATCACTGAAACAAAGACCAGGGGTTTATAAAGCTTCTGTCATATTAGAACTAAGTTTGAAGCTATTGAAATCTTGAAACATTACCATGAGAGCAAGGTCACAATTTTATATCAGGAGCCTTCCCACATCTAGAAATATCATTTCTGCACATATGGGCAGCAGACCAATCATTCTAATTATTTTGCCAAGAAGAAGAACAGGTACTGCTACCTACCATCGTTGTCCCAATTATCATGACCCCTGAGCTACCTAGCGAGGCAATCCTAGGCAAAGCAAGCTAATTGTAGTACCCGACAGATGAGTACTACAATCAATGAGGCGTATGCTAGATTGGTTTGTCAGCAACCATGACAATTTTTCCGATTCCATACATATAATCCATCTTCTCTTTCTCTCCTAGATCCTTTGCCGTCATGGCATTCCCAGTAAGAGCCCTGAACTCTGAGAAGGCTCAAGAATTACTGTGGTTTCTCACACTATATTCCATGTAACTAGTACTTTTAGGAAAAAAATACTTTAATGCTCACGTATGAACACTGCTCACACACAAATCCATTTACCATTTACAATAAGCATGAAGGTTAGTATTATCATACTTATTTTAAAGATGAAAAGACTGAGATTCGGATAGGTTAAGTAACTTGCCTAAAATCACGCAGTGGGATCCAGGTAAGTGGTATTCAAATCCAGCTAGCTTAACAGATTTCTCCATTATCCAAATTGTTCTTGGTCTCTCCTGCCTGTAAGAATAAAACTATATAATATACTTAGGTGATTCAGACCCATGGAATATTTTTTAAAGGTCAGATGTCCCTTCTTCACGAGTAGGTGCAAGGGCCTTGGCATGACTCATTACTGTAAAGAATGGTTTGAGATATATTCTGAAGCAGAGAATGTCCTTTTTATTAAAATCGCATATGCTAAAGGTCAGCCTAACATTATGAGCATTGTCTTGGGGGTTTCAGAAAAGAAGAGCAAAGGGTGGTATTTAAATCATTTAAATTACTTCTTTAGTTTCTCTTAGTTTCAAGATAATTCCTTAGTAAGTTGATGGCACATCCAGCTTTAAAGAGTTTTTGCATATATTTGATGTTCTGCAACTTCCCCTTCCTTTAAACGAAACATTAGTTATCTTCCAGACAGCTCTGGGAACATTTTAGAGATTTATGTATCTTTGAGGGAAAATGGTTTCTTACGTAAAATATTGTTTTAAGCATTTAAAGCTGGCTTTGTTAATCTTCCGTTTCTTAAAAATTGGGTCATCACAGTGACATTATACGAGAGCAGTTGTCTATAATTTGCACAGCTAAATTCGGTTTCCGGATTGTCAAATATGCAAGTGTATTGTTTGGAATAATAGTTAATAATAGTTTCCAAGCAAGTCGGAAATAGAGCCACTATTATTTAAAAGCTGGAGCCAAAATGCAACTGCCTCTCCAGAGAGATAATGAGTTAATGAGGAGAACCTCTTTCAAACCAATGAACAACACGATCATTCAGAGTTATCTGGGCACCCACTACCTTGAACTTCAAGTCTCTAACCCATCAAAATGTGATCACTAAGAATAGACCCATTACCGCCTCTTCAGCAAGGGCTCGAGTTGAACAGCTGGCACTTGTATCTGGGTTCTGCAGGAAATGATGACTACAATAAGAGTAAGGTCCTGGGTTTATAGAGTTGCTGTTAAGAACCAGGGCAAGCTGTTGGATTACTAAAGGGAGTGAGTTAAAACCTCTGAGATTCTAGGGCACCTAGAATAGCTCCTTTGATGCACTGCCCAGAAAAGCCTTTCCAGATCCCCCAGTACAGGTTTTGCACTGGATATTCTCCATCTGTCCTCCAAATCCACCCTCTGTCCTTTTCTGCACCATACCCCAGGAGGCTGACCTCTAAGGACTGTACCCACACAGCTCCCATGACCTCTAGCTTCCTGTTGGTTTGGGCCAGTGGGAGGAACCAGGAAGTAATCAGAGGATGCGGAGAGAGCAAGGAAAGAGTATTTAGTTTCCTGATTTGGCAGTAGTACATTCCCCCTAAAGTTCAGCACACCTCCTTCAACTATTCCTCTCACCTGTTCCGGTACCCTTTCTGCCCTCTGTCCCTCACACTTGGGGTGGCAATGGCTTTCTGCTTTTGCAGGTACTGGTGCTTTACCATCGTTACTGCTTTTCTTTAAACCTGCCCTACCTTCATAAATGGGCCCTCCATGGAACTCTCTTCCATCACCCTTTTGAGTGTGTCATCAGTTTCCTGTGGGACTCTGACTTAGCTGCTCTTGCAACTAAGAGAAGTTGGCTTTTGGAATATAAAGATTTCAGCTTTTGGAGAATACAGAGGTTGGTAAGATATATAACTAGGCAGGACACCTGCCACTTAGTCCTGGTTCAGATATTAGCTCTCTAAGTAAACATAAACAACTCATCCAAACTTCACTCCCTGGTTTTTAAAGCTCTGGATATTCTGACCCCCAATCACAAGTTCAGCTTCAAATGCTCCAGTTCTGCTCCCTCTAGTTAGGCCCTTTCCAGAACCAATCTCCTACTTAATGCCTCATCTCTCCAACAACATGATACATTCTTTGCTAGTAGATGCTACATCTAGTCCTTATCTTGCCTCTGCCAAAGGGCAGAGCACAGTTCTTATGCCCTAATAACTCTCAGTTCTTATTAACTAAAATACTTGAGAACAACTCAATATATGTAAATTTATATCAATAGCAAAATTCACTCATCCATGCATTTTTATGACCTGTTGCTTCCAATTCTGTTATTTACTGTTGCATTTTTTTTTTTGCCTAAGGCCTTTGGAAGTATTTAAAGTGTAACATATAGCACATCCTCTTATATATATACCTGGTATATCTATATATACCTATGTAGATATATATAAAGACAGTTAATATTTACTTCAGGGTGGAAAATAGAGGGTAGAGTCATGATACAAAAAGGATGGGCTCTAAAATAATATAGTTCTGGGTTTCAATTCTAGCTCATGTCACTTACTGAGTTACCTTAGGCAAGTTACTTGGACTCTCAGATCCTATGTCTTCTTCTGTAAAAATGGTGATAATCCCCTCTGTCACAGGTTATTTGTGAGGATTAAATTATTTATTTTATGTAAAGCACTTGACACATAGAAGGTACTTAACATGTGTTTATTTCCTTACTCCTAGAATTAAACTTGTAAACAAAAATCCTGAAATTCCATAGAAGTTCTGTTGTTGTTTTTTTTCCAAGAATCTTTTTGATTCTTTGAATAAAACTGCCCAGGACCAGAAACTCTGACAATAAAAGCTTTACAGAGTGACAAAATAAGCTTTCTACTTCAAATACCTTCAAATTAATCTTATCCAAGTCCCTTGAGGTCAAATGTTTAATTATCAGAAATTTAGGTGATTAATAAGACTTAGTAGTAGCAAAGCTTTAAGTTTTGTTGCCTACCTCCTGGCTCTTTAGAAACTTGAGCTTTGAAGAAGTAACCACGAGGATGTAAATCAGCTTAATGTTAGATGTCTTCAGCCCCACTCATTAATCTGTTCTCTTAGTATCTAATAGGAAAATACAGAGGCAAGAGGAAACTTCTGAGAGTGATGCATATACTATATATACACAATTATATATATAATAAACTGTACATATATATGCAGTTTATTTTTGTATGTTAAGCTGCTTTTAAAAGTCACAGAAGAAAAAATAAATTTTACAGAGGGAAAAATTCATTGGCCTGTGCATTTAGGTTTTGTGCATTTTATGGTGTATGTTATACCTCCATAAAGTACCATTTGCATAAAAAATAAAAGCAACATGTTGAATAGTGAACATAGTATGCTATCTTTTGTATAAGGAATAAAAGGAGCACAAGAATACATATCTTTATGTGTTGTTATCTACATAAGGGTCCTGCGAAAATAAATAAGATCTAATAACAACTATCACTCCATGAGGATGGAGAAGGGAATGAGACTTCTCAATGCATACTTTTTCATATCATCTTGCTCTTTGAACTCTATAAAAACAAAAAATAAATAAAAAATCTAAAGGAAGATGAGTAACTGGGTGATGGGGAGGGAGGGGTTGAAACAGGGAGAAGAGGAAAGACAGGCATTTTCTAAAATCAGAAATACCTTGAAGCATATATAATTGGAAGGTCTGCAAAGCTCAGTGACAAGACCATCCCCGGTTTGAGGTCACTGAGTACATGTGAAATACTTGCCATGTGACTTATCTTCAGCCCAGGAGTATTAAGATATTACTGTAATCTAAACAAATTTGCCAGGGATATTTAAAATTGAATAAGCCAAAGACTCGTTAGGAGATGCTCTTGTTATAATACCAAATCACCCAAACAGTCAATGTATACTGAGAGATGCTACATGCCAAGCTCACTCCCAGCACTGGCAGGAACCCAGAGCAACATCCCTATAAGCTGAGGTCCATCCTCTTAGGAACTCCAGGTTCTGATCACAGGTGAAATGGCAGAGGTCAGTTCTAGACCATTGCCATCTACTGAATGAAGTGAAAGTTCAAAGTTGATGAGACCAGATGAAGCCAGATATGACTTCAGGGACTCAGTTTCTAGGCATTAATTCCCTACTCCTCCATCCTTCTCCACTGCTAGGCCCCACCAAGGCTAGAAAGGAAATGGGTGTGGCTTATAATCAGCTAGAAAGGATCTCACACGTTGCTTTGCTGTTCCCCTTGCTCACTTTTAGGTGGTGCCAGATAAGCCTCTTGAGAGCCTTCTTCCTGGGTGCCCTCTCTCCTTCCTTTTCTATCCTGACCCCAGATCTTGGCTTCACCTCACCTCATTGGTGGGGCAGGGGAAAGTGCCACAGACAAGGTGGCTTAAGACAGATATCTAATCTCACAGTTCTAAAGTCTGTTAGTCTAAAATCAAGGTATTGGCGGGACCACCCTCTGTCGTCACAAGGTATTCTCTTCTGTGTATGTTTGCATTTGTCTCTTCTCTTCTTACAAAGATGCCAGTCACGTTGGATTAAAGGCCCACCCTACTGCAGAATGATCTCATCTTAACTTATATTTTAATTACTTTGCAAAGACCCTATTTCCAAATAAGTTCACATTTACAGGTTCCTGGGGTTAGGACTTCAATGAATTGAGGGAGGGGTACAATTCAACCTATGGCACCCTGGCTCTCCACATTCTACTGAGAGGGATCTCCACTATACCAACAAGTCTGTTGTATAATTTGGATGGTAACCCACAGCAATTGTAGAGGATATTTACATCAAAATCCTCTCTCCCCACTAAAGGGGAGGATGAAATGAACAAAGGGGTGAAGAGGGTAGAAACTCACTTCCTTCCACCTTGGGGAGAATAAGGGAAGACCAAGTGTAGAGATGAGGCAGAGACTCCTGCCCTGTTATGATCAAAGGTCAGCTTTCATACTCTCTTTGGTGGTGCTGACTTGATAGACGTGGGTTGCAGGATGAGGAGACAGCCCTGCTCTACCACCACCTCTGAGAAGCTGTTAAATCATTTGGATCCCTGGTTTCCCTAATTGTAAAACGAAGGGGTTGAACTGTATTGCTTAGGTCCTTTTTAGCTTGCAAATGTCCCAATTTCATTGTGGCATTTCAATGTTTCCTGCCATCTCTGACTTTAAGTTAAGTAGAGGTAACTGACTCAGGGTGTGGCGGGCAGGCCCTGGCAAGGGCCGCCTGACTGAGAGGCTGCTCTGCTGCTCTCAGCACTCAGTATCGCCTGGGCTGGAAGGCCAGAAGCCTGGATTAGCAAACGGGAAGAGGTGGCCCCAGAAGGGTGTGGAATGCAGCTCTGCAGGATGCAGCTCAGCCCCTTTCACACTGCAGTTAGGGAGTCTTCTGGGTTCCTTTAACTCCTCCTCTTCTGCCAGTCACTTTCCCTGCTCACTGGCCCCTCCCTCAGAGCTTAACTGTGCAGGGGAAATTGAAGAGACCAGGGAGACTTCCTGCCTATTAACACTTGATTTAGAAGGACTTAGGCAAGGCCTTAGATTTCCTGAAACTTGACCTCCCAGCATCCCCCACTGCCCTGATACCCCAGCCCTGCTCTCCCATTGCCCTCCCATTCTCCAGGTGGCCCCTGTATTTCCATTGTGCTATTCAGTACCATTGGGTGCTGGATTCACTCTCATAGGCATGCATTTATTTATTCAGTCAATAGGCTATCTTCATTATCTACAGTGTGAATAAGATGCACCCCCTGCTCTCAGGTGAGCTCACAGCACAATAAGGGTAAGTAGTCTCTAGTCTACCTGGGCCTTCTAAGAGAGGCACCAGGAAGACAGGGGAGCAGAGGGCAAGGAGACGCATGAGATATTGTGCTTTACAGATTAGAATTTAAACTCATGCCACTTAAAGCTGTAAGGTCTTTGGCTTGGAGGATGAAGCAGTTTGTACTGAGAGTTCCCACAGCTGATGGAACTGTCATATCCCTTAGGCCATGTCTCATTAGAGTTGGTGATGCACATGTTTCTAAACACCCAGACACTGGATGAACAGGTATCCAGCTATGTGTATCTCTGTATCCCCTGTTCCAGAGGGTGTATTCCTCTGGCGAACATTCTTGGTTCCCTGCACCTCCACCTTCCAGCAGCCCCTAGGGCTTAGGACCATCCCAATCATGTGCCTTCTCCAGAGTCAGTGTCAACATCTTGTTTCTCTGAGATTTTAAAATTTTTTCCATATTGCAGCACAAGCTTCTACTCAAGATTGATCACTTCCCTCCACTGATTTGCATTGATTTAATCCCAGAAGCTTTATTTCAAGTGAATCCAAGCAGATTTCCTCTTTTAATTTAATTCGGTCTTAGGGGAAACTGGTCTTCAAGTGCACTAAAAGAGCTATTTATCCTTTTAAGCATAATGAATGCACTTTCTCCTTATTTTTGCCTCTGTGGTGTCCAACCCAAGTCCACTCCTGTGTGCTCTGGTACATGCTCTAATATGCCTGTACTCATAAACTATGAGTAGAGGAGTGACAGGGTCATAGGATATCTGGGGTCCTGCTTGGCTGACCAACAACTCACTGCTTACATGACACCTCATAGAACTATCAATCAGTTCTTATTGTTCTAGTTGTATATTTCTGCAAGGAAACCACTCTGCAACCTAGTGGTTTAAAACAATCATTTATTCATTATATTATCTCACAAGTGTCTAATTTGGTCAGGGCTTGTAGGGAAGGCCCATGTCTGCTTTATACTGTTATTAACTGGGAGTTAAAGAATCACTTCTGAGATGCCTTATTCCGTTGTCTGGAAAGTAGGTGCCTGGGGTTGGCTGGGAGGTCAGGTCTGAGGGCTAGAGGTCTCAGTTTCTTTCCAGATGGACTTCTACCTAGGCTACCTGGCCTGCTGTCATGGATGGGTTCCAACAGTGAATGTCCCAAAAGAACAAGGCACTTTTATGACCTAACTTCAGAACTCATAGTGGCACTTCCACCGTACTCTGTTGGTACAGGCCTACATAGTTTCAAGGAAAAGAGACCCCACACTGTATGGGAGGAATGTCAGTGTCACATTGTAAGAGCATATGGAATGGCATATATTGTGGTGAAAATCTGGAAAATATAATCTACCATAATTTACTCTCTGATCATAACAATTCACATCTATCCCACATATAAAATATACTCAGCCCCTCCCATCATGCCCCGAAGTCTCGTCCTGCTTTGGCATCCTCTTGGTAGTCCAGGATCTCATTATATAAATCCAGTCC
This sequence comes from Eidolon dupreanum, assembly GCA_028627145.1. Lineage (NCBI taxonomy): Eukaryota > Metazoa > Chordata > Mammalia > Chiroptera > Pteropodidae > Eidolon > Eidolon dupreanum. Next base: position 54,428,144 of record CM053508.1, read on the forward strand.
ATGTGCAGATGAGGCTCCTTGAGCTCAGTTCTTTGAGATTATCTCCTTGGAAATTGCTTCTCTCTGCCTGAAAACCAGTGAAGACCTATGAACTAAACAGGCAAATTATTAGACCCCCTCCCACACACACACACCCCCACCACACACACAGCCAAAACACAATAGTGGGATGGGCATAGGAAAACCACTATAGACTCTCAATCAAGAAGGGGAGAAATGGAGGAACACAGCACCCTCTGGTTCTCATCAGTTCTGAAATTCAGCATGGCACACATTTCCAGTTCCTTGATTAGGGCTCAGCACTACAGCCTAAGCAGTGTTCATTGTGACGTTGGCTCTGCTTCTGGATGCCGTTCTTCCCTCTTGATCATCCTTTCCTGAAAAAAAAAAAAAAGTAGGACTATGTTTGTAGCTGAGTAGTTTTCTCAACTTATTGCCAACCAGTAGCAGTTTGGAGATCCAAAGAACTCTTTTCGTTTTGTAATCTCTATCCCTTCAGTTCAAGCTGGTATAATTCTTGTTTAGGTCAATTTATAAATCCATACCAATAGATAAAGGCCACATCCACAAATCTCTTTGAGGTGAGTTCTTCTCTACTTTGGATTCCTGGTGAGGCTGGTGTAGGACAATGCCTATTTTTTTTTTTTAATTGATTTAATCTATGACACGTGTCCTTAAAATCCTTACAGAGACTTTTATGTGCCTGAAAGATTTTATGAGGTACTGCTTTCCATCTTTCTCATGTCTTAACAAAGAATCTTAGAAGCCCACCATGAATCAGATATTTGTCCAGAAATTGTTTCTTAAAATGAGAATAGTTTGCTATTGGGAGACTTTGAATATAAGAAAGTTTTCTTTTTAACCTGGAAAGCTTTGCCTCACTCATATTTCCTCTAGATTTTGTTTGACAACTGAGCAGCTTTTTAAATTTTAGCTCATTTCTCTCTGTTTGGATTTCACTAAGGCCAGCTAGAAGTCAAGTGGCATCTCCAACACTCTACTCAGAAACCTCTTTAAACAGAGCATTAAGTTTATAGGTACATTTCTTATTTTCTAAATTAGTACAAGTGACAGTATTGCCAAACTTTCCACCATTACATAACTAGGATTCCCTTTTCTCTGGCTTACAATAATATTTTCTCTACTTTCCTTTAAATCTTCACTAACATTCTCTTCAAGGCCTTTAGGCATTCACTTGCTGCTCAGTCCCCAAGCCAATGCCACATGTTTTAGAATTTGGATTTAGCAGTAATCTACTCCCGGAACCAAAATTTCATCTAGTTATCTATTGCCTCCTAATAAACCATCTATATATCTAGTGCTTACAAATGTGCATTCAGGACAGTGCTAGGTGGAAAAGCTTTATTTTTGCTATATGTGGAATCAGCTAGAATAACTTGACTAATGATTTGAGAACCATTTCAAAAAATGGTTCATTTACATGTCTGACATGTTGGTGTTATTTCCTGAGAACTCAGCCAGAGATAGGACTAAAAGCCTTAGTTCCTCTCCACATGGGCTTTTCCACGGGCTACTTGGCTTCTTCATGGTAGGGTAACTGGGTTCCAAGAATGAGAGTGCCAAGAGAACAGATAGAATAACAAGGAATTTTTATGATCTAGCCTAAGATGCTATATAGCATCTCTTCCACCATACTCTTTCAGTCAAGACTATACCACAATGGCCCACCCAAATCCACCTGAGCTCAAGGGGAGGGAATTTAAGTCCACTACTTGACAGGAAGAATATCAACATCACATTGTAAGAAGAGCATGTGAGATAGATGAATAGATAGGTAGGTAGATGGATGGATGGATGGATAGATAGATAGATAGATAGATAGATAGATAGATAGATAGATCATACATACATACATACATACATACATACATACATAAGTACATACATACATAATGTTTGGAAAATACAATCTACCCTCTCCATGAAGGTTTGAGAAAATAATATTTAAAAACAGCTTCAAGAAACTCAGACATCTAGTTTTACATGAAGATCTGAGATCCATATTAGAGATGAATTTACTATTTCTGAACTCACATTGCTATCTTATTACATGAGATATATCGTTGCTCTCTGTTTATTTTGCTCCATGATCTGCAACCATCTCACCATGCAAAACCCATCTGACCACCAGTAACTCTAAAACATACCTTCTTTTCCCATCTATTTGGCTTCCTTGTTCTCTCAGCACATGTCTTATACCTCTTTCTAGATTTTGCTTGTGCCTTTTTATTCGCCTGAATTGCCTTCTTTACCTCCCTCCAATTTATTCAGATTCTCTGAGGATTGACTCATGTATCAGTATCCAGCACACTTTTATTAAATGTTTACTGTGTGTCAGGCCTGTGCTAAGCAATGGGATATAACAACGAAAGGCACAGTCTCTGACCTCATGAAGCCTGTACTCTTGTGAGGAGACATACACCAAAAGTAAACAAAGGAAAAGCTATAATATCCTAAGATAATTGCTATAATGGGAATTGTATATTCAAGGAAGCCAAGAGAAGAAGCCCAGGCCACTGGAGATGCTAAGGAAGACTTTACAGAGGAGGCAGCATTTGAACTCAGACCAGAAGATGAGTGAGATTGTCTAGGCTGGCAGAGCAGCAGTGGCAGATACCACAGGCGGTGGCACACACTTAGAAAATGAGAGGGAGTAAGGCTGGGGTTTGTCTGTCTTTCCCCACTCCTGGGACCATGCTTCTCTAGCGAACTCTTTGGGTCTCCATGTCCCCATGTTCACCCTAGTCCTTAGGAGCACAGCTAGAAACAGGAGTCCAGAAGCTGGTGGTTTCGTGGCCAGATGAAAGATGAGAAATACTTACACACAGTTTATGACCATAATGGCTCCATTAGCTTCTTCAGTTAGTTTAAATTTACAGAAGGCTACCACCCATAAGGACCTAGTTTGTTTCATTTAGATTACATTTATAGGCATTTGTCATGCAAAAATGACCTCTGGCCATTGACTCTAGGGCCCCTCCAAGCATGTGACACAATCACTCTTCCAGTAACTAGCAAGGGGGACAGAGATGGTGAAGGCAATCATGGTTGGCACCAGGAGGCAGGAAAAACTAGGCCTGATAGCTACCATTTACAACATAAGCAGGCAAGGAGGTAAAATGATCAAAGAAAAGACTTTTTAGTAATACATACCTGTTCTCTCTCTTTGCTAAAGCTTAACTTTTTCATATATAAATGAAAGTGTTACACTAGTTGTCTCTGAGTCTCCTACCACACAGAGTGTGTGTAAGCCTGTACTTCTCTCCCTGACTATCCTATTCTTGTCTCAGGTGACTCTACACATTAGCTCATAACTGGCATGGCTCCTCCAAGGAGTGTTCACGATTTAAAGAATATTTTTGAAATCAGAAAATCCTCTGTGCCATCAAGAATGGAACAAAGATGGTGGAATAACTGTCAGCAGGGTCAATAGTTTGGGCAAGAAGAGCCAATTGAACAGACCTTTAATGATGTAAAGATAGAAGACTACTCTTAAGACCACTTTTAATGGCATAACACATGATATTACGGCAACCTTTGCATCAGACCTCAGGTGAGGAGCCAAAGAACTGTGAGGACACCAATAGACCCACACAGTAGCCAAGCCTTTGCCACTCAAGTGTTTCTACACAAGGACCACTGAGAGCAAAGAAAGGAATGCATCTACCTTATAGATCTAGCAGTATAGCCCCGAACAGTCTCTTACGAACCCCAAATATCTTATAATTTTTTATTTAAAATTTAGAGAAAGATTGCCTTTTATGACGTATTATAAAAAATTCCATTCTTCTCCAAAATGTTCAAGTAATAACACACTCCTGGGAATGGCACCATGTTAACCTGTGATTCTACAGTACACTGGCGCAATATTACATATTTAAAAAGGAAGACCCAACTGTAAATGGGGAGCAGCTCATCTAACCCATACTTGGCATGCAGTAAGGGGAAGTAACAACTTTCATCATTATTTAATAATGGTAATGCTCTAACTGGTTGGAAAATGCCAAACTAGGGAATGGCAAAATAATTCTTTCTGATAGGTCTCAGTAACTTACAACCAAAGTAACAGAGACATTTTTTAAAAAGAGAGAGCTATTTAAAACTACCTGCTTATTTACCTTCTGAAAGGCATTGCCCAACTGGAAAAGCTCCAGGAATCCCTTAGAAGCTTTATACTTGCAAAGTGTGATTAATTTTGGGCTCTCAGATGTCTTGTTATTAGCAGCAGTATCATCCTATAACTGATACATAGCCTATAACAACACCTCTTTCCCAAGCTTCTCTTCTCTGGAGACTTGCTGTTTCCATAGGAAATTAATTTCAGTAGCGACTCCCAGCTTTTGTCTTTGAGTTGGTTTGTGAAAGCGAGTTGGGGACAGAAACTGACATCCCTGAGATGTTGGTCTCTTGTGGCAAAATGATGAAAGAAGAGGGTACCTAATCTGCATTGTAATGGGGAAAAAATTTGGAGCAACTAGGATCCAGTCCACTATGAAGTGAATAAGGCCCAGAGATTAGGAAAGGGAGCCACAGAGCATGGCAGAAAGCCCAGCATTCCATGATGGGGCCCCATCCCACAAACACTCTAAACTTTAGGTAAACTCTATTTAAACTTGGAACACATTTGGCAAAAGGGAGTTCCTAATGAAAACCAACTAAAAACTGGGACTTGGTATCCAATGACTCCGCTAAAAAGAGGCAGAACATTTAGACAGAGCAGGAGGCCTGCAAAGCCCTCCTGATATCTGAGGACATATACAGACTCATTTTCAAGTTTGATCAGATATGGTTTAGATATCTACTTGGGGTTACTTAGCACAGGTCACAATATCTTCAAAAGCCATTTCCTTCCATTTTTACTAGTAGATTCTCCATGCCATACTCTTCAATGTCTTCTTGTTTCATGTCAATAATTTAATTGCTTTCTTTGCAGTGGCTTAGTTCTACACACAGTCTAATTTGAGGTTTGACCAACTCTTAAATATATATCATTTCACTGTATTTACGGAGGGAAGAAAAGAGTGCAGAATCAATTAAGGCATCAACGACAAGCTCATCCATGCTCTCAAGGCAAAAATGAAAAGGCCAGCTGAGGACCTCCTCCAAACGCTGGCCCCTTCATTTACAGTGTCAACGCCAGGACTTTCCATCAAGACCCTGTGTGCTGCTGGGCAGATTCTTGTGGTATTGTCAGTATCACAAGCAGCTGTCCTGTGATTTGCTTGTTATCCCCGGGGAGTTGGAGCTGAATTGTTGGACAAACTGCAGCTGATTAGTTTAAAGCTGTGAGAGAGAGAGAGAGAGAGAGAGAGAGAGAGAGAGAGAGAGAGAGAGAGCGCACGAGCGAGCTCAAGCATTTTTTGAAATAAGTAATGAACTCCAAGCTGGGTACACCATTAATCTATACCTTCAAGGGTTAATAGTTTAAAGGTGGTTGGGGTCTCTCACCACAGGGAAAGCTGCCCAGAAGAGCCCTCTCCTAACCTAAGCTCAAGCCCCATTCTTTTAATACACAGCTTCCTCCAGCACTTCCTCTGGCTTGAGGGAGAAGGATGCGAATTTTTCTAACCTCTAAAAAAACTTGTGGTATGTGCAGTGAGTGTTTGAGGCAAAAGAAAGCAGAGAGACCTGAGGCTGTTTCCGCCCACGCGCCTGAGCTCAGCCTCCAGAGAACACCATGTGGTTTGTTTGGACTCTCCCAGCGTCTCTTCCAGATGCTGCTGGAAAAAAAACTTGGGCAGCAAATGTCACAGCCCAGCTCCCCGCGGAGCCCAGCAGCGGAAGCACAGGAACCCTGCACTTGCCGAACTAAGCAGGTGCTGAGCCCTGGGCATGGGCTTCTGCTCCTTGCCACATCCTCTCTCCTTTGAATCTTTGAGCGACTTCACTCAGCAAGGGACAGAGGATACCTACAGATCTGCCACAGTGAGGTGCGTGGGTAGAAAGCCGAGAAATGACTGATGGTGGCTGGGCCTGCTACAGCAACAAGCATTTATTACAGGCAAAAATCACCCCATTTGCCCAGGGGCTTTGCTGAGAAATAAAACTATTTATGGCAGCTTTTGTGCACTGGGCCATTTATGGTAACGAGGGGCCTGAAGGTCAGAACACACCATCTTCCAATTTTGCCAGTTATTACTTATTTCAGGACACTAAAATGGTCCTGTTTTATTACTTAAATTTATTAAGAATGAACTGACTGGTTCCACTGCAAGGAATTTGACCTCAGCACATCTGTTTAAGGCAGACTGGCTTCTGCCTTCCTCCCTTGCCTGGCTGACCCCCGGGCCCAGCCTGGTGCCCAGGTGCAGTACCCCGTGGGGAAGGCTATGGCAGTAGGGGGCCAGGGAGCCTGGGACGTCCTTCGAAGCAGGAATGTGACCAGCTGTGCCTTGTCCCAGAAAGCTGTGAAATACAGATTCCTGGGCCCCACCCCACTCCAAGGACATTGGATGATCTGGGAGTAGCTTCAGAACCTTTATTATAAGCAAGCTCCCAAGGTATTCTTATGCAAATTTGAGTCGGAGAACTACTTTGTCACCACATTAGGAATTCACTTAAGTGCTTGTGGAATGAATAAAGGCCAACTAATTTCTGCTAAGGTATGAACCAATCCCTCCTAACAAAGGTTGACATTTTTTTTTTAAAGGAACCCTTAAGTTTCCAAAACTAAGTTAAAATGGCAGGACCTTGGGCGTGGACTCACAGGGCAGTAGCCCTATCAGTTTCCCCTATCAGTAAAGCAGACCCCCTATGCACAGGCCTGGGATCCCATGGAGGGTGACATGGTGGTATTGAGTGCTAACCATTTCCTCATCGCCTACCAGGTGCCTGCTAGGTGCTTTACAAGCATTATCTCAAATTTCACATCAATGTGCAAGGTACAACCCTCAATTTTCAGGCAGGAAAACTGGGGCTCATAAAGGTTTAGGTATTTATCTCTCCATGTGGCTACTACGTGTCAAGGCAGATTCAAATGCAGTCATTCAGGCCCCAAAGCTGCATGGTTTTGCCATGCCACTAAAATACATTTTATAAATTCCAAGTAACATCAGAGAATCATGGACTATTGACTCAGACAAGGACTTCCAGGCTTATAGTCCAACCTTTTCATATGCAAGTGAGAAATAATATACAGTATAAACCTGAAGTTCCTTGATGTTGTCTGGCCCGCTTAATGTTTTTAAGAAACTCGAACTAGTCAACATTTAAAACTCTGGAGATCTGACAGTAAAACCTAGGCTCTTCCTCTTATAACTCAGAACCCCATTCCTGGGTCTGGTATTGGTTAACTGTACAGGTTTTGGAATTCATAGACTGGAGTTCGAGTCTTGGCTCTAGGCCTTATTGACTGTGTGACCTTGGGTAAGTCACTTAACTTCTCTGAGCCACTTTCTCTCAACTGTAAAATAATTATAGTAATAGTATGTACTATATTACTATGTTACTATATACAGGCTATTGTGAACATGGAACGAGATGATATATGCTCAGTGCTAAGTGCTTGTACTTAATAAATATTAGTCAATATAAGCTTAGAGAGGGCAGGCCTTGATCATGGCAACACACCTCGTACATGATAAAGCCAAGACTCATACGCAGATTCCGGATTTCAGTCCCCAAGCTGCTTCCACTGCGTCATTCCATCATCCAGTAGCTCTCACCCACTCCTCCACTCCCGGTGAAACACCCACGTCATCATGCAGACAATGAGGAAACCCGGGTTTTCTAAATGCCTTCCACAGCCCTAGCTAGATATACTTTACCTAAGAGACAAAGTGGTCATAGTATAAGGAACACTAAATTGAGGTCCAGATTGTAGTGTCAACTGGCTTATTGATCTCTAAAAGTCACTTATCCTCAATGAGCCTCAGTTTCTTCATCTGTAAGATTGAAATACCTGTGTTATAAGCTAAAGTATGTCTCCCTAAAGTGTGTCAACCCTAGTACGTCAGAATGTAAACAGGTTTGGAGATAAGGCTTTTAAAGAGGCCATTGAGTTAAAATGAGAGTAGGGCCTCAATCCAATCACTAGTGTCTTATAAGAGGAGGAAGAAGCAACAGGGGCAAATGTGCACAGAAGACAGCCATCTGCGAGCTGAAGAGAAAGGCCTCAGAGGAAACCAGCCCTGTCAGCTCCTTGATCTTGGACTTGCAGCCTCCAGAACTGTAAGAAAATCAGTTTCTGTTGTTTAAGCCACCCAGTCTGTGATATCTTGTCATGACAGCCCTAGCAAACTAACACAATCTATTTTACAGAAGGATCATTGAAGAGCCTGATACATTGTAGGTATTTGACAAGGGTTAGCTATTGTCCTTACATAGTTGGAGCAGAGGATGAGAGATCACCCTGACTGAGACTTTTTTGCGTTCTGAGGTTGCTCACTGAGCCAGCTGTCTCCCCTGCTGGAGTCTGCCTGCCAAGCACCTGGAATGCATACATCTGGCGGGAACATCCTTTGTCTTGGACAAGACTAGAAAGATAACGATAGCTTAGTCAACTCTCCTTGAAGCCATCACCTTCCTGTTTGTACTTGTCATTGTAACAAACCCTTTCTTCATTCGATATCTTTCTTAACATGCTTCATTCTCTAAATATCAGCTCAATCACCATGACTTCCTTTAAGATTACTCTTAATATCCAGGGGGCTACTTGGACTCATCAGTGAAATATCTCTCAAAGTAGAATGGATTATTCGCAGAACACCAAGTTTAGCTAAACCTCCAGCTCGTGAAGGGAAAAAGGACTATTCATATTTTTTTCTTGGTGTCACTATGTATCCTTACCTGTATCTGTCAAATTGCTTAACACAGGTATTCATTCAACTGCAAAATACTCCACAATACCCTTGAAAAAGCAACGGATGTTGATTTCTCTTGTCTCTGAGAATGGTGCACCCGTTCCTATTGCAGAATAACCTCCATGACTCGATAGTACCATAGCGAAGTCATTTTGTGCTATTTTTGAACAATTTTAAAAGATTGTTTTTGAAATTTAAAAAAGCAATATACATGTTTTCCATTATATGGAACTGCTCTGTCCACCAGCTATAGAGCACTGGAAAGGTGGCTAGTCTGAATTAAAATGTACTTTAAGTATAAAATACACAACAGATTTCAAAGGTTTGGTATGAATAATAAGAATGTAAAATATCTCATTAATTTTTACGTCGATTGTACCTTGAAATGATAACATTTTAAATGTATTGGGTTAAATAAAATATATTCAACTAACTTCTCTCTCTCTTTTTACTCTTTTATGTGACTCTTAGAACATTTTAAATTACGTATGAGCTCATGTTCTATTTCTATTGGATGGTACTGGCAAAGAAGAAAAACTGAGGCACAAGAATATTTTAAAGTGACATGCTCTAGGTTCCATGGAGAGTTAAAACAAAGATCAATGTCTGACAGCCTGGACAGGATTCACCCACTAGAGGAGTATAATCACATGAAATAGAAATGGCACTGTTTGATATGATTCTTTGAAAACATCCTTCTAACTCTGAGATCTTCATTCATCACTTTGTTTCTCCTGAGAAGGAAGCATGTGGAGATGAAGTCAGCCCAGAGGATGAACAGAAAGCCATAATCCTACATGTGTCTTGAAGGGTAAAATGAATGAGCTAAGAATTTTCCATCCCTCATGTCTAGAGCAGTCATAAGAGTATTTTTACTCCCACTACCACATCAGAACATGTATGACTAAGAAAAATAGTGACAGACTCATATGACAAATATTTTCACTCTGTTATCTCTTCTTTATCAACAGCAGTTATGGTCACTCAACAAAACCCCAAATGATGTCATCTAAGGGACTGAAAAGATCATTATCTTGCATAGGGACTCACTTGGGTATGTGTATTGCATCAAAGTGAGAATATGAGACAAAGATAGGGCACCTCAATTTCATTCCAGCTTTGAGGAGAGAAAGTCACACACAAGGAAAACCAGCATCCAGGGTGGCAAACTTCACTGAGTGTGAGAACAAAGCTCACAACACAGAGGTTCTTATCTCACCCAGATCTTGCCCATGCCCTTAAACCCTCAATCTAGTAAGAGCCAGTCAGAAAAAGACCCCTGACACATCCTCTCACAGAGTCTAACATACCTTCCTATCTGGAAGTCACTGTGGGAGAGGCAGAAAGCTTGATGCAAAAATAAAACAAAAAACAGGTCTGGGAGCAGCCTAAAGAACTATCAGTTAAGTTCTTGGGAAACTCATTAGGTTCTTTCCAGAGTTTATTTATTCTTACTTTACATATGACTTTAACAAAGCAATTTATTAGTTTCAGTGGAAACCAGAAGAAATAAAAAAGAAGAATGAAGTACTTCCGGACAGACTCCAAAAAGATGTTAAAACTCAAGGGGAAAGATGATGCAAAATGACACTCGAACTCAAAAAGCATAGCAACTTAGAGCTGGTTGGTATACCTCTAAAGTTTCAATTTATTATAACACCAAAACAAAAGAATAGCTATGATAATTCAATTCATTATATTTAGAAATTCATATTTATATGAATGACCCTGGATGTTTATAATTTGTTCCTTGTTTTCAGATACTTTAAAGTCTTTTGATTAATTTTTCTTAAATAATGTTTAATCATTTGCAGGGGTGAGCTTCAGTTACTGTTCATTTCCCCAACAATACCAACAAAAAAGGCTTTGTTCGAGTAAGGATGCTTAGGATGTTCATGGTACATATGTCTCGGTAATCCCCGGACAGAAGTCAGTTGTCTCATCCTCAGAAAGGGCCCTAACAAACCTCCTTGCACCCTGAGCATGTCATTTGTTCAGTGGCCATGGGGGGCCAGCATCCTGGCACACAGCAAAGCTCCAGGCAGCACAGGGCCCTTGTTGGCGCGGCTTCCTGCATGCAGCACACCCTCCTCTCCCGGAGCAGATGGGCCAACCCTCAGGGAAAGGAAGCTCTTCTGAGATCCTCCTGTCTTCATTCTTCCCAAATGGGCTTTGCTATAAAAAGCAAATTAAACAGCCATTGTTCCTTTCCTCCATGAAGCTGGCAAACTAACATCCTGCTTAATACCAAAGGCTCCCGGATGTTTGCTGCCGGCCTGCTGACGCCTGCTACTGCTTAAAGCAATAAGAAAAAATGCGTCTTCCACATGGGAACAGATACGTCTTCAGTTCCAAGCCTTCCTTTTTTGTTGGGTCCTTTTTTGTGATGACATATAATACACAGCAGAAAGGGGTTTTCTTTTTAACTCTGGCATTCTTCTCTGAGCATGGAGAAGCACTCCCACAGGCTTCACAAAGAGACTGAGGGTCATAATCCGACTAGATCCTAAAACACTGGTCCTTAAATCTTCCACTACCTGCGGAAGTGTGTGGCACTTCTCAATGAAAGACTTATTTCAGTGTTTTCAGGAGTCTTAAAAGTACTGAGTGGTCAAAAAGTTAACTACATAAAACAATGCATGCATTAATTAACTTGATTGTGGTAAATATTTTACAATGCATATGTATATTAAATCATCACATTGTACACTTTAAATATATATAATTTTATTTGTCAGTTAGATCTCAATAAAGCTGGAAATTTAAAAAAAATAATGAAATAAAACACAAAGTAGTCACCTCACCCTCAAATCTAAAGTAGAAAACATAAGTAAGGTAATGGAGGTAATACTGAGCACCTATACAGCATGGCTCTGAGGGGAAAAAGGGAAGTAAAACATGTCATCTGTCCTCAAGCAGTTTTTAGACTCTGCAGAGAGGAAAAAAATAGGAGAAGAGAGAGAAAAAGGGGAGAGAGGGAGGGAAATTGGAAGAGAGAGAGAGAAGAGAAGCAACCTGTATTTTTCATACCATAGCACTTATCACTGTAATATGATTGCTTTTGTAATATTCTCCCCCTTACTACATATACTACAGGATCTTCATTTCAGGCTTCTGTTTTATATGTAAACTTTACTTCAAATTCACTGAAATCTAACATTTATCAACAACTTACTGAAAGCTATGATAGCCTAATGTGACCCTCAAGGCTAGTCTTTATGGAAGAGCATCTCTGAGGCTTCCTGATGGACCACCCAAAGATAACTCAGCACAGGCTGAAGTCCTATGACTGAGCAGCGCCAAATCTACCAGATAAGCTGAGATTCCTCTTTTCACACTTTTATGCGATCTGAGGCATGCCATTAACCACGGATGTCTCTAGCTGATGTAATTAATAACTTACAACGAACGCCTCGAACATCTGATTCATTACACTTCAGGAACTCTAAGGCAGAGTCAACATTTCCAATAAACCTCAAGGGAGCTCCAGACACAAGGTGCTAAAGAGAAACAGAGCTATGGAAGTGAGTCCTAGGAAGAAAAATATGTCTGAACAGCAGACTTTCAGCACAAAGGCTAAAATTATTCAAAATTATTTATTCTCCCCTACCTTTCAGAGTCAACGGTGAGAACAGGCATTTTAAAAACAAGTTTCTGCAGAGCCTTGTGTACCACCGGAGTATTGCACACTTACTCGTCCTCTAAACCATTACTAAACTTGAGGAGAGGGGCGGGTGTCTCTGAGGTTTTCAACGTCAGCTCTCACATTAAGGTTTTCAGAATGAAACCTTGGCATGTGTTTCCTGAACAGCTTCTCAATACATGGTCAAGTGTACTTCTTCTCAGAAAGGGAGAGACACTTCTGATAAATAAAGGACCAAAACAGGAAGTGAGCTCATGACAATCTAGCAGAGTGTGTGCATGGTGTGGAAGGATAAAGAAGGTTCCATGGCGATTTGGCTCCTGCTCCTCCAGACGGAACTCCTCAGTGGCCTAGTCTACTCCCCTCGGCCCCCCAGCTCTGAGAGTCGTACATGAAGCCACCACCAGTATCTCTGTGACCATAGGGGCTCATTTTCAGGTTCACGGCCTCTATCTGATGCTACAGTATTGACCAAGTTAACATTGTGTGGGATGCAAATTGTACCAGCTTCCTACAGCTACTGCAATAAACTATGACAAACAGTGGCTTAATCTATACTATTTATTATCTTACAGTTTTGGAGGTCTGAGTCTGACATGGGTCTTACCAGGCTAAAATCAGAGCTGTGTTCCTTCTGGAAGCTGTAGGGGAAAATTGGTTTCCTTACTTTTTCCAGCTTCTAGACACTGTCCACACTCGTGGGTCATGGCCCCTTCCTCCATCTTCCAAGCCAGCAAGGGCAGTTCAAGTCTTTCTTGGATCGAATCACTTTGTGCTACTCTTCTGCCTCCTTCTTCCACTTTTAAGGACCTTGTGTTGACATCAGGACCACCAAGATAACTCTGGATAATCTCTCTATTTCAAGGTCAGCTGATTTACAGGCTTAATTTCCACCTTTAACTCCCCTTTTCCATGGAACATAAGACTTGCGGATGCTGGGGGTTAAGATGTAGACCTCTTTGGGGTCAATTACTTGGCCTACCACACAAGCAAACCAAAATGAAAAGGACATAAAATGGGGAACATACCCATGAGATTAACACACATGAAAATATCTTGAAAACACCAGTAAATAAATGCAAAGTAATAGGTCAAAATTAAGGGAAAAAAGGTACAACATCAGTTCGGGGCCTGAAAGCTCATTGTGTGTCAGAAAAGGTCATTAATGAAATCAAAGTTGAATAAAGCACCCAAGGGACTTTCAATCAATGAGAACAGGTAGGAAACTCAAGAAGTTAAATGGCTACCATTACTGAGTCCTCATACAGTAGTTTGCGCTCAAACGTTTTCACGGTCAAATGTTTTGATGCAACAGTTGAAGATATTAAAAGATGCAAACCAGCATTAAGAGAGTTGCCAACCACTGCAGCATTTCACAGTGTCTTTATAAGTGTCCATGGGTTTTGTACTATTTATTTGATTCCTGCCCCCACCCCTTTTAACTCTGAGTCACTGCTGAAATGAACTCTTTGCAATCCTGACAGTTAATGAAGCCAAGTTCTTATATTTCCCAGTAAATATATGATTTTTTTTTTTTGGCAAGAACCTGCACATAGCAAATTGAATCCCCATTAGTTTATATGTTGAACTGAATGTTGGAAATCTAATTAATATCTGAGCAACAATGCATAGGGACTTCCGCAAGAAGGGCTTGAGGGATCCCAGTGTTATCGTTGCACATTGATGGAGGTGCAAGGACCTCTTAAATGCCAAGTCAAATTTTCTCTCATCCCGTCCTCTCGGCAACTGTTGATGTAGGAGGTACTGTGTTCCTGTTTGGCAGATGAAGCAAATTGAAGTAACAGTAGAGCTGAGATGGAACCTGGTCTGTCCTAACCCTAAGTCAGAGCTTTCTACTGTATTTGACTGTCACTCATCTAATCATCCCTGATGGCTCTACTCTTCCTCTAATATTACAGAGAAGATGGATTTCCTGGATGTTGTATTATAAACAGTATGTATATGCAAGTTAGTGTCAGTAAATACATCCTTCTGTAACTTCTCTGAATTTTTCCAAACATCAAATTTCATTATTTTTAGTTTTTCTATGAAATATTTTCTCGATAAAACTTTCTCTCTTTCTGACTCTTTGTCCACTTCTGTCTACGTCTCTGTCTTCCTCTCGCTCTTTCTATCTCTCTCAGTGTCTCTCTCAGGTTCCCTTGCTACCCTTTCCCTTCCTTCAAAAATTCACCCCAGTGTGTCACATCCACTTTTTGTAGTCAGTAAGAGACAAGTTCTCTTCCATCATAGATTTCTGGGGACTTCCTCATCTTATAGCACCTCTCTGTCTCTAGCCAAACAGTCTCAGGTTGAATTTACTTCCCTTTCCCAATATGACTTACAGCTCTGTTCTTAGTCTCAGTCTAAACCATTGGTCACTCCTCGTCAATTTGAGGTCCCCAATTACTCCTGTCCTCCTGAGCTCTACTTTGTCCTTTTTCTTTGTTCATTTCATTTACATTTTTAATACCCTATCAAAAAACAAAAAACAAAAAACAAAACCCTATCCAAATTGTTCTCAGAAGAAAGATTTTTTTTACCCCAGCCACTCACCCACACCTCTCCTCCCCTTCCCCATCTGGTAAACTCCTCTCATCCTGCAAAATTTCTAACTGTCCTGCAACATCGCCACAACTACACTGTTTTAACAAATACATACTTTACTATAGGGTGGTGAGATATGTGAATAATACCAGGTAGCAGCTTTTTAAATAAGATCCAGAGAAATGGACTGACATAATTCATGAATGTGAATTCATGCAAGAATAGAAATGTGGTCATCAATGGAGATTCCTCCTCTCTCCCTCAGACTGGGTTTTACTCTGAGAAAGGAAAAAGAACAAGTCTTATCCACATACTCAAGGCACTCGACTCACTTAGCTGGAGAGGTTTGTAACACCTCTCCTGTGGGAGTTTTTGCAAAGGAGGAGAAAAAGTCCTAGAGAAGTGCTAGAAAAAGTCCAAAGGTTCAGAAGAACAATTAAAGAAGCTGTGGAGCTGAGGCAAGGCAAGAAGAGGAGGGAACTGATCGGTTTCCTTGGAGAGGCAGACAGGTGAGAGAGGAAAGCTTTTTGTTAATATCAGAGGAGATGGGACGCAGGGACCGGCTAGTTTGGAAATCTCAGATTGTCTTTCAGTATAGAGGGGAGGGATAGCACTACAGTCTTGTCCCAAAGTTTCTTTTAAACTGAAGTGTTTTATCCAATTGTCTGGCTGTTAGCTTTAAAGACACCAAATGGGTTTACTATCTGGAAGGGCAAAACAATTTCATTTCTATCTTTAAATGCTTGAGGAAAATACCAAATAGGAAAACTAACTGGACCAGAAAAAAAGTTGAAACAGAATCCAATAGAGGCAAGAACTTTCTTCAACACGTGGTGACCATCTTTCTGAGAAGAAGGGACAGCTCCAAAGTGTTTGGAGCTGCACAGAAATTCTAGGATTTTCATTACACCTAAGAGGAGAATAACTATCATTTATTCAGCAACTATTATGTGCCAGGCATGAGTCATAGCTCTAAAAATTACTATAATCCAGCAAGAAAAAATATTTTATGCCTATTTTATAGTTGTGGAAACTAAGGTTTTACCAACTAAGTTTTTACTCAAACTGACGTTCTTTCTCATTTTGAGGGAAGGAGAGGAGCATATATCTCTCAGTATACTGTGACTTACTGGACCCAATAGGAAGCCCACTCACTCCTACCTTTAGGAGTGTGAATGACAGTCCCAATTGTAATGTTTTGCTCCAGAGTTCCTTTGAGGCTGATATTTTCAAGCCATTTTTTTTTTGATCCTTAGACAGATATTTTAATATTATTAATACACAGAATGAAAACTTCACCTGGCAACACAGAAGAAGGGATTCTTCAAAAGAGAGATACTAAACTAACATTTTCTGATAAGACTTTTGAAAATCACTTGTATCCAAAAATAGCAATCCTGGATGCACATTAGAATCACCTGGGGGAGCTTTTGAAAATAAATGCCCAGCTTCCTGCCTGGGGATTCTGTTCAGTAGGTTTGGAGCAGGGCTCAGTAATCTGTACTTAAAAAAATTGCAGATGATTTTGATCCGCAGCCAGGACTGGTACCCACAGAAGCATGGTATAACAGACTTCAGATATCCTCTCTGTTCTGTCACTTGCAAATGCAATCACAATGCAATCAAAGGGAGTCACAAATCCCTAATCCAGAAACTCTTCCAAAGCAACACAAAGCAACACAGAATAGTTAAAAAAAAAAAAAAATGAAAGCCAGAAGTAGGCATAACAGAGCAGGAAACCACCAGATGTGAATATATTAAGCTTTATTTTAAGAGATAGCAATTGGAAATTGTTTAAATACTAGAGAGGGTGCTGTGAGCTGACAGATGGTGAGCGGCTCTGAGGAGGAATGCAGCCTGGTCTAGCAGGCTCTACCTTAATCCTGCCCCACCTCTCTGATCACCATTATGGAGATGCTGCATTATGCCTTAGGTATGACCGCTCTCTGGCTGTACCTGAATCATTCTTGTTTTAATCCAACTTTGATCCTTTAAAATAGACCAGGTCTCAAATGCTACCATTTTTAGAACTATAATTTCAACAATAATACCCCCAAATGTATTATGCATTTGTCTCATGATCAAAAACTCACCATCATCCCCAATTACCACAAAAGCCACAAGTTTTAAACCCAGTTTTAAACACAAACTACTGGGAAAATAATGGAAGCATTTCCCATGGGCTATAAAATGTTGGAAAGGACTGCACATTGTTCCTGTTGTTCTTCGCTTACAGTAGTCTGAAGACTGTGTTTCAACGCTAGGGATCCCTTAAAATCAGAGTTTCATCGGCCTGCTACAAAGTATTGTGCTCTGGGATCCACTAGGTTAGTCCCAAAGTCTTTAAAAAATTTTTTATTAAAGTATAGCTGGCATACAATATTATACGAGTTTCAGATGTACAACATAGTGATTCAACATTTATATAGTTTACAAAGTGATCACCATAAGTCTAGTAACCATTTATCAATATACCAAGTTATTATGGCATTACTGACTATATTTTTACTATGCTGTACATTACACTCTCATGACTTATTTATTTTATAACTGAAAGTTTGTACCTGTTATTCCCCTTCACCTTATTCACCCATTCCTCTAACCCCGTCCCCTCTGGCAACCATCAGCTTGTTCTCTATATCTACGAGTATTTCTGTTTTGTTTATTTTGATTTTTTAAATTCCACATATAAGTGAAATCATACAATATTTGTCTTTCTCTGATTTATTTTACTTAATACATAATTTATTTCACTTAATAGCATAATACACTCTAGGTCCATCCATGTTGTCACAAATGGAGAGATTTCATGTTTTTTATGGCTGATTACTATTCCATTGTATGTATGTACCATATTTTCTTTACTCATTCATTTACAACTGCTTATTTCTCCCACTCCTGAGAAAGCCCTGGTTTGTAGCATTTGCCGTTTTCCATAGTGTAAATATTCTCACTATGGCCAAGTTCAAGACACTGATTTGACACCTCTGAATGTGGAATTGGGAAGAGATATGCAGAATCAGTTTCCATAGCCAGTGAGAGCCAGTTCCAGCACACTACTGCACATACCTATTAAAACTAAAATAAATGCATAAATAAATATCCTTAAGGCAGACTCCCAACCACACTAACTCATTAGACCAACTTAAGTGACCTTCACTCTCAAAGCCCTATTTCCTACAAATTGTTTTTCCTAGAGAAACACAGTTCTGTTTGGAGTCTGGAATGATCAGAGGCCTTAACAGAAGTTGGGTTGAATCCCCAGCTGGATATCTGTTCCCTGAAAGAGTTATCAGCACGTTACAGCCCTCAAGCCAAATCTGGCCACCTACCTACTTTTTAAGTTCTGCCACCTGAGAATAATTTTTATATATTTAAACGGTGGCATTTTAAATAGTTATATAGTACCTATATAATACCCTTCATTTTGCTTCTTGCCACAAAATCCCCAAAGCCTAAAATATTTACCGGCTGGGCCCTTTTTTAAAAAGTTTGCTGACTCCTGCTCTCAAAACAAAGCCAATTCTGCCTCTTAAAACCTTTTCAGCAACACTGTAGCATTTTTTCTTCCTGTCTGCTGATTAGGCAGGGCCCACAACAAAATTAAGAGACCACATCTAAGTGGCCACACTCTCTCTGGCCTCTCCACCACTTGCTCCATCTGAGGCTGACCCCAAGAGGCTCTGGCTGCTCCCTCCATGGCCAGATTTGGCTGAAGCACTGACTTCCCTAGGAGCTGGACTATGCAACCTGCAAGTGCAGGGCTTATCCTGCCATAGGACAGACCTATGGGAGTCAAAAGATAGAAGGGAGACAACAGATACATTACCTCTTTATTTCTCCCTCCAGTGGACTGTTCTGACCATGTTATTTATGGGTGATTTGTCTACAATCATTCCATATAGCCAAGCAACTAGCTGTGTCCCTCATGAAATAGCAGCCAGTTCAGTAAGGCACTTTCTCTGTCCCCTTTCTCTTTTCTCTCATTCTGATTACCCTGGAATTGCACCTCTTAATAAAGTATTAGCAATTCAGCTGTACATTAGGCTCCTTTTTTTTAGAGAATCTGGCTAAGAAATTCGCTGCTAAGGTATTATTTCTGACAGCCCACCTCTTTCCCTAAACAACAACAAAAAGTAGGTCACCATGTCATACCCCCTGAATAACCTCAGTTGGCATAAGGGTTTTTTTTAAGGCATGAAAGGAGCTTTTCAGAAAACTACAGAAGATCAGAGTACGATGTGATGCACTATTAAAGCCATAAGATTCATCAATAAAAAAAAGAAAGACTTAAAAATTGAAGTATTAAGAAAATAGAAAAAGCTAAAAGAGAATGATTGAGATAATGAGGCAAGGAAAGAAGGACTAATGCAGGAAACTGTCTCCACGGAGAACAAAAGTCTCTCATGATCCAAGCACTTGAGACCGTAAAGCGAGTCCTAAGCAAGCAAGCCAGGGTGAATCTTACTTGTTTAGTGACTAGGAAAATTGAGGAAGAAGGTTTATCTGGGAGAGAAATGAAAGTAAAATGGAAACCCAGATAGGGAAAGAGAAATAAACTGCAGAAATGCAATGAATGTGTTGAGGGGCCTCACATGGGTCGTAGGTGATGTGCCTGTGTTTGTGTCTCTGTAACTTAACCATGCACCTGCTGTTTTGTCGGAAGAGTCCCTCTCGTTATGATGACATTGCCTTCTACATGGATTCATGCTGTGCTTAAGGGATACTATCTAAGAAGGATGTCATACTTTGAGGGATGAGAGTGGTAGATCTCTAGCAATAGATTCTTCAGGGTGGCAGAGGACTCTGATCTCACCTACCATATTATTTGCTATATTTTTTAGCCTTTTCATTAAACCCCATTAAGCATTAATTGGTTTCCTTGACCCTCGATCAAAGTCTTAGAACTCAATTCATGCTCCAAATCTAAGAGCATCTCTAAACTAGGTGTATCAGCAGCAATATATCAGTCCTCAAACATGCTGCCTGACACAATGGACACATAATAAATACTGTTCAGGAAATAACTGAAGGCATAGCCACACCTTGAATGCCCATTGGTTCTTTTCCAGGTGGAAGCACGTAATGCTCTGTCTTTGTATATATAAGCCAAATGGATTTCAGTGGCCTTTCCAGAGAATCAAACAATTTCATCCCTTGAGAAGAGAGGTGAGCAGACTTACATATTCACCTCACTCTAGCACATGGCTTAAAATTCTGCCATTTTGACTAAGAAGTTGAAAGATATCTGAGGCAAGAGATTCCTTGGTTGTTTTTTTGCCTGGATAACCATTTGATGTGTCAAGAATTAAATGAAATAAGGTTTGTAAAGCATTTAACACAATGTCTGTCACCTAGCAAAATCTAAAGAAATATTAGTTGTGGTTGTGGATTTTACTATTTTTATTATTGTTGCTGTGGTTGTTTACTTACATGTTAACTACTCAGGTGCAGTAATTAAATTAACCTTCTCATCTCAGCCTTTTAATGAGTACCATCTAAATGAAAAGTCTTATAATAATCCTTTACTCAGACCTGCAGAGACTTCCCCCAGATGATTTCCAGACACAGTTTAAGCTTTTGAAAATGTGGAGGGATTTAGAAGGGCTTTTTATGCAACAAAAGCATTTAGAATTTTAGAGGGGGGAAAAAAATAACCTTCTCTGAGCCCAATACAGGGTTGAACTTTCCTAGAGAACAGTAAACATTTGGTCGTGAATGACTTGCACACCTAAATTTCAAGACAAAAGACACTCCACTGAGCCTTCTGCTTCTTCCTCCTGCAGTGTGCACGACCCCTTGAGAAGGTTGATCCTCACCGCTATTGTCACAGACACTCATGACTCCTCCCCAGTGTCCAGCTGCCCTTCACCCAAATTGCTCTCGGCTTCAAAGAATATTCTAAAACCTTATAGAGAAAGATTAGGTTGAGTCTTGACCCTTTGGTCTTATTAACACAGTACAGCCGTGTGCTGGCTAGGTTTATAGCATTTGAAAAACCAGGATAAAGTTTTGAGTTTTCACAATAGCTCCCAAAATCTGGGCACAGAGAATTTTACAAATATTACATTTTTACTTCCTCAAAGGATACTCACTATATTACCTGGTACCGTAACTTATAGGTTAATGTGTTTAAGACAAGTTCAAGTTGAACCAGCAAAATTCTATGTAGATTCTTTTTTTAATTTATTGAATATATTTGACATATAACATTGTGTAAAATTAAAGTGTGCAATGTGTTACTTTGATTTATTTATATATTGTAATATGATAGCCACTGTAAATATTTACCATATTATGTTATTATAGTACAGTATTGTCTGTAGTTATTATATTGTACACATCGCTATGGCTTATTTACTACTCAAAGCAAGTTTGTATTCTTAAACAACATCAGTTTTTTAAAAGCAGAATACACAGGTATTCTCCTCAGGTGACTCCTCTGAAAGAAATAGGGATTTTCCTCTCCAGGTTTATTCTTCCTCCAGTGATCCTGCTTAGTCTGCAAAAAAAGAAAGCAAACAAGTATCTGTCCACTCAGACCTGATATGAGAATCCTTAGCTGTTGCCATTTGCTCTTTCACACACACACACACACACACACTTGCAGAGCCCCCACTGGCTTCATGCTTCCATTGACATCTGAGAAGAGTAATACTATCTTTTATAGACTCTATACCATGTTATTGCCTTTACCAGTCCAGTGAACCGGAGAATTCTCTCATGCCTCTGATTCTGCAAAATTATCTTTCCCCTCTTGCTTCCTTTTTCTGAGATAAAAGAACCTTACCCAGTTGCTAATGCACCTGCTCTGAGACACCAGTGGATTTCATATGCCAAAGAACAGCTGTCAGTCAATGCAAAAGGTGACAGGCCTCTGTGAAGGAGAGACCACAGCAGCAGTGGCACAACGAGGTGTCAGGGGAGCTTCTAAGGAGAAAATTTACTTACCATCCTTCAGTTGGTTTCTCGTCCTCAGCTGCCTTTCCGTAAAAGTAAAATCTGAAGCATATTCTTCATAAAGCTATTGAGAAACACAGATACTATTCCAACCATTTATTCTCAAAATTTCAAGCTCCTGGCTCCCGGACCCCACGGTGCTTCTTCTGCACTTTGAGAATTTTCTGCGGCATCTTCAGTGAGATTCACCAGTGCTACGGAAAGAGTCAGGATGCCTGGTTCTAAATGGTTTGTCTCTTCACCTCCTTGCAGACTTAAGAAATCCATCTTTAATTTACAGGAAACAGATTAAATGTCTCTGAGGATCTTTTTAGACCAGTGACTATTTTAATTAAGTGAGTGAAGAATCGTGCCTTAAACTATGCTGAAGACTCAGAATGAGAATTTTCAGACTGAGTACCTGTCCTTGGATGTTTGACTTAGACTAAAACAGCAACACCCGGAAGTGACAAATACAAGGGGAGACTATGAAATATAGAGAAGTGGTGATACTATGACAGCTTCAATCATATTCAGGCTTTTAAGTCAATAGAAAGGAAACTCTTGGAAGAGTGAATGCATCCATTCAGTCAATCTAAATTTAATTCAATAAATATAAAAGAAAGAGGAAGGGAGATACTAAAAATTTACTCCATCACTTTTTAGAAACGTCCTAACTCTCTAATTGAGACCTAGGGGAGAAGGTAGCACAGAGTCATGTTTGACAAGTCAGGCATGTTCCCAGGCCTGGGGTCTCCTCGATGAGCAGTAGGAGATGTCCTTCTGAGGCCCCCAGCGTTCCTCACAGCTGAGTCCTCAGAAGTGCAGCAGCTGTCCATCCTCTTGTCAAGTCTGGACACAACTTCTTTCCTACTTCATGGGGCACCCCATGTACTCGTCACCAGGGAATAGACAGCTGCAATAGTGTTCACATCAGAAAAGTGGTGTTATGGACTAAAAGTTTGTGTCCTCCAAAAATTCATGTGTTGAAGTCTCGATCCCAGTGTGATGACATTAGGAGGCGGGAGGTGATTAAGTGTAGATGAGGTTATGAGAGTGGGGTCCTCATGATGACGTTAGTGTCCTTTTAGAAGAGACACCAGAGAAACTTCTTTCTCTCTATCTCTATCTTTCTCTCTCTCAGACATTTGAGGACACAGCAAGAAGGTGGCCATTTGTAAGCCAGAAAGAGGGCCCTTACCAAGAACCCAACCATGGTGGCACCCTGATCTTGAACTTCCCAGCCTCTATAACTTTGAGAAATAAATGTCTGATTACAATATTTAGTATACCCAGTCTGTGGTATTTTTCTATAGCAGCCGAAGCTGACTAAGACTTAGAGAAATCTCTAAATAAAACAGAAGTGAGTCCAATGACCTTTGCAATGCCCTTTGCCTGGCAACAACAGCAGCCTCATTCTCATCCAATCTAATCTTTCAGAGTTTATGTTCCTTAATTCTTCTACTTGACCTCAATACAGACAAAGGAAGTACATGACCTTGGCCAAGTTAGGTCCTACTACCCTACCAAGTCACAAGTGTGACTCAAAAGCCAGAAGGCCCATGTTCCTTCATGCAGAAACCCTCTCACATACCTGGGGGTGTGGAATCCAGGCATTTGGTAGGTGGAGCATGAGTCTGTCTGTGAAGGTGGAGCTTTTCTAAGGATCTTAAAAGGAGGTGATGTGTCTTCTAAGGACTCATTTGGATTCCACAGGTTGACTCTAATGTCCTTCTGTGGAATTAACACACAGAAGCCCCACGGAGTAATGCCTCATTGTATGAGAAGCTACTTTTCATACCAGACACAAGCCTGTATTAGAGCAAAGTGGAAAGAATACACTCACTCCTGGGGTCAAACTGAACTCCCACATCAGCCCTAAAGCCCCTCTGAAAATAGCTACAGAATTAAGCAAGTTAGCACCTCATGAGTCCTCTTTTAAGAGCTAGTAATCCATACTTATATCCTAATTTCTATTAGGATGAGGTCACCTGATCTTCTCTAAAGTAAGCCTGACCCAGAAGCAGGTAACATACAAATGACTTGCTTGTATACAAAGCTAATTTTGAACAAATAACACCCAAGTGGCCATTCTGTTGGGTCTGTTCTTTGGCTACCTCAGTGGATTTGGTGGTCCTGCTAGGCCACACAAGTCACCTAGGCCCAAGAGAAGTACTTGGGGCAAAGCTCAAGAGTTTTGAGTGGGTGAAAAACTAATAGAACCAAATGACCACTTTTGAAGTTCCAGTCTTCTTGAACAAAGGGAATCCACTTCATAAAATGAGCACATAATTGATAAGAAGGAACATATTTCTAAATCAATCATCATTATGTAAAAATGATCATGTGCCAACACCACACAGCTGCTGCAGAGAACAGGAAAACAGTATCTTCTATACCTGAAGTTTTAGGTGGTAAGGAAAGTGACTCTCACATTTGGAAAACGGGTGATCTACACATGTGAAAATCTAACTGGTTCTATCCTGTTAAAAAGGAGCAGATGTCTACCTTTGGATGGCTACCTTTGCTACTTTCTCTTGTTCTGAGTTTTGTGGTGGTAGTATTTTTTTGTGGGGGCAAGGGAAACAGAATTGAAGATTTAATATTTTCTGTTCCCCTCCAGCAACCTATCAAGAGGAGTTATAGGGTCCACTGCATTTGGGGAAGAATGTGAGAAGGGCAGGACGTCAATGTAACAGAAAAGCAATCGCATCATACATGTAAGAATGCAAAGACAGTGCTGAGAAGACAAGTGAAATGATTGACTCCAGCTGTGCCCAGACAAAGGAAAAGAAGATGAAATATTAGTAAGTAGCTATGAATCTCATGTGCTGGAAATTAAAAAGAGAGGGGTCACTTTTTCTTACATGAAGAATGATAAGAGTAGTCTGATTCCCTTTCTTACCTAATATCAAATTTTCTCATCCTATATACCCTAGAACACACAGACATCAACACAAAAATCTTTATCTTACAAGTGGAACAATAAGGTACAGAGTCCATGAATTACTCACTCAAGGTGACCAACACAGTAGAAACTCAATGCTAGAGTCAGTACAGGCCTCTAAAAATGTCCATGATAGGGGGATAAAAATTTGAATCATCCTCTTGGAACAGGAGTTTCTTTGCCATTGGTACACACTCACATGAACAAACACCACTTAGAGTTGCCAGCTAACATGCAGAACACCTTGGTACATTTGGATGTCAGATAAACAATAAATAATTTTTAGTGTAAGTTTGTGTCAAATATTATATGTGCCAAATATGAGACATTCTTACATTAAAAACTTACTCATTGTTTATCTGAAATTCAAATCCTGGGCATCCTGTATTTTTATTTGCAAAATTTAACAACTCTAAAATCAGTAGCCTTTCCTTCCCTGTTC
The DNA here is from genome assembly GCA_028627145.1 of Eidolon dupreanum. NCBI lineage: Eukaryota > Metazoa > Chordata > Mammalia > Chiroptera > Pteropodidae > Eidolon > Eidolon dupreanum. The sequence continues at coordinate 54,453,484 of CM053508.1, forward strand.
ATTGTGGTCCTCCTGCTAGAAATGTTATCCCCTCTCTTTGCACCTATTTAAATCATGCCCATCCTATAAGACTTAGATTACATCTTCCTACTCCAGAAGCCTTCTCCTGATTAGTCCCACCCATGCTGTTGTCTCCCTTGTATAAACGCCTATAATGTATTTTGTCAGAACAACACGAACCAGCCTAGGCTACGTTGCTATGGCATTCTCAGATTGTTTCATAAGCTTTCCTTGTCCCTCTCCATCAATGTTTCAAACCATTTGGGTCAAAAACATGCCTGACTCTCACTTTGTATCCTCTGTTATATCTATCATATGACTAGGCAGAATGGTCAATAACTGATGAAAAATTGTTCGCTTTAAGGCACAAAGGGAAGCTGACAGGGAGATTATAGTATCATTTTCTCTCTAGTTTCTCCCAGGTACAAAAAGGCAAAGGATGGAGGAGAAGCATCTGGAATGCTCAAAAAAAGAAAAAAGGTTTTATAAATAATTCTTATATGTAAGATAAGAAGCCAAAACCCAATTGTGAATTAGGACAATTAGAAGAGAAGGTGTTATAGTGACCTGTAGATTTGCTTCTGTGGAAATTCTTCTCCAATCTAAAGTCTCTGCAAATATTGTTCCATTCCCTGAGCATGACAGCTTGAAAGACTTTAGACATTACCCAAGCCAGATCATCATCATAGAGGAAAAGAATCTGAGACCTAGAGAAGACGATCACCTGTCCATGGTCAGATAGCTAGTTAGTGACAATCTCCTGGTCCGGAGGCCAAACCTCTTTCAGTTTGTAGAACTGTCTAGTTTCAAGGACAGAGTCTTATGCTAGGGGGCAGATTTACAGCTCTGCTCATTTTTAAAAATAACATTTGTTGTCTTTTTCTATCTATAAAAGGTATTTACTTTTAGTAGGAAATCTAGAAGGTTTACACATAAAGAAGAAATTTTAAGTAACCAAGACAATCCTGCTATGAATGATGTAATTGCCACCAAGTCTTTTCCTGTGCATGCTAAACTAGAAACTCCATGAAGCCAGAGTTTGTATTAATCTTGTTTGGTTCTATATCTTCAACCTTGAGCATTTGTCTGGCATATAAAAGGCACTCATCCATGCTTGTTGAGTAAATCTCTACATATATATGCATTTTATGTATATTATATGTACATATGATTATGTTTATGTAATTCAATAAATTGAATTCATACCATTATAGTTCACTTAACATTTTTTTGCTTAATATCATAGCATAAATATTTCCCCATGTCAGTAAATACCCTTCTATAACAATATTTTTAATAGCTGTATAATTTTCTATTGTAAAATTAAAACATAATTTGACCCATCTCTAATCAATGCATATTTAGGTCATTTCCAAATTATTTTGAATTATAAATAGCATTATAATAAATATCTCTGGACATGAATTTCAGTGAGAATCAGACTGTGGAGAAATTAAAACTATATCTTCACTAATGGGAGAAGTTGGGGTAGTAAAGTGATAGCGAGTCGACCGCATAGGAAAATCTTATCAGCCCTGTCTAGGTCATTTGAGTCAGCTTCCCTCACAAATCACAAGCCTGGTCAGAACTGCCAGTCTCTGACAGCAGGCGTTAGATTATCAATTTAAATATTATTTCAGTTATATCTTACATGAAAAAGTCATCTCATGTGGGTGAGATAAAGATATCTGAACCAAAGGGCATTTTAGAGTTGATTTCATCAGTCTCACCTTTAGCCAAATAGCACTAAATTATAAATAAATAAAATGTCCTTTTCTTCCCAAACAAGTTCAAAATACATATTCCACTAGGAAAGTGGTTTTAAATTCAAGAAAAATAGAACAGATGACCCAAATCCAAACTAAGTAACAAATTATTTTTCTAACGTGATCTGTGTACATAAGTTCCCTGTATTACTCACCTTTGGTTGAACATGTTTTACTATTGTTTATTACATATCCACTGACATTCAGCAAACCATGACTTCAAGCTACCTCTTTAATTTTCCCTTTCTGCTGAAGCGATGTTAAACCAAAGTAGATTCTTCAATGCCCAGAAGTTTCTATTCTAAGATGCAAAAGGGATCTATCTTCATGGAATCATTTTATGTTCTGTTTTGAGCACTGAGGTCAGAGAAAGTGCCCTTCCTCTAGAGAAGAAGCAAGGAGAGGAAGTTCCTTTCTGACTAACATCACCAGCTCTTCTATCCCAAGTCCAAACTCAGCTGAGACCCTGGTCTGGGGAAAAGACATCATATTTCAGGATTAGGCTGCTGTACAAGGCAGAAAACATGAGATATTTTGGATGTCACTTCAGAATACATGCTATTTCAGGTTGCCTCACACCTGTTGCGTACATTGTTGTTCTGTGAGCCAGGTCATGGCAGGACATATAATGCCTCTCTCACCAAACTCCAAAGCCCAACTAATGCAGAGTACTATGGCCATTTCCGGTCCCCACCTTATACATTGCTGAAGATTCAGAAAAAACTAAACTTGTTGAGCAAGAACCTCAGTTTCTCCAATTGAAAAATAAAGAAATTGGACAAGAATTTCAAACATTTTCATCTGATGAGCTAGTTCTAATTGACTAATGGTAGCTTGCTGGAGTACTATCTGAGGACTATTAGACCTTACCTGGAGCATAAAAGCTAAAATATTTTAGAGTCACAGAGCAATGGGACTAGAAAAATCCAGCACACCCAAACCCCAGGCCTGTGAGTCCCTGTGAGTAGACATTTGTCTGATTCATCTTGTAACCCCAGTGGCTGACGCAGTGCCTTATGTATAACGGACACTGAGTACAGGATTAAACAAATAAACAAGTACTAAAAGGCAGACCGAAGAGCTTACTTTATTTTAAATTGTTACCACTGGATACAAACAAAAGAAAGTCTTCTGCAAATAGAAGAACATATTACCAACTCTTCATAGAGATCAAAATGAACCCTAAAATGAAAGACACCTCACTGGAGACTGCTAGGGAGTCATAGCACAGAAAGGACAACTCAGTGAGCCAGATGGTTAACAGGTAAAAGCTGCATCTCATGCCCACTGGTGACAACATTCCTGGAGCAGAACCAACTGGGATAGTAGGAGCCTACTAAACTGATGGTATCATCAGCTTAGACTTCCCTTTCTCACGTTCTTCTTCTATTCTGGTAGACACCAATCCCATTTTAGATAGCTAAAAAAACGTCAGATGCCTTCACAACATCCTCTGCAGTTAGAGCTTGAGCTATTAACTAAACTAGAGAGATTTCCTCTTCAGTCAAACATTGTTGTGTCTATAGATGATGTCTGAAACAGTTGTCACCATCTTTTAATCATGAGGAGATAATTTTAAGGATATAACTAATACAGGGAGAAGAATAGAAAAGAAGGATGAAGAAAATCTAGGTGTTTGATGATGCCACTGAATGATGGAAATGACCTTGGAATGCCCTATCCAGGAAAATTTTGTTATGTATAATTTTAAAATTGAATAATGTAAGCCACTTTTACTTGGGTATTCTGTTGCTTTCTGTCAAAAACATTCTATTGGATGTACCCAGGTTCTGTGGCTGCAGAAGGGCTGTGATAGGCATGACTCCAGAATCCAATTCGCCTTTTGGAGCTTGTACCAATTATTTAATACTAGGTGGGGCAGAGAAGCAGGGTGCTCCCTAGAAGCACAAGGAAACAATTGTTACAAGCCGAGATGGGCTAGAGCAGGAAATTTAGGGTTGTGAATGACAAAGCCAGGCTGAGGGAAGAAATAGTTCTAGAAAGGAATTACCCATGGAAAGTGGAGAAAAATGAAATTTGTGTGCTTCCTTGCTTCCTTCCTGACCCCAGGAAAATTTTTGAGGCTATGAAAAAAAAATCAAAGATCACCAAAGAAAAACAGACTACTTCTACTCTATTTATAAGTTAGTTTATGGGTAGCAACCTCTCCAGCAACACCATTTACATTCCTATTTTCTTTTCTAGTTACCATTTTTCTAAGTGACTATTATAACATAGTATGCTGTCAGAAATTCCCATAGGCAAAACTGAAAACATTTCAGTGGAAAATAAAGCTAAATTAGAAAAAGGCAGTATAGTCAATCTATAAAAGTGACAGAAAAAGAGAGAGAAAGGGAAGAAGGAAGAGAAGAAGAGAAAGAAGAGTGAGAAAAAGAGGGGAAAAATAATCTTATAATAGGCATTCTAAATACTAGAGTGAAGCAAGTGATACACAAATAAGTCTGACGCTTGTCTTGTGTTTGTGATTCCCCCAGGATGATTTCATCACTAAAAAGACTAAAACAATCCATTAGTAGGAGGCAATATGTGGGATTTCAAAAGGGAGGAGAGTTGCAAATGTTGGAGCAAAGCCAGGCAATGAAACCCAAAGTGGCACCATTGGATGTGGCAACGAAAACTCGTGAGTGACCTTCATCGCATGGTTTCAGTGAAGCAATGGGAATGCAGGCCTGATTGCAGCAGGTTGAAGAAGAAAAGAGTAGTGAGGAGAAGGGGCCATAAGCAAAGCCTGCTTCATTGAGTTGCTTCCATGTGGATGGGTTTGGTAGGGAGTAGCTAGAAGGGGTGCTGGGTCAGAGCAGGCTTTCTATTTATTTACTGTTTTGAAGAAGACACTTAACCACAGTAATGTGCTGAGACAAAAGAGCTAGGTGTAAAATGTAGTTTTCATACACAGATGAAAGGGAAATTGATAACACAGGAAACCTGAGATGGTGACCAGAGTTGAGAATTATGGCAGTTTGAGAAATAAGCCTTAAATGAAAAAGAAGGGCAATGAATCCGTGGAGACAAAAAGTAAGAAGGAAGAATTAGTGCAGTTTAAAAGAATGAAAGCTGTTGCAAGAGTTTAACCTGATGGCCTCGATGATCAGGATAACAGTGACGGTGCTGGTATTGGTACTCACTGTGGCAAAGTAGCCAGATTAAGCGCTGAAGCAAACAAGAGGAAGCCAGCCAGGCTCACACACACTGCGGAGAGCTCTGCTGGGCTTGGAGACTGTGAATTTGCAGTCACACCCACCTGCATTTCCTCCAGCTGGGATGTTGCTGGAAGAAATCATTCTAAGGTCCAGTATTTGCACCCAAAAACCACCACATGAGTACAGCCTGGTTAATGTGCTATTTTAGCAGCAGTCTATGTGAAATTGACTTCCGAGTGTTTTAACTGAGTGTCTGACAATCTAAGTGAGTGGTCTGGACAAGATGGTGCCAGAAGTTTGTGGTTCATCACATCTGCTCTGTTCCAAATGCATAAAAATGGGGGGGGGGCGGAAATATCAAAAGAGAAACCCACTGAAACACAGGTGGTCTCTGAAACAACCTAAACATCTCCAAGGCTTCAAAGCAGATGGAAACCAAAGCAATGGGTGGAACTGGAGCCGTGAGTCTGCAGTAGTGGTCAAAAGGTTAGCTGCTCCAGAAGAACAGAGATGAAATGTGATCCTGCTGGGACAGAGGTAGAACCAAACTTATGGCTTGATGCCACCTATAAATGGCAGATGAAGAAATGGCAGCTGCCTGCTGCCTAGGTCTGTGGCTTTATGGAAAATGGAGATTGTAGTGCATGGAGAGGGTAAGACTCAACCCCATGATCAGGAACCAAATCAACCATCCCCTGACTAGGCCCTGGGCCTGCCATACCCCAAAGGCCTTTCAAACTTGCTAAACAAAGATGAAGAGAAAACAGTAAATGGGGGTTTTGGGCATGCTTGAACAACAGCAAGGGAGCTAAAATTGGGAAGGCAAAGAAAATATGGGCAACAGTGGCAGAAGAGGAGGCTGAGGACAAGCCAGAGGCCACATCATGTAGTACCTGGTAGACAGTGGCACTTGGGAATGTGATTCCAACATGAATAACAACAGGACTTGTCTGGGATGGAGGCAAAGGGGTCTAGACAAGCTAATCATGACGTAAGATGAAAAAATTTTAAGCCAGGTTACCCGCGAACCTTTGAAAATGGAGAACAGTGGAGGAAGATTAGCCCTGCTAAATATTAAAATATAAAGTCACAAGAAATAAAAGATAACAGGCCTAAAAGTTCAGAAATAGATCTAAATATATTTTTAAAAATTTAGTATGTGACTAAAATGGCAATTCAATTCTGGGGGAAAATATGTACAATTTATACCGTAGACAGAGGCTAACTTTACTAAAACATAGACATCAACATTACAAAGAAAAACAAGCAAAATATATAAAAGTTCACAAAAAAGGATATCTGAGTTGCTCTTAAATACATGAAAAGACATTCAAAAAAAATGAAAAATAAAATCACATTGAGATGTCATTTTTAATCTACTGGATTAGCAAAGACTAAAGCATTAGGTGACACACCACATTGGTGAGCTTGCCAGTCATTTGTCTATTTTGCTCTCAAACCTGTTCCCAGAACTTTTCTGCCTTGTTGGCTATACCATGTACCTTATCACCAAAAAGCACCTGGCAGGATGACCTGCCGGAAGCTCAACCACACGCCAGGTGGGAGACCACACACTGTGAAGTTGGAGTGCTGTCCTAACAGGATATAGTTCATGCTTTGAATCAAGAACCAATATATGGGTGGTTTACCCCATGATCAGAATACATGAAACCAGGAACAAACAACAGAATAGTGATTTCTCTCACTATGATTAATGGCCCACTCACAGACTGCTTCCAGTCCTACAATCATGGGCTCTGTCTAATTTGTATACTGAATCCCAAGAAAGGAATGAGTCTACCAAGGACACAACAGTGATTTCATGACATTGGAGGTTGAGATTGCCATCAGGCTACTTTTTCACTGAACCAATGGCCAGAGAAAGGGGTTATCATATTAGCTGAGGAGAATAACCTTGATTACCCAAAGGAAATAGGATCTCTGATACACAATGGGGTGAGGAAGTTTGTGTCTGGAACCAACAGGATTTTCTCAGATGCCTCTCAATATTTCCTGACCAATAGTAAAAGTCAGTGGAAGCTACTGCACTAAAAAAAGGTAAAACTATTAGAAATAGGACCCTTTGGGAGTAAAGATTCGAGTCACTCCACCAGGTAAAGATTCCCAAACAGCCAAGTGTGGGCAGAAGACAAAGGGAATGTGGAATGAGTGGTAGAAGAAGAAAGTGATAAATATTAGCTACAGCTTCATGGCCAGTTATAGACATGAAAATTGATCTGCTTTGGCAGGTATGTATTAATTATTTTTTTCTTTTTCTTCCTCCTCACACCCCTACCCAATCCCTGATTATTTTGCATGAGGGATGTTAATGTTTCTTAAGGTTACAATTAGGAAAACCACATCCAGGTCTGAATGGAAGACCCTAGACTATTGAGATGCACATAGTGAGTGAGGGGGATTTATATGTCCTCATTTTGGAGAAAGGGTCCAAGTGTCCGAGTTGGTACAAAGGATAATTGCATTCTGTCAGGCAGAAGCATGAAGTTATTGTTGTATGGCAGTTAAATAGGAGTAGAGAGTGAGAATGGACCTGAGCAGCAAAAAAAAAAAAAAATATATATATATTGGACTGCGCCATTCATTTGCCTGTTTTGCTCTCAGATTCATTTATTCTCTCATCTTTCTCTGTATTCATAGGAAAATGCATTTCCCAAACTCCCTTGCTGAATTCAGATCATAGTCAGAAATGGGAGGCATTGGCAGAAAAACAGGAGGACAGAAGGAAGAGAGAAACCAGAGTATTTCTCCCCTTCACCCTCTGGCTCAAGAGGCGTTTATTTCTCTAGCTCCCTCTTGATGACTCCTCCTCCCAGCTCCTGCCAGGCAGGCCTGCTGTGGTTCCAGCTTCCTCCTGATGGCCCTGGCTTTGGGATGCAGCAGCTCTGCCTACACTGCCACTTTGGCTCTTCAGCCCTCTGGTGGTGGCATCTTCCTGCTCTTGCTGCTGCCCCAGGGCTCTTCAACATCCCGCCTTTGACTTCTCTAGCTCTTCCATCATCTGGGTCATCAATTCCCTATTTAAGATCCCCTCTATTTGAAATCCTAGGTAATGACTCTTTCTTGACTTTCGCTTGTCTGATAAGGTGAGGAAGTGAGAAAACCAGCAGGTGTGAATTAGAATGAATTAGAACATTTTTGGCCAGTGGGAATGTAAATGGGCAAAATCCTACTGAGAATAATTGCACAAAATCTATATAGCTATCAGAATTACAAAAATATATACACTTTGTCCTAGCAGTTCCACTTTTGGAAATTTCTCCCATAAATATACTTGCACATGTTTAAATAATGTTTGTACAAGATTATTCATTGCAACACTGTAAAAGTAAGAGATTGGAAACTACCTAAAAGTCCACTGGTGGGAGATAGGTTGAATAGATTAGATAAGATTCATAATATGCATGAATATCCAGTCACTCAAAAGAATGAGGAACTTCTTTATGTACAGTTAAGGATTAATCCCTAAGAATTGAAAAAACAAGGTCCAGAACAGTACATATATGTTATATAAAAGAAATAAGTATACAAAATATATTTATATTCACAATGGTTATCTCTAATAAAAACAACTAATTATACTGGCTACCTCTTAAGACAGAGACTAAGAAGATGGGAAAAAGAGATGAGGGAAAATTTCACTGTTAAGTCTTTAGCATATTCAAAATTTGGTACTATATGAAGGATTACATATTTCGAGACTACATTAAATTTTTTTTAAATGCAGCTCTATACTACTTACAAGAAACACATCTAAAATGTAGTCAGATGGTTACTAGACTTATCAGGGTAATCATTTTGGAAGGTATATAAATGTCTAATCACTATATTGTACACCCGAAACTAATACATTTTATGTCACTGTAATTGAAAAATAAATGTTTAAAACTTAAAAAATAAAATTATTTAAAAAATTAAATAAATACACATGGAAAGAGAGACAGACAAACAGAAGGGAGAGAAAAGTTGAAAATAAATGGATGGAAAATACTAAATAAATTTTAAAAAACTAAATAAAAACTAAAACTAAATAAAAACTAAATTTAAAAAAACTAAATAAAAAAGCTATGAAAAACTATGAAAAACTAAATTAAAAAAAGAATCCTGAGGAATAAATCAGAATCAGATGAAATTAAAAAATGAGGAAAAGCATAAACAGAGATCAAGAATAACATTATGTAAAATTTAATGAGAAAAAAATCTACTGATTATGAATATTATATATCTAACCACAGGAATATACAAAGCAAAATCTAAAATAATAAACTGATTGTGCCAATATAAAATAAAGACATGGAATTTTAGAATAATAAAATCTATAATTTTAATTTAGTAGATACACATAGAATCTTTTAACAACAAATAGAGACTCTAATTCCTTTTAATCCCACATGATACATATACAAAAATCGACCATGACCATAGGAGGCAGAAGAAATCTCACACATTTTATAAATCACACATTTTATAAAATCCATGTCATACATACATCTTCTGTGAACACATGTTGATTAAAAACCAAAAAAAAGATACTTTTACAATATATTGAAATTTAAAAATCTTCATAAACTTTATTGAAATGATAAACTATTTTGAACCCCAAAACAATGGAAAGTACTGTATGAAATATAAAATCCATGGGAAGAATATTTAGAGGGAAATTGGTAGCTTCGAATGCTTCTATTAAAAACCAAGAAAAATTGAAAATAAATTAATAAACCGTTCACCTCTCAAAGCTAATCAATTTGTGGAAAATGGAAGAAAGAAATTTAACTAGGATGTTCTAACTCGTACATCTAATTTCTCTCTCTTCAGAGACACCATTAGAGTATAGTAAAAGGATTACTTAAAAGGATAGAAAGGCACAGCACAGGAAAGACAGAAGAGGAGACAACAGCAATAATGTGGAGGCTGGAACACAGATGGATGAATGATAACTTACTCAGACCTGCCACAGACAAATCTTCAGCTGGGGAGTGCTGTGAACAAACCTGGTATACAGAGCAGCAACCTCACAGCTCAGACACTGGTAGTGCTAGGTAACACTGGAATTGGAAAGAAAGAAGGTACTAAATTAAGGAGGATTTGGTAAAAAGTTTTTTGGAAACAATTAATGCTTAGAGTCTCTCCTGTACTCCACGCTATGAATAATAACCACCCTGGCAGATGATCAGAAAGCCTTCTGGATTGGGGGCCACCAAGACACAGTTGAAGGCATGCATATCTGCTTTAATTTGAATGTTTATCTTCTCACCAAATTCATATAGTGAAACCTAACTCCTTAGGTGATGATATTAGGATGTGGGGCCTTTAAGACGTGATTAGGCCATGAGGGTGGAGCCCTCATGAATGTGATTTGTGCCCTCATAAAGAGGCCCCAGAAAGCACCCCTGATCCAGCAAGATGACCATCAGTGAGGAAGTGGGCCCTCAGACACTAAATCCTCTAGTGCCATGAGCTTGCACTTTCCAGCCTCTAGAACTACGAGAAATAAACATTTATTGTTTGTAAGCCACTTGTAGTGTTTTTGCTATAGCAGCCCAAACGGACTAAGACAGTATCCTGCCCAAGGGAGATTAAGAGGCATATAAATGTCAATATAATTGAAAAAAAATTTTTTTTAAAATTTTTTAAGAGGCATTTGCAACTTAATGCTGAATGCTGAGATCCCAGCCCTCCTCCCCGTCTTTGTTAAGACGAGAACTTGTGAAACTTTTCTCCAGGGAATCTAGTAGTCCAAGAGAAGATCTAAAAAGACCCTCAGGGGTTTTTCTAACAGTCTACCTACGTCACTCTACAGTGCAAATAAACGTTAACTAACCTCACCATTTTCTCAACCGGCTTTCAACTAGCTTTTAAATCTTCTTTTAAATATGAGAAGCTAGTCAAGGATCACTTTCTCCAGAAGTTCTGAAAGAGAGTCTCAAGAAATCAGAAGCACAACATGACTTGAAGACTCTCTTCAGTGTATTCTCTGGCAGGGGAAATATTACTCTTGCTTTGCTCAGATGGCTTTGGACTGGCTACCCAGTTTTGGAAAACCTACATTCAAAATATGTATATATATATACACACACACACACACACACACACACACACACACACACGTATGTGTGTGTGTGTGTGTGTGTGTGTGTGTGTGTGTGTGTGTGTGTGTGTGTTGTAAAACTATAATGAAACTGAATGATGAATCTCTGGGAGAAGGAATGATAAATTGAGGCAGATGCATACCATGGAGAACTGTGCTGGCTAGTTTCCATTTGCACCCCATGCAGATCCCTTCTCTGTCCTTCACTGCCCTGTTCGGGCCCTGGGGAGGCCATCCCTATAGACCTCTGTTATCAGGGTACTCTAGTCCTCTGGCTTCCTTTTGGGTTTGAACAATGGGAATTAACAAAAGAATGAAAAGCTGGAGTAGAAAGAGATCAAGATATTTATTTCCACGCTGGCTCGCACTTTGGCACCTCTGTCAGGGGCTATCTCTGTGTGTCCGTGATTCTGTGTGATGTGTTATCTCTGTGGGACAGTCCCTCTCCCTCAGTTCCTGGTCTCACCAGTCTCCACTAACATCATCCCCTACCCTTGCCCTTAAAGGTGGAATTGCATCAGTAGGCGAAAGTGCGTTACACAAAATACATTCTAGGTCAACTGATCTTTATGAAAAATTAAATTAAATTAAATCTTTACATCACACAACACATAGAAATCAGTTTCAAGTCGATTAGAAGCCTAAATTAAGGTTGGAGGCCCTGTAAACTTGAAGAAAATATAAAATAATGTATTTATGACCTCTAGTGAGAAGTAAGAAGATTTCCTTAAAAAGACAAAAAAAGAAAAAAAAAAGAGGAAAACCATTAAAGTACATTTTGTTACATCAAAACGTAAATCTTTTTATCCACCAAAAGACACATAAACAAAATTAGGAGATAAGGTGCAGTCTGGGAAAAGATATTTGTAACACATAAAACTAAGAAAAGGTTATGTGCAAAATGTATAAAGAATTCTTGCAAATGAATAAGAAAAAGATAAACATATCCACGGAAAAAAAGAGGCAAAGTGAAGAAAGAGGCAAATCACAAAAGAAAACTGAGAATAAGCATATGGACACATACTCGACAACACTGATAATTAGGGAAATGCAAATTAAAACAACGGTGAGATACTCTCAGATTGGTGAAAAATGTTAATGTAAAAGAAATGAGTTATCAAACCATGAAAATACATGGAGGAAACTGAAATTCGTACTACTAAATGAAAGAAGCCGGTCTGGAAAGACTGAATACTTTATGATTCCAACTATATGACATTCTGGAAAAGGCAAAACTATGGAGATGGTAAAAAGATCACTGGCTGTCAGGGGTGGAGGTGGGGAGAGATGAACATGTGGAGGATGGAGGAATTTGGGGGCAATGAAAATATTCTGATATTATAATGATGGGGATGCATCATTTTACATTTGTTCAAATCCACAAAATGTACAACATCAAAATAAACCCTAAGGTAAACTATGGACTTTAGGTGACTAGGATGAGTCAATGTAGGTTCATCTTTGGTAAAAAAAATTTAGTGGGTGATGTTCATGATTGGGGAGGCTATGCATGTGTTGGGCAGAGCATACGTGGGAAATATCTGTACCTTCTTCTTACTTTTGTTGTAAACCTGAAATTACTCCAAAAATTTGTCTTAAAAAAAATGTTAATGTGATAACACCAAAGATTGGTGAGAATGTGGAGAATGTGTGGACCTCACACACATATTGGTAGGTATGCATATTTGGCAGTATTAATAGACCCAGCAATTCCACTTCTAGGTATACGTGCTAGAAAAAAATCTTTCATTTGCACACTATAAAACAGGTACCATGACATGTATTGCAGTGTTTTATAAAAGGTATGAAAAAAAACCCAGCATAAATATCGACCAAGTGGAGAATGGATAAATAAATTATGTTATATTCAAAAAATGAATTTAGGAAAAAAATGAAACATCATGGAGAAATCTCTGAAAACAAAATGTCATATAAAAAAGCAAGGTATAGCAAGATACTACCGAATATCATTTTCAATGATACTATTGAAAAATATTAAAATTTAGGATAATAGTTACTTCTGTGGAGGGTGGATATGAGAGAGAAAAAAGCATGGGAGAAGGGAAGAGAGATGAAATGGGGGTTCCTAGGAGATGTCAAGTGTAGCACTAAGATTTTATGGCAAAATATAAAAAGGTTTTTGATTAAGTGGGTACATAAATGTTCATTACAGAAAAAGAGGGATGAGCCTGGGATGTTTAGCCTGGAGTCAAAGGCTTTCCGAAATTTTACAAGCAGTGGAGTGTGCCAGCAGCTCATGGAATGTCATCCTAGAAAGTGGCCACCTGCCAGTGACCACTTTATATTCCACAAAGGGTATAAGTTCAGACAACCGTTAAATACTGTCCAGTTCTCAGCTCCACCTTCATTCACGAGCAGTTCTGGCAATCCATACAGATTCATCATGATAAGAATAATTGACCTAAAGATGCATAGAGCCAAGCCTTTTAGGCCTTGTGAGAAAGGCATACATCCTCTGGCTGCCCCCTGAGTCCTTAACCAGATTCTCTAATGGGGCTGACCTTGGGCTGACTTCTGGGGACTAGAAGGTACAGCACCCAGTAGATAACTTGGAGTTCCTTGTGGTCTTTCCGAGTATCACAGCCTTGGTCTTGGTCTGAGTCCTGAGTGCTGTGTCTAAATGCTGAGCTACAGCAATCTGTTTACATTCACTGGAGCTCACCAATAAATGGGCAGAGAGCTATTTGTGGCACTAAGTACAGCTTTCTCTCTAACATGAACTGTCAACAAGAAACTCCCAATCATTTCTATTCCATTAAACATTGCGAGTTCAAATCCAAGGAGGAAGCTAATTTCCAATCAAACAGAAGAACCAAAGGGCCCCAAATCTGTTCTCCAGTTTTTGCCCAGATGGCCATGTAGGCATACACTCATAGACCAACTCACCCACTTCAAAATATAACAGAGAAAAACACATAAAAATAAACAAGTGACTAGATCCTGTGTCATATGCTCTTTTGTTATAATTATAGTAATCCATTTTTTAAACAACTCAAGGAGCATATTTTGATATTCTAATATTTTGTGGAAAGGATATAGGTGTTTAAAATAGATTTGCTTTCTGACTTGGGTCCTTTACACTGGCACTAGAAAGTTTTGTCACAAATGCCCAGAAAGCCTCTAAGCACACTGCAATCTTCCATTTGAGCTGATATTACATTCTGCCAAATGAGAGCACTACATCCACATTTCAGACCAATTTATTCTACTTGAATATAATGTGTCTCATTAATCTCTTCCATCTGTTGTTTATGTGCATGAACAATTCTAGTGGGAAATATAAAGGACTAACATAGGATTTACTACTTGGGCCTCTGAGTCCAGGTTTAATTTGCAAGGAGTTACTACTCTTGCAGATGGGACACAGATATCTAAGAACTGGCTTTCCCCCAGTCACAAAGACATTTGTGAGAACTTCCCGGTCTGCCTGGGCAGCATTCCCATGACCAGCGCCACACAGATGCTCATGTGTCAACCTATCCTGGTATCATCAAAAGTCAGAAGCAAGATAGGATTTCTAAGACAGGAACAGAGGGCTGCCAACACTGTTATGCAGGCGTTTTCCCCCTTTCTATTGCCACTACTTTTCTATCAATTCATTGCTTAGTGCACCCTCCACCAGGCTCCAGACAGGACAGACAAAAGTCAATGTCAGTCAGTTTTATACTTGGTAATAGTGTGATTGAAAGTGATCATCTGAGAAGCCTCTGCCATTAAATTGGCCACACTGAGAACAAGGGATTACTGACTATATGGTCTTCCAATTCCCACATTACCAAGGATAATCAACATCTTTGAGGGAAAAATTAACACCTCATGAAGAGCCAGTCTGAAAACCTAGTATAATTAGATAAGGATTATTACTAAGTGTGTTCGTTACTTCAACAAATTTGTGCGGGCCCAGTATGTGCCATGCGTTGTGCTAGACACTCGTGCATTTGATGTTAAATGAAACAGACATAATTTGTGTGTCTAAATTATTCAGTGCTATTATGGGTTGACTTGTTCCTCTCAAATTCGTATGTTTCAGTCCTAACCACCAGTACCTCAGAATGTGACCTTATTTGGAGATGGGATCTTTACAGAAATGATCAAGTTAAAATGAGGCCATTAGAGTAGGCCTTAATCTAAGATGACTAGTGTCCTTATAAAAGAGGGAAATTTGGAGACAGATGTGAACACAAGGAGAACACCATGGGAAGATGAAGGCAGAGATCAGTATGCTTTCATAAACCAAGAAACATTAAAGATTGCCAGCAGAACACCAGAAACTAAGAAAGAGTCACAGAACAGATTTTTTCATCCAGCCCTAGAAGAAACCAATCCTGCTAACATAACACATTGATCTTGGACTTCTAGCTTTTACAACTATGAGGCAATACATTTCTGTTATTTAAGCTACCTAGTTTGTGGTACTTTGTTATGGCAGCCCTACTAAACTAAATACAGATGTCTTCTACAAAATAATGTCACTTAAAAAGAAAGAACTTATGAAAAATTAGAAAAACTTTCCTGATTTTCCTTCTACCATCTGAAGTATTCAGTTTCCAATAAACATGGAAGACTTCCTTCTCTTGCAATGGCAACAATGTGCTCAAGCTGTGCATAATCTCAAAATATAGCTCTTGGCTTGCCA
The DNA here is from genome assembly GCA_028627145.1 of Eidolon dupreanum. Taxonomy (NCBI): domain Eukaryota; kingdom Metazoa; phylum Chordata; class Mammalia; order Chiroptera; family Pteropodidae; genus Eidolon; species Eidolon dupreanum. Next base: position 54,469,174 of record CM053508.1, read on the forward strand.
CTTCTGAAGGAACCAGGGCCAGAATAAGTGGAGGCTCACTGAGGTCCTGTGGAGGGTATCTTAAGGGTCAACGGAATAAGAAATAATGAAAGGTATCATCTAAAAATCAACAAATAACAAGTACTGGCAAGGATGAGGAGAAAAGGAACCTACCTGCATTGTTGGTAGAATTGCGAATTGGTGCAGCCGCTAAGGAAAACAGTGTGGGGATTCCTCAAGAAATTAAATATAGTGTTGCCATACCATAAAACAATTCCACTTCTGGGTATTTATTGAAAGAAAACAAAAACACTAATTTGAAAAGACATCTGAAACCATACATTCATTGTACCATTTCTAGTAATAGCTAGATATTAGGAGATATGAAAGTAACCTAGATATCCATCAATAGATGAATGGGTAAAGATGTGGTATACATATATACAATAAAATATTATTTGGCGATAAAAATAATTAAATCTTGTAACTTATGACAACATGGATGGACTCAGTGGGTATTATGCTAAATGAAATAAGTCAAACTGCGAAAGACAAATAGCATATAATTTCACTTATATGTGGAATCTAAAAACCAAAACAAACGAATAAACAAAACAAAATAGAAACAGACCCAGAGATATAGAGAACAACCTGATGGTTGCCAAAGAGGAGGGGCACAAAGGAATGGGAAGAAAATAATAGTGGAAGAGAAAGAACCTCTTCAAAATTTTTCTTGAGGATCCAGGATTATCCTTCCACTTAATTATCTCAAAAATTTCTAAGATGTACTGGCTGGCTTCAAAGATATGAAATTTCTAAATCAGTATTTTTCAACTGGATTCTAATCCCATTTATATTACTAGTGAGCTCTGTGACCTCAGGCAAGTCAAATCCCCTCTCTGCAGCCCAGTTCACCCAGTTGTAAAGTGGGATTTTAGACTAGAAGAAGTCTAGATCATCCCTTCAGAGTCAGTTGCTTTGCAACTTGTAGCTCTCTAGTGCTGGATAATCTATGGTGGTAGTAATAAGTGTAGTAGTAGTAGCAGCAGCAACAGCAACAGCAGCAGCAGCAGCAGCAGCAGCAGCAGCAGCAGCAGCAGCAGTAGTAGTAGTAGTAATGTAATTGTTTATTTTATGAAGTTTTGTTCTGCACAATTTTTATAAATTAATACATTTAGCACATACGACTCTTTTATAAGAAACGTAAAAGCAAATAGCTCTTGGTTATTCTCAAATTTTTCCATATACCCAGACTCAGTGGAATAAAAAAAAAGGTATTGTCACAAGAAAGAAAGTCACTGTCTCAGGCAGAATATGAGATGGTCCCCAACCCTCAGAGCACCAGAGGAGATGACTTGGTCTGCCCTGCATGCTGGACATGGGCCTGGAGTCAGCTACAGAGGCGACATCCTGGGCCAACTACCCCATACAATGACTGTGCCTGTGTAGTCGAGAAATCTCTCATAGTCACACAGAGACCACTGGCCAAAAAGCCATTGATGGGAAAGAGAATTCGGTCTGTGATGGAAATGATGCTAATAATTCCACGTAGATAGAAACAAAATTTCCTAAAATATATTTTTTATGAAAAATAATTTCTCTCAAAAAAGGGCTAAAGGCAACGCATATTGTGTTGGCTTCCAGGTGCTGCTAGGGGTTAGTCACTTTGTCTAAAAATTAGAAGCAGTGAGGCAGGTCTGCAGCTTCTTGGAGAGGAAGTTACTAGAGTCCACATCTCACAGAGCCGGACATGTGACTGAGATGACCAGGGACACTCCAGTGGCTACCTGCTGCCGGGAAAGAATTGCCGGGCCCAGAAAGAACGCTTCTTGGATCTCTTTGTTACCAAGACAAGGAAGAATGAATTGAAATTTTGTGATTGCGCTCAGCCTGTCAGACACATTTTTAACTCCCTCTTTGTAATGAGAGTAATTTTTAAAATTATGCAAGTAAAAGCACTTTAAAAAGTGAATTAATTTTTTTTACATTCTTAATACTAAAACCAAAATCAGTGAACATTGTCTTGTAACAAAAGGCAAGTTGTTTATTAAATTTCAATCAATTATCCTTTATTAAATTTGATGCTCTTTATTCACCTCAACTGACCAGTAAGTTTATCTTTAAAGCCATCATCCTATAATCAGCTCTTGCATAGGTAATCAAAACTGTAGGTTTATATCTCCTAGATCTGAGAGAAATCTTCTAGAACATCTGGTCTAACTCCCTATCTGTACATGAGGATATTGAAGTGTGGAAAGAGATGAAGTGTTATGCCCAAGATCACATAGCTGGTCATAGGCAGAGCTGACAGAAAAACCCAGAGCTCCTGACACTAGGTGAGCCAGGACCCTGCATTATACCCACTGTGTCCTAGGTGCCCTCAGACCCGTCCCTGCACCTACCTCCATGACACTCCATTGACTTGATTCTTCATTTCTACCTTTTGTGCATAGAGGCTTAGGGTTGACTCTCTGTAAAATGGAAACATCTTTAAAATTACATTTTAAAATTACATTTTGAATTTAGCAACACCATTTGAAGTTTCTAGGCTTATAGCCAGATTTTTCCACTAATTACTTCAACTGAATAACTTGAATCTCATCTACCAGACTTTTTCCCCAAACTTCCTTCTAATGTCCATGTTAAAAAAAAAAGGGGAGGGGGAGGAAAAAATGGAGATGATAGAGTTTCTGTTCATCCTTTCAGTGACCAAATCAAAGTTGTGACAGAAACAAGGAGCAGCAGCAAGGAAAAATCACCTGGGATCTAGATGAACAAGCCATACAGCTAGGGAGAAATCGAAAAAAACAGCCTGCAGTGGCAGAAGGTAGGATGGGGCGAGGACGCGAAGCTGCCGGGTCTCGAGTGGCCGAGTGAGGTGGTGGCTGCAGCAGCGAAAGCAGCAGAAGCCTCTTAAACGGTCCACATCCGCAAGCAGATTTCACGGTGACTGACCTGCTCGCTCCGAGCACCAGTGCCGATTCAGCTGCACATAGCAGGCATCAGGGACTTACAGGGAAACATTGCTGGAGTGAGGGCCAAGAAGAGACTTGCTCTATACAGAAGTGCCAGTGGAACCATTGTTTCTTTTTGAGCCCTCCCTGCTCCCAGTGTGCGAACTCAGTGCCAACATAGCCCAGACATCATCACACTGGATAACAGAATTCGCTCTGCCCAGAGGGTTCCCTGAAACCTTGCCTCCCCCAACTCGCGGCCCCACCCAAGCCACATCCAGGTGTATCCTCAGCAAGTCAGGTGCTCCTTGCCGAGCAGCGCCTAGACTCACACTGGGGACAGTTGGTCTCGGTTTCTGGTGTTGCCTTCCAAGGCAACTATAAGCACAGCATCTGTGGATTGCTTGCTGAATCTTTACAGGTGACCCCAGAGGGGCAGAGGCTTGGGCTAAATTTGGCCTGCAGCTGAACCGCTCTCAGGACTGTGCCATTGGACACTTACTTCACAAATCCACACTAATAAAACTGGAAGACTTAGGAGTTTTGCTTAGTACATAGAAACAGACACGGAAAGGCAGCCAAAATGGGAAGACAAAGAAGCAGAAACCATATGACAGAACAGAACAGAGATCCAGATATAATGGAATCAAGTAATCTAACAGATACAGAGTTCAAAACACTGGTTTTAAAGATGCTCAATGAACTTTTGGGAAGTGTAGATAAATTCAGTGAGATCTTCAACAAAGAGATAAAAATGGAAATGAAAATTATAAAAGGGAACCAGTCTGAAATGAAGAACACATTATCTGAGATGAGAAGTTTATTAAATGGAATAAACAAAGTGAATAGAGAAAAGGATCAAATGTCTTATATAGAGGACGGGAAATCCAAGGATATGCGATCAGAATGGCAAGAGAGTCTACAGCCATGCCACCCTGAATGTGCCTAATCTTGTCTGATTTCAGAAACTAATCAGGGTTGGGCCTGGTTAGTACCTGGATGGGAAACCACCTAGGAATACCAGGTGCTGTAAGCATTTAAAAAAAAAAAAAGAATGGCAAGAGAAAAGATGCCAAGACTATAAAAATGATTTAAGGAGTCTATAGAACACTATTAAGGGTCCAAATATCCATCTGATTGGCATTACTGAAGAAAATCAAGATATTGAACAGTTGTTTGAAGAAATAATGATGGAAAACTTCCCTAACCTGGTGAAGGAAATAGACGTATAACCCCAGAAAGCTGAGAGAACCCCAAAAACCAGGGATCCAAAGAAGCCCATACCAAGACACATCATAATTAAAATGCCAAAGATTAAATACAAAAAAGAATATTAAAAGCAGCAAGAGAAAAGCAGATAGTTACCTACAAGGGAATACCCATAAGACTGACACCTGATTTCTCAAAAGAAACTATGCAGGATAGAAGGGCTTGGCACAAAATATTTGATGTGATGAAGACCCAGGATCTAAAACCAAGAGTACTTTATCCAGTAAAACTATCATTTAGAGTTAAAGGACAGATAAAGAGCTTCCCAGATAAAAGTAAGCTAAAGGAATTTATCACCACCAGGACATTATTACAGGAAAGGTTGGAGGGACTTCTTTAAGAAGAAAAAACATGTATCAAAAACAGGAATAAAGAATGGTAACAACTATTTTCCTATCAATCAGTACCTCAAATGGAAAAGAATTAAGTGCTCCAACTAAATGATAGAATGGATGAATGGATAAGAAAACAAGACCCCTACATGTTGCCTATAAGAGACTCACTTCAGATTAAAAGATACACACAGACTAAAAGGAAGAGGATGGAAAAAGATATTGCTCTGATGGACCTAGAAGGTATTTAAGTCAGACAGAGAAAGATAAACACTATATGATTTCACTTATATGTGGAATCTAAGGAATAAAAAGAACAAACTAATCAAAAACAGACTCACATATATAGTAGACAATTTGGTGACTGACAGAGGGGAAGGGGTTTGGGGGCTGAGAGAATGGAGTGAAGGGTTAAAGAAGTACAAATTAATAGCTGATGGATGGTCATGGGGATGGGGAGCATGGCTAGGGAATGCAATTAGCATTACTACACTGGCTAGGTGGAGAGTCGGGGTGGGAGGGAGCAATTGGGGGGAGTGTTTTATGAACCATATAGATGTCTAACCAATGAACTGTATATTTGAAACTAATTAAAATAAGTAAATTAAAAAAAAAAATGGGAAGGAGCAAGGAAGAACCTCTACATACCTGGAAGAATGCTGAAGCAGTCCTTGCCCATCAAGGCCTGGCTGAAGCCCAGGAGAAGGCTATGACATTTTAAGTAAACAGGCTCCTATAGAGGGTTTCCAGGCTTCCAGGCAGTTGTACTGGGCATGGTCTATAGAACTAGCCTTTATGGGTAAATCGCTTATGTCAATGAAGTTTGATGGAGCACAAGGAACTAAGGAAGCTCTTAGCATTGGCCCAACACAACTTCTTACACTTCACAGTAGATCCTTAACATTCTTGTGCTTAATGTCCTCAGTTTCAGCTATTGACACATGATCCAGCCAACAACAACATACTCATTTGTAACTCTGGGAAGGTACTGTTTGAAACCACAAACTTCTAGTTGACTGAAGGAGTAGGTCACTTGGCTAAAGAGTGGGCCTAGCTAAGTATCCAGCTTACATCACTGGGCCTTATTTCTCTTCTCTCCCCAAATCGTAACATGAAAGTATGTTAGAATAGTGTCTGTATATACGGGGATTTCCAGAGGTCGAGTAAGAACTTTCCCTAATACCAAAGATTTACTCTGCAAAACCTTTCTGTGAATCCCTCAGAGGTACTCATTTAGCCTGTAGTTAAAGACTGAAATAGTGCAATCTTTTGCCCTGAAATTTACTTGCCTTGAAATTCTGTCATTATTCTCTTGGCAGTTTACCTGCTGTCTCCTGTTAGTCTTGCGCTCTGTTTCTTTTCTTTCATTATTGCTTTTTTCCCCTTATTCACCTCATCTAAGAGCCTTTCATGTTGCCACTGCAGGATCATTCAGTGCTTTGCTAGTATAGTGGTGGTGGATCTCAGCTTGCCTGAGCAGAGATTCAAATACCTGTGGCACTTAGAGTTAGGTAACACTCCCTACCTTGGCATCCTCTAGTGTCCATCTAGCTAAAATGACCCTAGGGAAAATTGTATGTTTGTGTAGAGGGGTCAGATAAGTACCAACACGTCTGGCAAATTGACAAGAAATTCACAGAAACCAAACTGCACAAAAGGACTTCAAGGAAGAGTAGCCTAAAGGAAGGTGGCAGCAAGCATGACAAAACTGACTCAGCAGCAGGCCTAAGAGGTGGAGGGAAGTGGAACAACATAGGGCCTGTTCCTGAGTTTTCCCCAATTATTAGCCTTTGTGGAAGACAGAGGCAGCAAAGCCATGCCCCCCTATATCTTACAGAAGAACTGTAAATATCAGCGATCTGGAGCTTGACAGAGGTCTGGGGTAAGGCAGCTTTGATGGTGAGTTCGCCTGTCAAGTGGAAGACAGGCCCAGGGGAGAGTGGTGGTGTGAGCAGCTGCCACGCTGTGGTTGGTGGTCATGGGGGTCTGCAGGGAGCAGCCCTTACAGAGCAGCAAGCAGCAGTTCCAGACAACGTAGCCTGAGAGAGTCCCAAGGGACCAAGAGACCAACATACAGTGATGAAAACAAAAGCTGCCAGGAGGATGGTCTTGATTAACATGACCTCTGGCGAACTCTCAGACATTCTACAGGAGGAAGAGGACTGACCTGAAAAGAGGCCTGAACTCCTGCAGTTAAGAAGATAGAAAGATCCAGAAAAATGTGTGCCTGCTTAGTTGTGTGGTCTCATTTTCCTCGAGGTTCATGAGGTCAGGCAACATTATATTTAATGACATAAGAAAGGTTTTGCAGACAGCTCTTCACCATGCACAGCAAGGCACGGCGTTTCGTTTCTCTGTCAACTGGGCATTGATTGTGATCTGTAGTTCACCTAAGTCCTACATACCCTGGAAGGAACCTGTGTCTATCAGTGGTGCCAAAGATCACCTGAGGCTTTTCGACAAGGTGATGTCGACTTAACGCTGTAGAGTTAGCGCAGTTCCTTTCCTACTCAGTAGAACGTGGTCATACATCCTGGAATGTGAAAGCAGAGGCAGAGGCTAACTCTTCTCCTCAGGAAGGCTCTGAGGACTGAGGGGTCTTTCTTTGTATGTGCTATAAAAATAATAAATACTTATTGTTTTAAAAAATTTTAGAAATTTATGCAAGTAAAAAATGAAAGTCCTGTTTTCCAACAGGTCCCACCCATATGTAGACAATCCAGACTCCCTAATAAAGACACTGTGAAGAGATTGGAGTGTGATATTTTCTAAGCATACACAGGAACATGCACACACACACACACACCAAAAAAATGCAATCATACCAAACATAGTTCAGGCATCTCGCTATTTTTAATCAATACTGTATCTTTAACACTTTTTCCGTGTCAGTAATTAAAGATTTTTCTTATCATTTCTTTTAATAGCTGCATGATTTCATTCCATATATGAATCATATTTATTTATCCATCTTTTGTTAATAGACATTTAATTTAGTTTGAGTTTTTTGCTATTACAATGTCGCAAAAAGTGTCTTTGTACAGATATCTTTGCATGCTTCTATGATTTATTTCTGTAAGGTAAAGTTCTTGAAGTAAAATTGCTAGGTGAAAAGGCATGTGTATATTTTTTACTTTAATGAATATTTTCAAAAGGTTGTACCAGTTTACCCACCTAGAGAACTGTTTTTCACAGATACAGAGTGTCTCATTGTTGCCTATCTTGGTTGGTCCCAATCTTGTCTATTTGGCTTAAAAGTAAAATCCTGGCCTTTCATTGTGACTAAAAGATGCTCTCGGTCATTAGAAATTCACCAAGTTTGCATAATTCCACCGGTTTATTTATAGACAAAATGGTCCTCAGCAATTACGGGGGAGGCGGTGTTTCAGAATCACAGAAGGTTGGCACAATAGGGTCCTTAGGGAGATGATTTAATCGACCTCCTCATTTGACAGATGAGCAAATGGAGCTGTGGGCGGGTGCTGTCTCTGGGTGTGCATCACCCTGTCCCTATCCTTCTGTGAGGTGTGGGTGTTCATCAGTCATCCAGAACTTCTGGGTCTTTCCAATGCTACCTCTAGGAGAGGGGGTGGGGGAGAAACATGCTTGTGGAGATAGAGAGGCTGCCAAGGCTATGAGAGGTATTCTCATAATGTTCGTCATCCCAGTGTGAAAACATAGTACCTGCTCTGGGATGAACGAAATGATGAAAATATATTTGTCGAACAACAGACTGAAATATAAATCTACCTCCGGTGGCATGACTCACTCTTCAGTGTGTGATCTGTGTGAGCATCCCTCTCCATCCGAGCCTTACTAGCTTAGTCCTTAAAGTAAGTAAGAAGAAAGAAATGTCTACCCACTTCCTCACCCTTCTCTCCTCACCTAAGGAGGAACCTTGGCTCATCTGAGTAGTCAGATGGGGAGAACAGAGGCCACACCTAGGCCCTGTCTCAGAAGTGCTCTATTTGGAGTGCTGTCCTCCCAGGCTGCCTCCCATCAACCGCACACCTTGGACGCTGCCATACCATGACTCTGTCCAGCTCTGTGTACTCGTGTGTCTGAGGCGAATGGACAAATTGACTCGGGCTCATTGTGGCTCTAATTCTAAGCTGGCTCAATCTAGTTTATCAGTAAGAGGATATTTGCATCTGATTCCAGTTTTAATCTCTTGATTTGTATAGAACTCACAGGAAGAAAGGAGTTTTTATTAATTAGCCCTCTTGAAACCACAGCATTCTGCCTCAAAACCTGTGGGTTTAAAAGCTCAAGAAAAGAAAGAGGGATTCAATTATTCACCTAACAAGTACTCGATAGCTTTCTAAGCTGCTCGACCACAGGACCCTCATTCTCTTCCCTCAAGGAGCAGGGAATTGGTTGGAATGGGTCTCTCAAGTGTATTCAGTTAGGTGATGCCCTTTTAACCTCCACTGATAGGCCTGGGTCTTAGGAACCTCCTGAAACATCAGCAGGCCTATTAATAAGAGGGCAGAGTTGACGAAGCCAAATTGCAAGTGGGAATTGTGAGACCAATATGTATATACATGTGCATGGGGAGAGGGGAGAGAAGAATTCGAAAAGAAGACAAAATAATGGATTCTACCTCTTGAATAGCTAGGAATGTCCTTAATATATTGTCAAATTGCAGACTGATGCATTTACTTTAATTATATTTGAGTAAAAACAAACCAAAAGAGAATCTATCTACATGTAAATATGCATTTGCATCTGTTTGAATGAGCAAGAAAAAAGCGTGGGAAGTAGATAGCAGGTGTTAGCATCGGTAGCTCAAGGGGATGGGATTGGAGATGAGGCCAAAGGAGATGATTTGTTTTTATTTTTTATGTGTTTGTACCATTACCATAGTTACGATAAGCATGTATTACTTTTGTATTGAAAAACAGCAATCAAGGAAATTAGATGAAAATGAAAAAAAAAAGCATTCATTCCAAATTAGTTTACCTCTCTCCAAACACAGAGAAATATCAAATCTCCAAAAATCTGAAGAGGGGTGGGGGGTGGAGAGAGAGAGAGAGAGAGAGAGAGAGAGAGAGAGAAGCAAAGTATAGAATTATGTATTTTATATGACCTATTCATATTGACAAAAAATATTCATTCACATATGTGCTAGTATATTCAAGGAGAAAATGCTTGTGATGTATTATTGAACAAAAGAGCAGTGTATCAAACTGCTTATAAGTGAAAATTTCTATAGTATAGAAACAGTCAAGGGAAAATGCACACACAAAAGGCTAGATGGGAAAATGCCATAATGTCAACAGTGATGGTTAAATTATAGGTGCCATTTGTTAAAATTAAAAACAAGGCCTGTGGGCATAACTTTACCTCTGAAGCTTCAGGGTTGAGAAAGGTTTTGCCTGGTTGTGGATAGGCAGCAGCATGGCATCTGCGATGTATCCTCCTGAGGTCCTGAACGACTTGGTACCTTGACTAGGACGTGTGAGGGACGGCACAAGGAACAGCATACTGCCAGCATTCTGAGAGAAAAGCAGCTGCCAGCCCCTGCCCTGATGACAGAGTCAATACTCTATTTTCTGACTACAGACAACATCATTAAAGACAGAAAAGACTCCATGGAATTAACAGAAGTTGGGAATATTCCCTGTTGAACAGCTTCCTTTTACGAGAGTGGTTCAGAATACAGACTTTGAAGTCAGACTGCCTGGACTCAAATTCCAGTTCCACAATCTGCATCAGGTTCAAGCTTCTTAATTTCTCCATGCCTAGATTTTTTTCACCTATAAAATGGTAATAATAAAATTAACCTACGCCTCATAGGATTATTATGAATTCAATAAATTAAGAGATGTAAAAATCTTAGACTAATACTTTGAAGATAGCACTATTATTTTTTATTACTTTTATTATTTTGCTATTATTATTAATATTATTTCTTTCACATTTAAAAAATGATGGCATTAATAATTGATTTGTCATCATTACTTTAATAATTACTACAATTTACTGGAGGTCAAAGTTGTATCTGAAAAATACATGTATCTCTTCTGAGGAAGCGCCCCAGAGTCAAAACAGATGGTACGTTAAGTGAGGAACAGAGTCTGCATTTATGAGCTCCAGAAAGCCTTTCCTAAGCTAGTGCTTCCAAGAGGGGTTGAGTTTGAGAGCCTTAAGGCCAGTGGAGAAGTCAAGTACTGGGATAGGTTGAGAACAGACAAAGACGTTCTCAACAGGAAACATCTCACACTAAAGTCTCAGAATTTTCTCTAGCAGATTTAAGAAGCTCTGTACTATTTCAGCTCCTAAAGATAACCAACCAGGTCTGAACCACTCATTATAATTTAAGACATGGTCTGTGTGTTTCTTATAGTCATTACAACACATATTGTTTCATTCATGCCATGAACTGAAGTCAGCCAAAGAGAAAATTCTGCAACAGATATGCCATTTACATCTCCTCGTATAGTATAAATATACAGATAAGTGACAAAAGCCACACAAATAAGTATATGCAAATATTGTGCATGTATATATATTTTTCAGGTAGTATATATTTATTACTTTGGAAAGCTCACTCTTCATTTATCAAATTCTGCCCAGGTAAAGTCCTACATGACCATATCTTCCACAAAATGTCCCCTAGTCACTCCCAGATCCCATGGGTATCCTGCCCTTTGGAATTCTTAAGCCTTCTAAATAATTTCCAATTAAATTATAGACTAACTTGCATTGTTATAGGCATTTCATATGTGTTTATGTCTCTTATCTTGATAAACTTCCTGATAATAAATGGTATAAAGAATTAAACTTCCTTCGATTCTACTCCCTCTTCCCCCTCCCTCCCTCCATAAAAAGCTGAGCATACTGTGAAACTCAATATAGAATCAGGCTCACAATACTTTAGAGCTGGAAGGGACTTAAATCTATGAAGGGGCTCCTTTAATAAGATGGGGAAACTCATCTAGCATCGCCTGCTAGGATGACTATGACATCTAAACTATGGACACTGCCAATAAACACACACACACACATACACACGCACACCCTTACACAGTGATATCAAATGGGCACTGTCTACTATGACAAAATAAGCACAGCAGAATTCTGAAGCAACCACTGATCGGCCTAAGGGAGACCTAAAAAGTTTTTCTCCACCTGTCAAAGACAGGACTCAGGAGCTGTGCTGTTCTTTTTATTGTTTTTGCATTACACATGCAAAAGGAGAGCAACAAGGTTTGGTCAGCCCTAAAGTTTCTGCCAGTAAACCATGGAAACGGATTTCCTAGTTCTAATGCAAAGCACTGTGTTAACTGGAAACTTTACACGTGGGGAAATTTTATGCATAGTTTTATACCTTTTATGCTAATCTACCGTCTTCATAAAATGTAAATAGGGGCAAATATTTAGCTCAGGATAATGTTTCACCATGTATAAGAAAAAGAACTGCTAGCTGGTGGGGTGGGGTGGGGTGGGATGGGGTGGGGTGGGACAGTGAACACAGACACTAGAAATTGGCCCCACATCTTACTTAGTCTCCTGTTCCACTAAAGAACACAAATGGAACCAGGAAATTCGTTCCCATGGCTTGCTAACTGTGACTTTGGAGTAAATCAAACCCTGTTCTTTCTCTGCTGTATTATAAAACACATACAATAAGAAGGAATAGGGCTTAACTGGTTACCCACAAACTTCTTGAGTCCTGTGGGCTGACAGTCATAAGTGCCATAGGCAAATGAGAAGGGTTTTGCAACTCTGAGTTTGGTGGTCGGGTATTTGCTTCAGAATTCTGCTATGATTAATCTCTGAAAAACCTTCTACTTCCTTTTATCAGCATCTATTAGACTATTAAACTGATCAGCAATCAAGTGTTATTGATCTCTGTACCCTATTAGCAAAGAACTTGGTATGCAGTAAGTGCTCAAAAGGAATTTATTGAACTGATTTGAAAGTGAACAGAGTAGACAGTAGGCAGGCTACTGCCCTGACAGTAACCATCCCTGTCAAAACAGCACCTTCCTACCATTCACCACTAATCACCTCTCCTTTTCCACATATCCAGATATTAGGAGGTTGGCCCTGACTACAGAATAACTCCCCAATGGCTCTCCTCTATTTAGCAAACCGACATTTGTTTACATATGATCCCAGATTATGCAATGCTTTCCCTTTCCCCAAAATATCATGCATCAAAATTCAGCCTGAATCTAGAGAGTAAAATGAGCACTGATGTTCAGCCTAAAGGCCTTCCACAAGCTGCAGGAAGAATATCAATTATGTGTTCTATTTGTTTTCATAGCCTAGGGGAAGCCTGAACAGACACCAATATATCTTTAATCTCCTTTCCATTTCCTGTCTGGGGGAGGGGCAGGCTGAATCTCCCTCCACAGACTTTCTAATGCAACCATATCCATTCACGTCAAGCTACTGTGAGACAGCAGAAAGCACAGGAATCTGAAACATGATGGGGAAAGTCTTTCTCCAATGAGGAGTGGTGTTAGACTATACTACTATTGTGTCAGGGCCAGGAAAATTTCCCCTCACCCCTTTAGTTCTTCTGGCTGGTCAAATAATTCAAATGACATACAGCAGATTAACAGGAGAAAATCAAATTTTAATACGTGGGCATGGGGAATTCACATAAGCATGAAAATTTTAAAGACTGTGAGGCAAGGTGAGGTATATATGTCATTCTGGACTAAGGAGGGATGGTAGGCAATTCACAGCTACATGAGAAAGAACAAGCATTTGGTAAATGAATTATCGCAGGGCCACCCAGAAACAATGGGACAAAAGAACAGATTTTTGCATGGATCCTCCCAGCCTGCCACACTTCATTCGCATGTGCTAAGGTAAATATGCTAAGATTCCCTTCCTGAAATAATCTGCATACCAGGGTGACACATTCTGGGGAGGTTTGCTTCTGACCCCACAACAACAAAGCCTGTAAAACAGTTCTGAAACGACTTCTACATCTATCCAAACATGAGCTATTTCTTCTTTCATAACGGTCCATTGTAATGACCATCAGAATATTTTGCCTCTTTTTGTCAATTTCTGTTTCTCACATAAAGTTTACCTCTAGCCCAAATTTTATACATTTATTGAATTGTAGAATTGTAAGAACTCTGTCAAGGATACTAGAGAAATAATATTACTAAGTATGTTTTTAGTTACAGAACACTGACTTAAAGCTATATGTGTTAATGCCTAGTCTTCTGGTAAACATCCTGGGTATTTAGTCTTATATTCAAGGAATGTCCAAAAAAGTGGAATAATAGTTGTACCCATGATTTATTTTTCAGCATTTCCTGAAATTGATTTTACCTTAAGTTATGTAAGATTTGGAAAGGGAAATATGTTTGAGGAAGGAGCAGATATTTATCACTCAACCCTAGAGCCTGCTATATTTGTACTTTGGGAAAAATTATTCATTTTCCTAGGAAACTTGGAAACTATTTCTTACACCAATTTTTAGACAAGAGAATGGATTTCCTGATTATATTTTGGCAAGCAGTAATCTCTGACAGGATTAGCTTTAGAGTACTTTATTGACCTAGCTTTTAAAACACTCAGCGTGTCGTTCCCATTATTATCCTTCTTTTAAAAGAACGATAATATGTTTAATGCATTAAGAAACAATAAAGATTATACAAACTAGTCAATCGAAAAGTACAAATGGGCCGTGCTAAGGGGCAATGGTTAGCTTAGATTTTCAGTCTACGTGATTAATCCTACACAGATGTAAGCATGGTTGCAGCCAGCTACACTGAGGGTGAACTGAGCCCTCTTCTCTGATTCCAGATGACACAACATCCTTGCCCGTGGGTATCTCATGTTACATGTTGCTTAGCACCATGGTCTTTGTGGGTGGTGAAATATAAGCCATCACCATTGAAAAACACACACATTTCATAATATCTAGTGTCTTTCACTGCACTTCTTGAATCTCCCCCACGAGGGTGAGACTAGGATGTGGTGAGTGAGGTACTCACCTTGGGAACACAATTTAGGAGGATATCAAAAAACTCAGTTACCAAAATAAACAAAGTTTTAATGCATTATTTTAAAAAAATAAAATTAAGTGCAAAAAAAATTCATGATGAACAAAATATCATAATTTTAAAGAACATCAAGTTCCACCTTGCTCTTGCACAACCATGCCTCACTCGCTTTACCCTGATCTTGACCCTGGTTCCAATAAAACTTTATTCATGAAAACAGAGAACCAGCCCCTGAGCCATAAGGGCAGAGATCAAGTGTTATTTATCTTTAGTACACATCAAGCCTCATTATATGCTTAGAAGTGATTCTCAGAGCTAATATGTAAATTCACATTCAAATTAATGTAGGGGGGAGGCAAAAGGATTAAAAATGTTAATCAAGCTACATTCAGGGACTGCAGTATGCTGATCAGCCCTGCCTCCAGACCAGGAGGATGCTTTCAGAACAAAGGACGGTTTCTACTGGGATAGCCAACAACCCATTTCCCCACACCTGTGGAAGGGGAAACTGTAACAACAAAGTCTTTAAGTGGGTGCTCTACGCAAATGAAATGGTCATTCCTTACGGCTAAAACCTTGGGGAACCTATGGATTAAAGGCTGGGAAATGCCAGCGGAGGCCTTTAGGCTACATATTCTTACCTTTTCACACAACACACTCTTCCACTTCCCCTTCCTCACTGTATATCCATATCAAAGAAAATGGGAACTGAAGAGTGACATATAAATTGAATTCCCTGAACACTCAGCCCCTACTCATTGCCTTTCTACTGCTCTGTTGTTCCCTCTCACTCACTGCCTCTGAGAGGCCACACTGTGGAGTGTTACTCCTTTTCTAATAAACTTTCCTTTTGACTTTAACTTTGGCATATGTGTTGAATTCATTCTTCACTCTCCACCAAAGCATCCTCTTCTCTTGGTGCAGGCCTTGGTCTCTCTCACACTCGGGGAAATTTATGCTGTCCTGCATCAAAATCATTTCCCTAGTTTTAATCCTTAAAACTTTTTAGTAAAAAAACACATTGCTTGTTCCATAAAAAAAAAAAAAAAAAAGGAAACATGTAGCATGAACTACAAATATGATGATCATATTTAATATATTCTATTTCTAGTGATTTATCCTGAGAAATTAATTTAGCTAAGTAAAAAAATATAGGCCTGAAAATGTTTATGGCAGCAAGCTGGGGGAAGTGTTTAATATATTATGATATATCAATATGGTGGAATCTTATGTATTAATTAAAGAAAATAATGTTTAAAAGACTAAAAATGTGAAACCTTGATAAAATAAAAATTAAAAAATATGTATACTATAAAAAATAAGTCAGTGTACAATTAGAAATTAACATACAAAAGAAACATTTTTAAGATTATGTTTTCACAATTTAATCTTGTTCTTATGGTGCTTCTACTAGAATAATTTTAATGAAAATTTATTTTTTTCAGTATATACATGATAAGTCCATTACCTACAGTATATTTCTTCTCTTGATGAATATTCTAAATCTTGGGAAGAGGAGTTGAATATCTGAGAACAAAAAGTATGCCCTCCTGCCTTTTTTTTAACTTCTAGCCAATGAGTTAAGCCTTGACTCTTCATTTTTCTCACTAAGCATGGCAAATACTAGGGGAAGTCACATAAAGAGGATTTAAATATCACAAGTTTCTACTTCAAATATAGATGAGAGTTGAGATAAGGAGGGAGAAGTGTGGGTGGTTATAATAGAGGTTAAAGTAAGAGGAAAAGTGTTCTAGGGCAGAGATCGGTAAACTGTGGTCCTTGGGCCCAATCCAGATTGCAAACGAAGAATGACTTTTATATTTTTAAAGTGTTGTTTAAGAAGAAAGAGAAGGAGGAAGAGGAGAGAAATAATAGAGACCTACATGGCTCACAAAGCCTAAAATATTTATCATATGGCCCTTTACAGAGAAAGTTTGCCAATGTCTGCTTTAGAGATTTAGGAGAAAAAAATACATTTCTATGTATTAAATAGTCTACTTTATATTTTTTAAATTACTAGATTTAATTTTTTAGAGCACTTTTAAGTTTACAGAAAAATTGAGCAGGAAGTAGAGAGTTTCCATATACCCTTTCAATCTCACCACACACAGTTTTCCCTATCATTAATATCTTACATTACTGTGGTATATTTGTTATAATTGATAAACCAATATTGATACATTATTATTGTTGTTAACTAAAGTCCATTGTTCACATTAGTGTTCATTCTTGGCGTTGTACAGTTCTATGGGTTTTGACAAATGTATAGTGTTATATACCTATCATTACAGTATTTTATAGAATAGTTTCACTCCCCTAAAAGTCTCCAGGGATCCACCTATTCATTCTTCCCTTCTTCCCTCAAAATTCCCAGCAACCACTGATCTTTTTATTATATCTGTAGTTTTGTCTTTTCCAGAATGTCATATCATTAGAATCATATAGTATATACTCTTTTCAGGCTGGCTTCTTTCACTGAGCAATATGCAGTCAAGATTCCTCCATGTCTTGTTGTGGCTTGATAGCTCATTTCTTTTATCATTAAATAATAAAGATTGTATTAATGTATCTCAGTATGTTTCTCCATTCACCTATTAAAGAACATCTTGATTGCTTCCAAGTTTTGGATGTAATAAATAAAGCTGATATAACATTCTTGTGGAATTTTTTTATTTGGACATAAATTTTCAACTCATTTGGCCAAATACCAAGAATTGTTAGACCCA
The DNA here is from genome assembly GCA_028627145.1 of Eidolon dupreanum. Lineage (NCBI taxonomy): Eukaryota > Metazoa > Chordata > Mammalia > Chiroptera > Pteropodidae > Eidolon > Eidolon dupreanum. The sequence continues at coordinate 54,486,414 of CM053508.1, forward strand.
TGGTAAGACCATGCTTAATTTAGCTTTGTAGGAAACTGCTAAACTGTCTTTCAAAGTGGCTGTGCCATTTTGCATTCCCACCAACATTGAATTCGAGTTCCTGGTGCTCCATATCCTCACTGTATTTGATGATGTCAGTGTTTTGGATATTGGCCATTCTAATAGGTGTGTAGTGGTATCTCATTGTTTTAATTTGCAATTCCGTAATGACACATGACATTGAACATCTTTTCATATGCTTATTTGCCATCCCTATATCTTCTTTAGTGAGGTATCTGTGCAGATCTTTTGCCCATTTTTTTTTTAAATTAGGCTGCTTGTTTTTTTGTCAAGTTTTAAGAGTTCTTATATATTTTCATTTATTTATTTTTTCCCCTCTTTAATTCCCCGCCCCACCCCCCACTCCACTTCCACCCCTGACCTACAGATGTTGCTGTCTCCCCTTAAGAACTGGATCTTTGAAGGCGGGTATCTCCTACGCACTCACAGCATGCGCCCGGGGCCTGGCGCGCCCCGGGTGTGGTCCGTGGCTCCACCTGGGGCTGGGACCTTCTGCGTGTAAAGAAGACGTGCTAACCACTACACTATAGAGCCACCCCCAGTTCTTATGTATTTTTAGATACAAGTCTTAGATACAAGATAGCAGATATATGTTTGCAAATATTTTTCCCAGTCTGACTTGCCTTTTCATTTTTTAATCTTTTGCAGAGCAGAAGTTTTCAGTTTTAATAAAATCTAATTTATCAATTTTTTTCATGAATCATGCTTTTTGAATTGTATTTCAAAACTTATCACCATGCAAGATAATCTAGGGGTTTTTTTTACTGTATCTTCTAAAGGTTTATATTTTTGCATTTTATATTTAAGTCTATGATCCCTTTGAGTTAATTTTTGTGAAAGATGTAAGGTCTGTGTTTAGCTTCCATTTTTGTTCATAATGTTGTCCAGTCTTTCTAGCACAATTTGTTGAAAAGATCATCCTTACTCCATTGAATGACTTTTGCCACTTTGACAAAGATCAGTTGACTAGATTTGTGTGAATCTATTTGGGGGCTCTCTATTCAATTCCACTAATCAATTTTCCCATTCTTTCACTAATATCATACTGTGATGATACTGTAGCTTCATAGTAAGTCTTGAAGTTAGGCAGTGTCAGCCCTCTCACTTTGTTCTTCTCTTTTAATGTGGTGTTGGTCAATCTGGGTCTTTTGCCTCTCTATATAAATTTTAGGATTGTTTTTTCAATATCCGAAAAATAATTTCCTGGGAGTTTGAAAGCGATTGTGTTGAACCTACAGATTAAGTTAAGAAGAACTGATGTCTTAACAAAATCGAGTCTTTTATTCATGAACATGGAATATATTTCTATTTATTTAGTTCTATTTTGATTTTTGTCATAATTTTTTTTTATTTTCCTTACATAGATTTTGTACATATGTTAGTACTTTATACCAAAGTACTCATTTTTTGTGCTATTGTAAATGTGTATTGTACTTTTTATTTAAATTCCAACTGTTCATTGTTGATATATAGGAAAGCAATTGACTTTTGTATGTAAATCTTGTATATATCCTAAAACTTAACTATAAATGCTCATTAATTGTTAAGAGTTGTTTTGCTAATTCTTCAGGATTTTCTACATAAACAATCATGTCATCTGTGAACAAAGAGTTTTATTTCCTTCCTCCCAATCTATATACCTTTTCCCCCTTTGTCTTATTTTATTAACTAGGATTTCAAGTACAAATGTGAATGGTGATAGGAGATATCTTTCCCTTGTTCCTGATCTTAGGTGAAAAGTATCTGGTATCTCACCTTTCAGTATCATATTAGCTGTAGATTTTTTTGTAGATATTTTTTTCTCAAGTTAAGGAAGTTTCCTTCTATTCTTTGTTTGCTGAAAGTCCTTATCATAAATGGGTATTGGTTTTCTCAGATGTTTTTTCTGCACCTATTAAAAGAATTATATGATTTTCCTTCTTTAACCTGTTGATATGAAAGAGTATATTAATTGATTTTTGAATGTTGAACTGGCCTTTTAAATCTGGGATAAATTTCACTTGGTCATGGTGAAGAATTCTTTGTATATATTGTTGGATTTGATTTGCTAATATTCTGTTGACTTTTGCATCTATGTTCATGAGAGACATTTGTCTTTAATTTCCTTCCTTGCAATGTCTTCATTTGGTTTCGATATTAGTGCAATATTGGCTTCATAGAATAAGTTAAGAAGCATGCCCTCTGCTTCTATTTTCTGGAAGAGATTATAGAGACTTGGTATTATTTTTTGTTCTTAAGTGTTTGGTAGTATTTACCAGTAAAGCTATTTAGGCCTCATCATTTTTGTTTTGGAAATTTATTAACTATTAATTCAATTTCCTTAATGGATATTAGGGTTATTCAGCTTATCTAGTTCTCCTTCTATGAGTTTTGGTAGATTCTGTCTTTCAAGGAATTGTTCCATTTCATCTAGGTTATCAAATATGGGGGCATAGAGTTGTTTGTAATAGTCCTTTCTTCTTCTTTTAATGTCCATTGGGTCAGTAGTGATTGCCTCTTTCATTGCTTATATTAGTAAATTGTGTCTTTTCTTTTTTTTTCTTGGTTAGTTCAGCTAGAGGTTTATCATTTTTACTGAACTTTCAAAGAATCATCTTTTGGTTTTGTTTATATTCTCTATTGATTTTCTGTTTTCAATTTCATTGATTTCTACTCTAATTCTTATTATATCTTTTCTTCTGCTTACTTTGGATATAATTTCTTCTTCTTTTCTATTTTCCTTAGATGGAAGCTTATATTATTGATTTTAGATCTTTTTTCTTTTCCATTATGTGCATTTAATGCTATACAATTCTCTCTAACCACTGCTTTTGCTGTATCCCACAAATTTTAATGAGTTGCATTCTCATTTACTTCTATGTGTTAAAGTGTTTTTTTTTTTTTTTTAAAAAAAAAGCAAACCATAGCTATATCATCATCTTCAATAAACTGTTATTTTTTAGAGATTCTTTGAGATTATAGAAGACATAATTGGGCAAATAGTAGAGTTCCTACATGGACTTCCCCTGAACTACTTATTGTGAAGAGTGATTCATACATTTTTCTAACACATAGAGCATATGCCAAAGAGCTCAGACCAAAAACAGCCACTGTGACCACTCCTCTTCACCTGGTTTTCCCTTTTAGAAAAGTGATGCCTTACTAAATGTTACCGTTTTCAGTGATATGCTGGAGCCAGTTTGTACCTGCTCTGGAAAGTCAATTGTTAACCTGATGGTAACTTGAAAAAGGCGCACACCACAAATCAGGGCTATTGGATGATGTTTGGGGGAGCTGTCTCATCAACCCACCAGTGCCAAATTGTAAAATCTATGCTTTCTAAATTTACTGGGAACAAGTAAGAAACACATACTATTGTTTGTAAAAATTGCAGGATCGTATAGCTTCCAAAAACCACTATTCCTCCAGATGCCCTGAATACGTCAGGCCATTTAGAAGAAGAATTCTTTCAAGCATCAGTGTAAAATGTAGCTGGGTAACAAAATAGATGTCCTAAGAACACTAGTTATGTGTTCTATAAACATGACGAAACTATCCTTCAACCAACTTTCATGGGGTTAAACTTAGGTGAAGTGATTCATCTAGATGTACAAGCTAAAAGTAACTAAAAATGGAAGCTATAACTTAGGTTGTTATTTATACCCTGGTGGTTCAAATCAAGGTTTTTCCCTAGGAATCAGATGTCATCCACTAGTATCAGAATAAGGGCAATTACCTGAAGCCTAGGGTTTGAAGAAACTGGGAAATAACTAAGGGAAAAAGTCTGGAAGAGGAATAAAGGATTTTTCTATAAAGTTAAAAATAACCTCAATGTCATTATACACTTATTCGTATATACATGCACATTTCTAACTATAATTTGAAAAGACATCTGGCTCTACAATCTAATTATCGCCAGAAAGAATAGAGATCAGTTATTTTAAAACTTAAGTGACTACTTTTAATTACGTGAGGATAAAAATCATACAAAACAAGTTATCTCATTTAATTACCTTGGTGCGTATTTTACAAACTGATGAATACAGGCACACACATGTGCACGTACACACATACACGAAGACATGTGAAAATATATTCATATCCATCTCTTTGACTTTATTCTGCTTCCCTACAAAAATATATATAAATAAAAATCGATAGTACTATCACTTGTACAGCAGTTACGGTCTAGGAAGCATTTTCACAATTTCCCATTTGTTTATCATTTGTTAATAATGTAAACATTACTTATGTTGCTGGAAAAGTTCTTGTCTTTTTCCACCGGAAAGAATTCAAAGGCAAGACGAAGAACAAAGCACAAAATTGGTTACAGCGAAAGTACACACTCAAGGCAGTGGTTGTGGGGTGCAGACTTATTCCAGAGAGAGAGAGTGACTGCCAGAGTCAAGATGGCCAGGTATGAACTTTTTGTTTTCCCTAAAGGCAGTGGCAGGGAAAACATGGTGCTGACATAGCCTTGTCTCCTCATGTAGGCTGGGAGCTTGGGTTCCTGCTTTTTCTTCCTCATATGAGGTTTATAAAACTGTCATGGCGTCAGGTGCATGATGGGAGCTGCAATATTTACAATGCGGATGAAATTATAATGATATGTAATTAGCCAAAGGTCATTTCTTAGCCATAGATGGATTCTAGGCTGGAAAAGACCCATTTTGGCTTATCCCCCTTTCCCGGGCTAAAATGCGGGAAGAGGGAGGGCTAAAGAAAGATTTCTAGAGCCATATCCTGGAGGGGGAGGGAGTTTCCCTGCACTACCTGACCTGCCTCACTTATATCCTAGATTTACAGATGATGAAACTGAGCCTCTGAAAGATTAACTGACCTGCCCAAGGTTATACTATTAGTTAGCATGTGAATCACGATTAGAATGTAATTTGTTTTTAACTGGAACTTCCCACATCACCTTCATTACACACAAATTCATGCTCCATTTTGCCATTTCCCCTTTATGGTTATTCCAGACAAATGTTTTAACCAGACTCCATCAGTAGTGTTGAAGAGTAGCAGAATGTGCCACCCCAAAACAAGTCATGTTGGCGTAAAGATTATTTTGAGGGGAAGGCAGTTGAGAAGAAGCCGATACTAGGAAAGCTCTCTGCCCTCACCCTATTTACCTAAAAGCAGAATATAATTTACAAAGGTGTCTCTCCTCTCTTCTTTATGGGGTGGGGCATGGAGGGAAGAAGTGAATTATAAGAGACAACTCTAGAATCTGATCAGTCGAGAGACAGCACTGGAGGAAATCTACATAACAAACTTTGCTAAAACTAGCCCTTATCTATTTGCCTTCTCACAATTTGCCAACCTAGAAAACTCAAAAGCCTTTTCCTTTGTCATCTCTCTAAAACTTTACTGTTCTTTTGTTAAGTTGCTCTATAAGCACAGTGCTAACCACCCCTATGCATTACTCATCACTGGGTATCCATTAGTATGCTCCATGTATGTGTTAATAAACTTCTGTTTGTTTTTCTACTCTTAATCTGTTTTTATTAGTCTAATTACAGGACCTCAGCCTGAAAACTTAAGATGAGTAAAGGAAAAAAATATTTTTTCCCTCCTTTACAGTGTTATACTATAGAAATATTCTTGAACTAAGAATTTTCTTGACCTCTTTTTAATAACCTCCATGATTCACTGGGCATTAACCTGAAGGATTTATGGACTTGGCCTCACAGGTGAGAAATGCATTATCTACATAGGCCTAAAACAAGATCAAGGAGAGGTCTTTTCTAATGCAACTACCCCTTCTAGGCACATGGGCTGCAGCCCTACTAAGATTTGATTCTATAAAGCATGGATAGTTGCATAGTTCATGCTCAATTCAAAATGCTTAAAAAGAGAGTTTTTGCTATGTCATGGATTCTTTTTAGACTTTCTTACATAGAAATAGAGAAAGTAACTTTTTAAGTTAAATGAGTTACTAAGAATGAAGTCATCTGATTTCCTGTAATGTCTAAATTTGCATCTATCTAGCTCATGCTATCTACCACTTAAAAAAAAATCAATTTCTCTAAAAATGGAAACTACCTGTCTGGTATTATTGAAAGACTCTAAGTCATTCTGATGGATTTTTTTCTTACTTGATATTTAAGCATTTTTATCTGTTGTTATTACCATTGATTTTCATAATCCTTGTCAGCCACTTCCTACACCTCATGCAAAGTGTATTATTCATGTCATAAAATGCAAATATGAACAAGGACTGCATTTGTGCCCAACTCAAATTCTAATAATTTATGACCAAGAGTTTAAAAAAAATTTATTCAGGTGTGTTTTTAGCCGAAACTAAATCTAGAAGGATGTTTTTGGATTTCAAGATTCTCTAGATTTTTAAAGTGTACAAACATAGACAAATATTCAGGTTATAGAAGTGGTGGAGACAGGCTAAACACACTGAAATCATCCTGCATTTGCTGCTTGATTATCATCTACATTGCCTCCTTCCTCTGTCTCAGGCGAGAGAGTCTGCTTCTCATTAAAGTATTTGAAAGCAAACATGCTGTAACCAACTTGGCTCACTCATGTTAAGAACTGTTGATTTGCTTCATGACTGAGTCTCTCCAGGTATTTTATTAAGGTGGCACCTCAAGATATTAGAAGTAGGCTCATAATTCACTCTCTAACAGGGAGAGGAGGAAAAGCATTTTCTAAAGCTCTTATGCATCAAATAGCCAGAACAGGTTAGCTGAGTGTTAAATTAATTAAACAAGAAAGCCATTAGGCTGAGGTGGTTCTAATGCCTTGGCAGCCCATGTAAGCAAACTAAAACCTAAGCCTGTAAATACTTCAAGGTTAAGAAATAAAAACTTAAGGACATCAAACAACCAACTAGGCTCTCCCAAATAAGGTCACCGCTTAAACTATAGCCAATCAAATAATTTCCTTGCTTTGCTTCCTAGTCCTTTCTATAAAAGTCTTGCCTCCAGCTCCTGTCTGTGGAGTGCTCATAACCACTTCTGGTTAGACATTGCCCTATTCAATTTGATGTTTGCTCAGATAAACTCTTAAAATTTTTAATATGCCTCAGTTTATCTTTTAACACAAGGGAAGACATATGAAATTATTGTTATTTTAATTAATTTTTAAGTATTTTTCCCCTGTCCTTAAATTTCTCTTTAACTGTGTGAGATTATACAACAACAACAACAACAACAACAACAAAGACTGGTCTTTAAATTTAGGTACAAATTTGCCCACAAATTATCCTCTCCTTTATTTACTCTTTGCTAGCAAGAGTTTGGGAGAGAGCAGAAGGGTTTGGTTCTGCTCTTCAATATGCATTGCCTGCTTGGTTCAGTAAACTCCTTGCCTTTGGTTAGATAGCTCAGAATCCGTAAGGGCAGCACAGATAACCCCAAAAGAGAGGTTGGGTTGGGTTCATAGAGTGGGGAGAACTGAGTTACGAAATGGTCCTGCCACTTAGTAAAGAAGAGCATCCCCTGGAGAAATCTACAAATCTTAGTGAGACCAATACCCAACCCCTCCTCCTCAAATGCCTCAGGGCTCTCTCTTTGTGTCAATTTCTTGATTAATGGAAGAGCTCTTCCCACAGCCAGAAGGAGCGTTTTTTCCTCTACCCTAAACGCATTTGGCAGGATACACCCAGGGCTTCCTTTTGTGCCTTATTTTACTCCCAAAGCCTACAGTGCAGTGGCCTAACTTGATTGATAAGTGCTTCATTTACAACCCAAAAGGTTAAAAAAAAAAAGTGATGAAGGCAATTTAAACTGGTAATCCCTATAGAGCTCCCCAGCTAGCAGAGAAACCAATTATACTAATCCTGCTGGTTTAACTCCCTGGGGTCTGTCCCTACCTCCACTTCCCAAACAGTAGGCAAAATTTTGTTTTGAAAGTACCTCTATGCATATTTTCCTTGGGAAAGAGTATAAAGAGCTCATCAGATTTTCAAAGGTGTCCATGCCCCCAAAGGTTTTAAAACCACCACTGTGAGGTGGAAAAAGGAAATGCAATCAACAAAGCCTGCAAAAAAGCCTGCAAAAAGGAAATCAAAGTGGTGCTCCCTAAATTAAATGTCAGTTTCCCAGCATGCAGCACTGATCAAGCAACGGGGACCATGGCTGTTAAAACCAGTGGTCAGATGAGCTTCCTGTGGGCTCCCAGTGGGATATCACTCTCCTGAGAATCTTTTGGCCCATAGATGCAATGAATTTCCTTGAAAGCCATAAAAAACATACTAAGAAAGAAAAAGAAGACTCCTAGCATTGTTCGTTGGAAGCCCTCTCTGTATGAAACAGGTAAGTAAGCACACATGGCTGGATCGTATGAGGCTTCTCACTGTAAAGGGCATGTTAATCTTTGCTGCTTGCGTTGGAAAGCCCATTGAAAGCCAATTCAAATGAAAAGAGAATTTTAAAATAATGTTTTAATCGAAGTATTGAAGAGGAATTTTTCACTCAAAAAGCTAACCTTATAATCAACTCCTTGTTCTGCTTCTGTAGATATGCTTGCCACATTGGCCAAAGGGCAAGATGACCTCAAGAGTAACTAAAGACTCATCCTCCCCTTTGCTTGTTCTGTCTAGGTAACAGATGTATTGCCCAAGTTCCTGTCTGAAAATCTCCCACTCAGTAACTACCTGTAGCGCATAGCAACTCCCTCGCTCTGTAACAGCCTGAGGACAAATTAACCAATTGACTCATGCCAACTCTAACTGCGTGGATAAGTCCTATGAAAGCAAGGTTATCCCTGAGTTTGGGCCCAGATCTTCAGAGCGCTAGCTCTTCTGGGACAGCCGGCATAATAAACCTTTTCCAACTCTCCGAATGGTGCTTGGTTTCTTGCGGTCTGATTTTTTTCTGCAACAGTATAACAAATATACAGAAAAGTGTACAAATTATAAATATACATCTTTATAAGTTGTCACAAAGCAAGTATACCCATGTAACCACCATCCAGGTCAATATATAAAAGAAGCATTATAAGCATTACCCTAATGACTAATGATAACTAATGAAGTTGAACACTTTTCATATATATCATGATTATATAGGGTTTATATTATGAAAATAAATTTTATTAATGTTTGTTATTTAAATATTCTCTTTTATAAAGTGACTCTTCAAGCCTTTTTCATTTGTTTATTGTGTTAGCTGTTTTTTTCTAACTGATATGTAAGCAATAATTTGTGTATCTGGATATGAGTCATTCATCAGTTATATGTTTTTACATATCTTCTCCCACAATGTTAGAGGTCCTTTCCTCCTAAAGAGATATCTGTGGTGAATACGATTAACAGTTAATATTTGGTGTGTGTACTGTTTAAGAAATCTTCACTTATTCCAAAGTCATGGAGATATTCTGCTATGTTTTAGAAAATATATTGAATTATCATTCACATTTAAAGACACAGTCCACTGGGAGCATTTGAGATCTTGCATATGTCATCAGTTTGGCTCAGATAAACTCTTCTAAAAATTGGGCCATTGAACCAACTATGCCAAGCTTTCATGGTGATGAGGAATTAAAATAAACAAACAAACCTGTGGAGTTTAAGCCTTGGTACAGATTAACTCCCAGCACTCCAGGGAAAAAATCCTGATCATTAGCATTTCTGTGCTATAACTTTTCCCACTGTGGCATATTGTAAGCTACCAACGTGATGTCACTGACTGCAGAGTTGAGAAGAGATACACGGTAGTACATTATAGTCTGTTCCAACTACATAGATACAATAAATGTATTTTAAGTATTTATTTACTTTGTAATATAGTTAATTTAATTGTACATTTATACTACTTAATTTTTAATAATAGCTGTATTTAACAACCAACTTTCAAAGTTCCTGAAAATTCAATAATCAGCTCTTGTGAGCCAGGATGAATCTAGTCTAAAACACTATTGGGTTTAAGCTCTTATTAGTCTGTTACTCCTAGAGGAACACAATCTTAATTACTACATCAGCCAATGTTATTTCTCACAATTCTTCAATGTGGCCTTCTAAGTCATTCAGACCAATCTCTTACCAAGTTTGTTTTTGCTTTCATGCTTATTCTCACATCCCTCTTTCATTTTTTTCCTTTATTTTAAAAGGATAAAATCTCATGTACTGTAGAAGACTTTGCTGAAAACTCCATGCCTACAGCAGACAGATCCTAGGGTGACCCCCCTGTTCTTGCCCTCTATAATTCCCTACCCTTGAATATGGGTGATACCTGTGATTTACTTCTAACCAATAGAATATGACAAAAGTAATAGAATGTCACTCCCATGATTACCTTAGAATATGCATATGTGAGGCTCCACCTTGCTAACTTGTTCTAGAGACATTCTTCTTGTTGGTTTGGTAAGTGAGCAGCCACAGCTGAGTCAGCCTAAGGGTCAAGGAACTGCTGATAGCCATGAGGACCTGAGGGCAGCCTCCATCTCATAGCCAGGGAAAGGATGGACCCTCAGTTATACATCCACCAGGGAATGGATTCTACCAACAACCTGGATTAGCCTGAAAAAAGATTATTCCCCAGTCAAGCCCTCAGATTGAAAACAATAAATAAATAAAAATAAAAAACTATAGTCTAGCCCCCACACAGCCTTGTGTGATGCTGAGTGGGGAAGCCAACTAAGCCACATTTGGACACCTGACCCACAGAAACTCTAAGAAGGAAAGTGCTGTTTTAAGCCACTTAGTCTGTGGTAACTTGTTGTTCAGGGTAGAAAAGGAATATAACATCCCATCATTGTTCCTCCTTTAATTTCATGTCATAGGATTTAACATAACTTAGGAGTTCTGTGATGTGGGCCTAACATTCCTTAATTCAGAAAGTCTCATCCACATTAGAGATGTATAGATTGGTCACTCCAGATTGGGCATGTTTACAACTGTCTTATTCCACTGTCATTTACATGACACATGTTCATCAGATGCAACACAAAGCAAAGAGAGATAACTAAAATTTTTAAATGATAGCATAGATGAGAATAATGACCAAAATAACAACAATGGGGACGAATGTAAAGTATCTTAGGTTCAAAAATAGAATGTGAGAGGCCTGAATTACCTGCAATATAGATGATCAACAGTCTGGAAACAGTTGATCAGAGGGAATAAACAGTCAAAAGGCCTGTTCATTGTGTGTTTTTGCCAACACCATCAAGCAATAAACTCAATCCTGACACTATCTACATGTCGATAGAGTAAGATCCCACAGGTTAAGAACTCAGTCCTATAATCCCATCCCCTCAATTTCAGATGCCAGTCCAAGTCCCAGTTGTCACCTATGATTCTGACCAACTGGCTGTAGATTACAGGTCCCCACAGCCCTCTCCTTAAGTTAGATTAATTTGCTAGAGCAGCCCTTTGGAACTCAGAGAAGTGTTTTACTTACTAGGTACTGATTTATTATAAAAGTATATAATTTGGGAACACCCAGATTAACTAGATGCATCAGGCAAGGTATTTGGGAAGGGATGTGCAGCTTCCATTACTCTCTCTGAGTGGGCTGCTCTCCCTGAATCTCCACCAGTTTACCAACCTGAAAGCTCTCTGGAACCTTCTCCCCCAAATCCTTTTGAGTTTTTATGAAGATTTCATTACATAGTCATGGTTGATTAAATCATTAGCCATTGGTAATCGAACTCAATCTCTATCTTCTCTCCCTAACCCCAGTCCAGGGCCTAGACTGATAGTTCCAACCCTCTAATCTCAGGATTGGTTCCCCTGGAAGCTAGCCTCCATCCTTAGATTACCTAGGGGCTTTCCAAAAGTTACCTCATTAGCATAAACTCAAAAAGGTCAGCTTATGAATGACAAGAGACATTCTTACCACTTAGGAAATTAGGTTGAGGATCTTTGTGCCAGGAATCAGGGACAAAAACCAAATGCATTTCTTATTATATATACCACAACCTATAAATGTATAAGTTGAAGAAAAACTTAGGCCAGGAAGATTTCTGAAAAAAGAAGTATTTGAATTTATTATCTTCTAAGGTGCCTTCTAAGAATATGGCTTCATGTAGGGATGTATATTGATCCAAAGACATGCAAAAAATTGCTAATAGTTGTTCTTACAGAATCCAATTTGAAGATGTAGAATCATTTTAAAGCTTGGCATGGCTTTGTTACCGTTGGGGCCAATTGGAGTACAGTGTTGCCTCAATGGCAGGGGAAGGAGAGGGATAATGACAGCACAGGAGTGTAGTAAGCATTTTTCCTCAGTTCTTCCTCATTGACATAGTGAAGAATCATAGGTCAGTGAGATTTAGCAAAGATTTATTAAAAGTATGTTTTAGAGGGAGAAAAAAATTGGCATAGATGATAGAGGCTCTCTCTGTTCATCCTTCTGGCAACCAAATCAAAGTTGTGATAGAAACAAGGAGCAAACAGCAAGGAAAAATCACCTGGGATCTAGAGGAATAAGCCATACAACTAGGGAGAAATCTAAGAAATCACCCTGTAACAGCAGAAGGTAGGATGGGGCGAGGATGTGGGGCAGCCCAGTTCCGAGGAGCTGAGTGGGACGGAGGCTGTGGCAGCAGCAGATGCATCTTAAAGAGGCTGTGCCTGCAAGCGGACATTTGCAGTGATGCGTCTGCTCGCTCTGAGCACCAGTGCCCATTCAGCTGCGCACAGGGGGGATCAGGGACTTACAGGGAGACATTGTTAGAGTGAGGGCTGAGGAGAGACTTGTTCTGTACAGAAGTACCAGCAGTATCCATTGTTTCTTGCTGAGCCCTCCCCGCTCCCAGTGCGTGAACTCAGCGCCCACATAGCCCAGACATCATCACACTGGATAACAGAATTCGCTCTGCCCAGAGGATTCCCTGAAACCCCGTCTCCCTCAACTCGCAGCCCCACCCAAGCCACATCCAGGTGTATCCTCAGTGAGTCAGGTGCTCCTTGCTGAGCAGCACCTAGACTCACACTGGGGGCAGCTGGTCTTGGTTTCTGGTGTTCCTTCTGAGGCAACTATAAGCACAGCATCTGTGGATTGCTTGCTGAATCTTTACAGATGACCCCAGAGGGGCAGAGGCTTGGGCTAAATTTGGCCTGCAGCTGAACCACTCTCAGGACTGTGCCATTGGACACCTACTTCACAAATCCGCACTAATAAAACTGGAAGACTTAGGAGTTTTGCTTAGTACATAGAAACAGACACGGAATGGCAGCCAAAATGGGAAGACAAAGAAGCAGAAACCATATGACAGAACAGAACAGAGATCCAGATATAATGGAATCAAGTAATCTAACAGATACAGAGTTCAAAACACTGGTTATAAAAATGCTCAATGAACTTTTGGGAAGTGTAGATAAATTTAGTAAGAATTTCAACAAAGA
>CM053508.1:54499861-54529141 GCA_028627145.1 Eidolon dupreanum
GTCTACAGCCATGCCACCCTGAACATGCCTGATCTCATCTGATCTCAGAAGCTAAGCAGGGTCGGGCCTGGTTAGTACTTGGATGGGAGACCACCTATGAATACCAGGTACTGTAGGCATTAAAAAAAAAAAAAAAAAGAAGATCAAATGACCTATATATAGAGGATGGGAAAGCCAAGATCATTCAATCAGAATGGCAAAAAAAAAAAGAAGCCAAGACTATAAAAATAATTTAAGGAGCCTATGGGACACTTTTAAAGGTCAAAATATGTCTCATTGGTGTACCTGAAGGAAAACAAGATGTTGAACAGCTATTTGAAGAAATAATGATGGAAAACTTCCCTAACTTGGTGAAGGAAATAGACATATAACCCCAGGAAACTGAGAGAACCCCAAAAACCAGTGATCCAAAGAGGCCCACACCAAGACACATCATAATTAAAATGCCAAAGGTTAAATACAAAAAAAGAATATTAAAAGCAGCAAGAGAAAAGTAGATAGTTACCTACAGGGGAACACTCATAAGACTGGCACCTGATTTCTCAAAAGAAACTATGCAGGACAGAAGGGCTTAGCATAAAATATTCGATGTAATGAAGATTCAGGATCTAAAACCAAAAATACTTTACACAGCAAACTATCATTTAGAGTTGAAGGACAGATAAAGAGCTTCCCAAACAAAAATAAGCTAAAGGAATTTATCACCACCAAGACAGTATTACAGGAAAGGTTGGAGGGACTTCTTTAAGAAGAAAAAACATGTATCAAAAACAGGAATAAAGAATGGTAACAACTAAGTACCTCAAATGGAAAAGAATTAAGTACTCCAACTAAAAGATAGAGTGGATGAATGGATAAGAAAACAAGTCCCCTACAGGAAGGAGATGGAAAAAGATATTGCTTTGATGGACCTAGAAGGTATTTAAGTCAGACAGAGAAAGATAAATACTATATGATTTCATTTATATACAGACTCAAAGGAATAAAAAGAACAAACTAATCAAAAACAGACTCACAAATATAGTGGACAATTTGGTGACAGACAGAGGGGAGGGGGATTTGGGGGCTGGGAGAATGGGGTGAAGGGTTAAAGAAGTACAAATTAGCAGCTGATGGATGGTCACAGGTATGGGGAGCATTGAATAGGGAATGCTGTTAGCATTAATACATTGGCTAGGTAGAGCATCAGGAGAGGAAGGGAGCAATTGGGGGAATCATTTTATGAACTATATGAATGTCTAACCAATGTACTATATCCTTGAAACTTATTACTGTAAGTAATTTTTTTAAGCATATTTTAGAAAGACAAAGCATGCCAAAGGAGGCATATGGCCCCAGTGCTGTAACCACAATAACCAACACAAAGGGGCCAAAAGGGTCACAAAAGTGCTGAAAGGGCAAAAAAGACCCAGAAATGGGAATGTCTGCATTATATCTGGGATGTGATGGATGGTCCAAAGGCATTCCTAGGTGATTGGTAAGTAGGGTAATTTCAATTGACACCTGGCTGCTATATAACTCTTTGCCTAGTATGTATGTGCATACCCAGAATTCTACTACCATTGGGGTGTTCTTTGGTCAGTCTCTAGGCTGGGCCCCCATTTCTTTGTTCCTCTTGTCACTCATGTCTGACTAGCTACCTAACAGCTTTACATTGACCATCAAGACCTATAGCATTGTGTATCCCTCTCTCTCCTTGGATTGATCAGTCTCAATATAACTAATTGTGTCAGTTATCTATTTCTACGTAACCAACACTTCAAAATGTAGTGGCTTAAAATAAAAACCATCTCATTTGCTCATAATTCTGTAGGTCAATAATTTGGGCTGTGGTCAGCTGGGGAAGGGCTGGTCTAGGGAGTCTCAGCTAAGATGGTTCATCTCTGCTCTATGTAGCTTTGTCCTTTAGTGGGCTAGCCAGGGCTTCTTCACACAGCTGTGGTAGCATTCCAAGGGGACAAGAACAGAAGGTACAAGACCTCTTGTGGCCTAGGCTTGGAAATCATTCAACACCACATCTCCAACATCCTAGTGGTCAAAGTGAGTCACAGGGCCAGCTCAGTTGGTAGGGGTGAGGAAATAGATTTCACCTCTTGATGGATGGAGTTAAGAGTCTTTGTGGCCATATTTAATCTATCACACCCATAAATCTATGTAACTTTATCATCTCTTGTACTGGTGACTAGTCTTCTGTCTGTGCTTTCTGGTGATGATATTCCAACAGGATGGGAATGGAAACCTTTTCCGAAAAGATTTCAATTGTAATGAGGCAGCTGCAGCCTCATTACTTTATTCATGCTTGTTGATAAGGTCAGGCACATCAAACCTTTTCTGAAACTGTCTGTTGCCAGTATCTTGTATGAAGAGAAGGCAGAATGGTCCCAATTTGCTACCCACGACAGATTGCTATAGAAGTGGTTGCTTTCTTTACGCTCAAGTGTCTTTCACAGCACCCTTGCTGATAAACTAGTGTTGGATGAAGACCAGTAAGCATGCTGACATTTCACTAACAGTTGTTATCTCTAGACACCTGTGGATAAATGTGCTAATGAGAGACTTTTCTTAAGGGCTCTTATGTCCATGATTATTCCTACCTATGGTTGAATGCAAACATCATCAGAATAGTGTGTTATGCTTAATAGCCTGGAATGCATCTGTAATACTTAATCTCTTTTATACTTGTGACAGATCAGCCTGTGAAATAGGAACACAGCCCCAGGGGAGAGAGTGGCTTAATCATCAAGCCTCAGGGAGAAAAGTGCCTATAAGTATAACTTCCCAGGCCCTGGGATGTTTATAAAGTTAGTGTAGTTCCAGTCTAATCAAGAAGGCAACCAAAGTAACTCTTTTTCATCAAACTTTGTTATTCAAACCATTTATGAAATAATTTCCTAAGAAGGGCTTAGTTGGTTTTCACACTTCCTTGGTGGAATAAGAAACCAATAGTGGGAGTTTTTATATCATGCAAAGGCTTTAATCAAAGAGAGACTCAGGGGCCCACATTATTTGCACAAATCTGATGACTAAGCCTCAAGTTTGTTCAAGTTACTATGGAATAGATACGATTCTTGATGTCTACCTAATAACAGAGCTTAAACTCAGATCTCATGGCAATGTTGCTCCTCCCTTCTTGAGTTTTTCATGTTCTATCTGGACTGTCAGCAATTGTGAGTGTTACCTTATCAGTCAATTAAAAGTACATCTTCTTACCTCTTGTACCTTCTCTTTCCCACCATCCTATTTCCTTTTTTCCCTTTCTTCATTCCCCTTGGGACTGTATAAATTGGGATTTGGTGCCTGAAACAGAATTCACTCAATTTTAAACACAAAGGAATTCAATTAGGGAAGTAATGGAAAGGCTGGAGAAGTGGCTTCTCAGACAGACCTGCAGGAGAAACTCCTAGAATGCTAAAGAGCTGACCACCAGGGAGCTGCTCTCTCTGCTAAAATCAAGGAAGTGGGGGATTAGGAAGCTGCCTCGGAAACTATGAGTTCAAGAACACATCTTCACAGCTGCAATCCAGGAATGAAGAATCAAGGATCTGAAAGCCATGATCAGGTCATTGCTTCTCATCATCTACAAAACTAGACAAGTACTCCAGAAAATTACGTGATCCCATGACCGTGTTTGCCTGCAGAAAATACATAAAAACATCATGGAAATGGTCACTATCTCACTTCCTCCTTGCAAATAACACATAAGCAAATCTAATAAAAGGAAATAATTTTCTAGCTAAAAGAAGGTCTGGGAAATGTGCTGGTTTGGGGTTTTCTAACCTCTACAGTAAGGAAAGGCACTCTTGAAAAAGGTGAGACTTAATGTAAGTGCCTCTTGACGAAATCCTGTACAAGGACTCTCACTGGCCATCCTCCCCTCTAATAATATTGTGTAACAAACAAGCATGCGTCCAGCACTCCTAAACTCATTTTCAATATTATTCCATTTAATGCTTATATTTCCCACATAAATTAGACACTCTTACTATTAACTCAGTCTTCCAGATGAAGAAAAGGGCCAAGAAAGTTAGGTAATTTGCCCAGGGGGTCACAGTAGTAAGTGGAGAATTGGCAATCAAACCCAGGTGTGTGAAATGCCATAGGTCATCTGTGTCAAAACTATCTGGCACCAAAGGCTCTACATACGCTCTTAACCACCAGACCACTTAACAGAAGTGCCTGCTCTGTCCCCAGACCATGAGCTCAGCCACCAAGCTTATAAGAATAGTTCTTCATTCCCCTTTCTAGAATTTGACCATTTGCTTCATTCGCTTAACCCATTCCAGCAAGCCCTGAATCAAGGGGTAGACCTGGACCAAGTGAGCCCTGACAATATTCTTGCTGTACAATGTTTACTATGGTCTCATCATCTACATGTCAACTGGTTTCCTAAGAAACCAATATCTTCATAGAGAGACTTGGAAACACTTAGAATTTAATGGCATTAAAAAAATCTTGAGAATGATCTTTAGCTCAGTGTTCATAATTGCCCCATGCATAATGAATATCATTCACAAACATTAGGACAAAGGACACAGGCTCTCAGACCCATTGCTGACCCAACAGTAAAGAGCCTTTGGCAGGTGAAAATCAAGACAAGGGCATAGGCTTTTCCACTTGATTGGATGCTAAGGGCTATTTAAAGCATTTCCTTCTACTCTGATAAAGAATATAATTTAGAATCTGATGGAAAAATTCCCCTCCAGAGGCTGCTTGAAGCATCTTTCTGTCATGGTTGATTACCAGATTAGTGTTTATTGTTAGGGAAACAAAAACACAAAAATACTGTTCTTGGCACAGTACTCATTGGATTTTTTTTTTTTTCCTTATAATTCGGTCAAGGTTCAAATCCTCTTAACTGAACAATTCTTCATTCAAATAGAATGCTGCATAAATCCACAATGGAGGTAAGCATGTGACAGCTCAGACATCCACTTGATGTGGTACCTGGCAGGTCCTTCTGGCAATGGGGCCAGACTAGGTATTTCCTTCTTACACATAAATGCCTTGAGAGAGCTCCTGGTTCTCAGAAGGAATTGCTTTATATACACTAACTGATCAGTAAGAAATGCTTTCAGCAGGAAGGCTCTTTTAGAACTATCACTTCCTAAAAAATGTACCAAAAGCTGCCAAAAGGGCTTATTTTTATCTAAGGAGTCCCATGGGCTATACCCACCTAAAAAAAGATATGATAATGAAAACACAGTTTCATTCTTCCTCCTTCAAGATCTTTTTGCCAACAGTGAACGTTCTCAATTAGCCCTGAGGTACCCTTTCTGCCTGGAAATCACCTCAGCATATGTGGGCATTTACTAAGTGTGGGTGATGATGTATCGTGGGTAATAGCCACTGCTTTGGCTTCATTAACTGAGAGAATGAGAAGTCCTCCTTTTCTCAGATTATCTGCTCTTTAGATCTCAAAGATCATAATAAAATATCCCACCCTTAACTCCTTTCTTTGTTTCTATTATAATTATTTGGAAATTCTTTCTAACTCCCATACAATATACCTGTTTCAATGGGAATTGTGCCATCTTCAACTATGAATGGCTGTTTATCGTATTGAAAGTTCAGTCTTCTTGGGGTTAAATAATTCTAGTTCATTTGGCTTTTCTTTACCCTCCAACATTAGAAAGCCAGCTTCGTGACTCATCTCTAAAGCTTCTCCTACTTCTGCATATTTCTGTTCTCTAAAACCCTTAACCAATTTTGATCCTCTAGAGAGGCAAAATGTCATACAATGTCTCAGTCTCCATACGTGTAGGAGGAATATGTATGGCCTGGCCTGAAAAGGGACCAGCTCTTCTTTGCAAATGGGAAGTTAGAAAAGGCATTTATCAGCTCAGTTTACATAAAAATGTAGATGTAAGTGGTAAAGTCCATTCCGGGCTCAAATAGTAACAGAGTCAAAAATATACTGTAGGTGGACGGTGTGCACCCAACTCTACTCCTGATGTCAGCCCAACGACAGTGACTCAAAATTTTTTTCCTTTCAAAAACTCCTTTGACAGTTATTTTCCCCAGGGCCGCTATTATAAAACACTTTAAAGTTAAATTTATTTCCATTTAGTCTGTTTTAAATTCAGTGTTTTAATTATTTTAACCTAATAAGTGGTTAGCTTTTTGCTAAAATTTTGTATTCACTAATGAGTATTTAAAATATATTTGCTATTTAATTTTTTAAAAAATGTTTTCTCATAAAGTGAAAGACATATAGTAGCTGCAGGAAATCTCATACCTTGATCATGCTCACAATATGTCTGTGGCTCTCTCTAGGGGATGGCTATTTTATTAAATCCAAGACATGTATTGACACAAAATTCATAAAATAATCTCCTTGTACAAGCATAAATTGTATAACAGCATAACCATCCAGGGGGTGTGGGATATATAGAAATAAACTGATCAACTTGTCATGTGGTTTGAAAAACAAAAGGATGGAAACGAGGGCTTGGTATAATGTTTAAGTTTTCCCATGTAAGTTTAATGAGTGGCCGGGACTTGAGAACCACTGACCTAAAGATGAAGTTTCAATTTCTCATTATAGCAAGTAGGTTCCTCCAGGGTTGAGCCCCCATTGACCTTCTCTTTCTCATCACATTGTGCCCATCGGACCATGAACGTGTCCTTACCAAAGCACACAGGAGCTATTCCCACCTGCATCTCTATATCCCTACTCATGGATACATACATGTCCATTTCCTGGAAGCCCCTGATCTTCTTCCCACTTCTGCTAGCTACTCTTGTTTTAAGGTCGACCTTGCCCCCACCACTAGGGGATATTGCCCCCTCCCTCTTCTTCCCCCATTCTGCTGGACTTTTTACATATCTGCATATTCTCCTACAGGACTGTATGTACCACCGCCATCACCCATTCTGCCCCCTAGAGACCAGGACCTAAATCTAATCCTTCTGTTTTGTTTACCATGCAGGACCAGTTACATAATTTACAGAGCCCACGCAAAATAAAAATATAAAGCCCCTTGTTCAAAAATTATTAGGAATTTCAAAATGATACCAGTGGGGCATTAAGTCGAGCACAGGACCCTTTTGCCTAATACATACTTGGTGCTCAAAAATGTTTATTGAATGAATGAGTTTTTGCATCTCTTGCACTTGGTATGGTAATTTGTGGAAAGAACGATACTCCTCGAATTTTGAGAAACAGAGGCTGCAGAGGTGGGAGGAAAAAGGGAAGAATGGGAGGGCCATTTTTCAATTTATGATGAAGCAAATGCCTCCTTTAACAGATAGGCATTGCAGACAACGTCACAGGAATCCCCTTTATGGTCCTGTTGATGATTCTACACAGCAACAGCTTTTCTCCTTTCAGACTGGCAGGTAGTACATGAAGAAATGGGTCTCTTCACTCAATCAAATATTTCCTTCTTTTATTTGGGCAGCAACAAGTCAAGAGAGCTTTATTGAAGACACTTTGATCCTAGAGATACAAACATAAATATTTTCAATTTTACAAATAGCACTATTGTTTTCTTCCATTTGCTGAAAACATATCATGCTTGTTTTTCTAATTGCTCTTATATTCCTGACCAGCAGAGAAGCCACTGCTAATCTCATCTTTTACGTAAAATGACTTACAATTCTAGTTGGCTTCATATTGGTAAGAGCAAATCCAGGGCATTATGATATTTTATCACTCCATTCATCCCTTAAAAGTTTGGACATTACCTACACACCATAATCTGCAAGAAGTCCAGAACCATTAGTGTTATTACACTAACGAAACAATAACCATTCTGCCGTTATCAAACAAAATTACCAACAGTTCCTCCATATCTATCATCTGTTTCTCTCTTGAACAAGTCCTCCAGACTTTATCTTTATTAACCTCACCCTCCAAATCCTTGTGCCCTGCTGTGTCCACTCAGAACAGACCATCTGGAAAGGAACTGCCTGGGAACACCTAGCTTCAAAAGAAGGATGAGTCATGCCAAAAGTAAAGCGTTATGTCCATTTCTGCCTTACACTATCTGGGTAGAAAAGTTATAACATTCTGATTTGGGAGAGATTAGGAAACCTGGTTTTTCTTTTAAAGAGGAAAATCAGTAGGTCAGTTAACTTTCCTCATTTTCTATTTTTAAATAGATTTTTTTCTAGAAATTTCCTTTCCTGCCTCGCCATGCACAGATTTCTCCTTTCCTTTTTGCTCACCCTTCTTTTCACCTACCAAAGACCAATAATGTGGTACTTAAGATACCAAGTGCAACTCAGAAATGCTTCTCCAGAAAACTTAGATTTGATTTTCAGTAACTTGGTCAAGGGTTTTCTTAATCATTTCATTCTCAGTCTTAAACACATTTTATTAATTATTCTATTAGCAGTGATGAGTCTCACTATGCCTCATCCCCCTCAGGGCAAATTCATTCAGCTGAAGGTGGACTTTCCCCTGAGACCCATTTAAGGGAAAAAGGCATTAACGTCTAAATGGATTTTTAAATATAAAATAACACTTATTTACTAATACTAAATTAATTCTGTACATGAGTGCTTTCTGTGCATGAGTGAAGAAGAGCATTGCCACCAAAAGTTCAGAAGTTTTGGGCCCATCAGAGGCAAATTCCAGAATATAGCTATATATTATAGAAGCAAACACATAGTGTTTAGGACACTATCAATTAAACCTAAAGATGTAATAAAAACATTTCAGACATATAAAGTCTCTAAAAATTTGCTTTAGACTCTCTCATTCTCATAATGGGCTCCACCAAAATTTGGGAAGAGATCAAGAAGACATGTGTGGAGATACCACCTGGGAGAGAGGTGAAAGGAATTTTTGAATGGAGTTGAAAGAGAATGCTAGGATGACAGTTGTGACCCAGTACAAAAGGCATCCAGTTTTGGAAATTTTCAGAAGACAGAGATATGTATTCACATATATATAAAATTGACAAAATACCTGGTGCTTCTGGACAGAAACTGAGAATAGATTTTGAAAACTGGCAAGAAGTTTGAGTTTGGTGAATACATAGAAAATTATGGAGCAAACGAAAAAGCTAACTGTAAGAAGAGCAAAAGTTTTACATGAAAGAAAAAGTACTCAAATATCTCATATGGCTTGATTGTGAACAAATATCCATAGTTGCATTAATGTAAGTATCAAATACTGACAACCAAAATTATATATGACAATGTTGAGAAGATAGGAGGAAGGGCAAGAGGGATGTGTGTTTGGTATGGGGATGAGAGATGAAAGGAAACTAAACTCTCATTAACACATAGTGGAAGCTCAGTTGATAATGACCATTAATGAAAAATTAGAAATAGGATATGGTGATATAGAGATACCGTTAGATGGAGATCCTGTAAAATTTAGCTAAAAGAATTGAAAGGGATGCTTTCAATGTTCTCCCCCTTGAACGGACTAGAGACAAGCACTTGGAAGTCTGCTAATTTATTTTTTAAAAAAGGCTATGGTAATATTTATCTCTTTTAAAAAAAATCAGATTTACTGAATTTGCATATAATAGAATTTGTATATAGTATATAACTTGCATATGATAAAATTCATCCTTTTAAAGTGTACAGTTTAATGAGTTTTGGTAATATATATAGTCATGTTAGATAGAAAACATTTTCTTCACCCCAAAATGTTTCCTAGTGCCCCTTTGCAGTTAATCCCCTACCCCATTTCCCCATTTCTTAGTTCCCACACTCATTAATCTGTTTCTTTTCCCTATATTTTGCTTCTTCTGGAATATCAAATAAATGAAATATATATGTGTGCCTATATACATATACATATGTATTCCAAATAAATGGAAAATATATTCCAAATAAGTGGTATATATACATATGTATATATACATATACATATAAAACCATTTGTCTCTGGCTTCTTTGCCAGTTAGCATAATGCTTTGAGATTCATTCATGTTGTTACATATATCAATAGTTCATTTCTTTTTATTGTTGAGTAGTATTTCATCATATGAATGTACCACGGCTTTTTTTATGGGTTTACCAGTTGAAGAATATTTGCATTGTTTCCAGTTTGGGGCTATTATTAATGAAGCTACAATAAACATTTGCATACAGGTCTTAGGATGAACATAGGTTTTCATTTCTCTTGGAAGTGGAATTGCTATGTCACACAGTAAGTGTATGGTAACTTTAAAGAACTTGCCAAATTGAAGGGAAAAAAAAACATAAAAAGACCAAAAAAAATTGCTAAACTGTTCTTCAAAGTGGCTGTATCATTGTGCATTTTCATCAGCAAAGCACAAAAGTTTTGCTTAAGCCACATCCTTACAAACATTTGATAAGATCAATCTTTTTTTATTTTGGCCACCTAATTAGTGTGTAGTGGCATCTCATTGTGATTTCAATTTGTACTTCCTTGATGTCTAACGGTATAGAGTATCTTTTCTTATGCTTATTTACCTTGTTGAAGTATTTGTTAAATCTTCTCTCCATTTTTAAATGTAATTGTTTATCATCTTATTATTGAATTTTAAGAGTACATAGTCGAGATACAAGTCCTTTATCAGATATATGTTCTGCAAATATTTTCTCCCAATTTGTTGTTTTTTTATTCTTTTAACAGTATCTTTTGAAAGGCAGTTTTAAATATTTATTAAGTTAAATGTATACATTTATCTTTCATGCTTTATACTTTTTATGTGCTAGCCAAGTAATTTTAGACTAACACACTACCACTAATATTTTTATATTTTCTTCTAGAAATTGTATTATTTTAGCTCTCATGTTTGGGTCTATGTTTATCTGAAGCTAAATTTTGTGTATGGCATGGGGGAAGGGTTAGTATTATTTATTTGTTTATGGTTTTACATATGAAAGGCCAATTGTTCCAACACTATCTGTTCAAAAGATTATCCCTTCCTCAATGGATTACCTTAGAATCTCTGCTGAAAAATCTTTTGAGCATATTTGTTTGGATCTATTTATAGACTCTTATTTTCATTATGTTATCTATATCAGAACACCAATCCTCACTAACTTAACTACTGTAACTTAATAGTAAATGTTTAAATTAAGTAGTGTAAGAATTAGGCTAAGGCCAAGAATACTGGGGTTATGAGACTTGAAACCTCCATCTTTTTGCTAAGAAAGCAACCTCCTCACCAACCACCCCTTGGTTAAGGCTTTTACAGGACTAAGGTGTTCAGAAAATGCATCCGAACAGGAAATCATCTTGACATTTTTAAGGCATCAGGATTGGCCTTCATACTATTCACTCTTACTAGGCCCCAGAGCCTTTTGGTCACTGCTCAGGATGAATTCCCAATGAGGAGCCTAAGTAGAAGCCAACACAATGACTTGAGGACTTCCTAAGCCAGTAACCACCAACTACCTTTTATGATAAAAAGCATTTTTATATCATTCATTGGACCCCTATGGACATCATTAGAGTTATTTGCCAAGTATTTCTAGATCTATCCCCTTTCTAGGCACATGATAGAATTACACTTCCTGGCTCCCTTGTAGTTAATTGGGGCCACATGAATAGTTCTGGCCAACGAGTTGCGAGCTAAAGAGATGTGTGTCACTTCCAATTTAAAGGATTTGATTACAGTACAAACATCGACATTCAAGAAAGATGCAGCTGCATCATCCTGGGCCTTTGAGTAACTATAATAAGCGGCACCCCCCTGACAACCTGTGATAGACATGAAGTAAGAGGAAGAAACAGACCTTTGTTGTTCTGAACTACTGAAATGTTGGAGTTGCTTGCAATCATCTTGTAACCTGGCCCATCTCAATTTACACCATCCCTAAGTGGGGGAGACCATCATTTTAATCACCTTGCAGTTTCATTCAACCCTTTACTAAACAAACTGGAGCCCTTACTTTGTACTAGAAATTGTACCAGAGCTGGAGATACAGAAGTGCAGAAGGCAGACATTATCCTTTGCCTAGGTCTGTGGCTACAGTTATAAAATGTGGAATTGAGGAAAGAAACTTTATTCACTTAACTAAATTGGCTTGTCAATCAGCATCTCTGAAGTCAGTTCCCTCATCTGTAAAATACACATATTATCAAGATTAGTAACAATGCCTGGCATACGAGAGGAGAAAACTGAACAGCTATAAACATTTTCTATCACATTTCTTAACAAATAATTTTTAGCAAAGAATGAAAAGGTAGCAGAAAATAAGATTTTAAGTCGTCTGATCATCGATTGCCATTTTCATATTATTTTTTTATTCTAGGACATCTTGGTGTTAGTGTTTCTTTTTAAATTTAGTGACCTGTACTGCTTGGCCTTTCTAGCCTCTCTCTAACTAGGTCAAAAACCTATAACAAGTAACCTGGGTTTTCCTGGGAGACAAACCATCTCAGAGAGGTCCCTGTACTTCCACAGGCCAAGCTTACTAAAGACAAGCACCATCTTCCCACAAACTCTTTTTTATTATTATTAAAATTATTAGGGTGGAATTAGTTAATCTTTTTCCCCACAAATGTTTCAGAACGTCTGTGCAGAAAAGGAACTCTGATGCGTTGGGCTCTTGGCTGTATTTTGGATCAGCTCAAAGGGAGGAGAGGCAGGGGGAGAAAAGTTGTCCCCAGAAAAGAGGTTGGGCAGAGGGACTTGAGATGACAAAAGGTATGCGTATGCCCCACACGACCATTTCCATAAGTCTGAATATTTCTCCATGAGTGGATGCCTATGACTCAGGCCATGCCTGAGTGCCTAAGGATTAGCGTGATCTAGAAGTTTTTCTCCAGCTTCCTTGGTGTCAAAAAGAAAGTGAGAAGGGAAGAGGCCTGAATATGGGAGGAAGTTTTCTAGAGATAACCATCATTGCTATCTCAAAATAGTCCTTTCACCCTAGTGGCAAAAGTGATGACATTTGGACTGTCTAGAAAACATGCAAAATACATGAGAATCTACTTAATCTTTAAGAGATGAGCAACAATGGGAAAATAAATGTTTGGCATTCACACC
The DNA here is from genome assembly GCA_028627145.1 of Eidolon dupreanum. NCBI lineage: Eukaryota > Metazoa > Chordata > Mammalia > Chiroptera > Pteropodidae > Eidolon > Eidolon dupreanum. Next base: position 54,512,788 of record CM053508.1, read on the forward strand.
TTGGAGAGCTCATCAAAGCCAGTGACTAACAGACTAACAGACCCAAGAAATGGGCAGGTCCACGGCTCTGTTGATAATAACTTCAGTTTGGGGACATGTCAAATTTGGGGTGCCTAAAGGAGGTGATGAGTATGCAATCAGATATATGAGTCTAAGCTAAGATAAAATGTTGGGGCTGAAGATCAATATTTGGGAGTCAGCTTTATAAAAACAGTAATTGAATCTTTGTGAATGATTGAAAATAATCCAGATTGTAGACAACAAAGATAGGAAAGGTAAGAGGATGATGTGAAAACTTTTGAGACTACTCAGAACATCAGAACTTGTCCGTGGTACCACTAGAAAAAGAATGAGAAAAATAAAGGGCAACATGGACTGGTCCCTCTTTCCTGGTTTAGCTGTTAAAGACTCAAATATGCCAGTTCTACCTAAGCCTTGTAACATAAAAATTAAAAGTACTAGGTTTTAGAATCAGGTAGACCAGAATTAGAATCACAATTCCAAATTATACTACATGTATGACCTTGGGCAAGTAATTTAGTCTCTGAGTTTCAGTTTCTTCATCTATAGAATACGATAATAATATTTACAACAAATGGCTACTTATTAATTAGAGAATTAAATTAACACATATATGTATATATGTGTATATATATTAAATGCCTTATAAATAATAAATATTCAAAAGATGATATATAAAAACATGATGATGATGATTATAAGAGATAGTTAGGTATCTAACAAAAATCCAGATGCTCCTTTTCATAGTGTAGAGTTGTTGCTAGAAAGTGGATGCCCAGACAGGGACTATATTTCCCAAGCTTTCTTGCAATTGGGTGGCCATGTCACTGAGATCTGGCCAATAGAATGTGAGCAGAACTGATTTGCACCACTCTCAGGTCTGGCCCATAAAAGTCTGCCATGCAGCAATCCTCTATGATTGTTTTCTTCTTTCAGCTTGTGGAGTGTCAGTGTTGGAGGCCACATGTGGGAAATATAAGAGCCAGTGAAGTCTGAGTCACAGAAATATAAGGTGGAGAAAGGTCACACTGCTGAACTGCTCAACCACCCACTTGTTACGTGAGCAAGTAGTAAATTTTGATTGTGTTAGAGCCATTACACACTTGGAGGTCTATTTGTTAGAGCAGTCACAATTAGCAAATAACAAATAAGGTAGCAGTTAGCTTACTCTAACGAGTTTTATTTTTCAGTGATACGGCTCTTGAGAGTTGAGCATCTATCTAAGAGGCACTTAAAGATAATAGTATTGTTCTAGTGTCTTCATTCTAGTCTCTTACTTCTGTACCCTGCAGGACATTAAATACTCAGAGATGGGTACTCTATGTTTTTTGGGGGGCCATAGGAAGTTGATAGTGTTAGGGTTAGATAGCACAGCCTTTTGATAACACACCATATGAAAGCAAAGTAGGTCCTGAAAGAGGGTGCAGGAGGTTAGAGTTTGCAGAAATGTAGCCAATAAGGAACTTCTGGTGGCATCATGCCAGCGGGATTTTTAAAAACACAGGTGTTGAGTATTAATTTTTAAGTTATTTGCATTGCTGCAATGTGAATTTACTTTCCCAAAAAATTAAATAAGTTTGATATGTGCATGCACACATGCGCACGCATGCACGCGCACACACACAAACACACATACACACACACATGGGCACGCGCACACACTACATCTCTATACTATATATCCCTGAAAGTAACACAATTTTCTGTAAAGAAATGGCTTAGAAGTTTTGGGAAAGCTAAAATGTAACCTTGGTAATTTGGACACAGTCTCAAAGAGGCACTTACTGAAATATCAGTCTAACTAAAAAGACAGAAAGTTAGTTAACTACATTATGCTCAGAAGACAAAGTAATGGTAAGCAAGGCAGGGGCTAGGGATGGGAAGTAAAGAGAAGAGAAGAGAAGAGAAGGGAAGGGAAGGGAAGGGAAGGGAAGGGAAGGGAAGGGAAGGGAAGGGAAGGGAAGGGAAGGGAAGGGAAGGGAAGGGAAGGGAAGAGAAAAAAAGAAAAGAAAAGAAAAGAAAGAAAAGAGAAAAGAAAAGAAGCTTCAGAATTTGTCAGTGTGTATCAGTGTTCAGGAAGAAAGCCACTAGGCCTGGTAGAACAAGATCACTCCATTCACATGAGCGTCCTCCACTGGAGGCGGCGGATATTTCATTAGAGTGCTCCATAGTAAAAAATATCCCTTAAATCATTTATTTTAGCAGATTTTGTAATGGCAAGAGATTGTGAGCAACAGATATACCCATCAATCATAGTATGCCCATACAATGAAAAAATCAGACATCTTCAAAGATGTCCAGGATACAGCATTAAGTGAAAAAGCAAGGCATATAACAGTGTGCCTAGAGTACTACCAGATGTGAGTGGAAGAAATGTACATATATCTGTCTGCACATATATTATATCTCTAAGAGGAAGTGGATAGGTATTGGAGAACTGGGGCCATAAGTGGGAGAACGATTCTGTTTTCACTGTCTCTTTTGTTAATTTGAATTTTTTAGCATATGCATGTTTACTAGTATTATCCAAAAATAATAATGAATAAAAAGAACAACAGATAATCTGTAAAGCTTTTTTTTAGCAAGTCGGCTACACACACACACATACACACACACACACACAAGAACAATAAAGGAGTAAATTAAATTGGGTGTTCATTTTTAAATTTATTCCTTTTCCTCTGATTCTAGCTATACCAGGGACTTCCTAAAATTATAATTGCCTCCTCATGTACATAAGGAGAAATGAGCTGCTCAATAAATTGCCTTCTGGTTCACTATGATTATATTCTTATTCTAATCGATCATCTCTTCTTGGGAGTTTGATTATAATAATTGTATTCCTCTGCTTAAGCAGAATATCTAGATCTGAAATTCCAACCAGAAAAACAGATTCTGGTAGGGAAATTTGCCCTGGAAATTGCCAGATGATCGATCTGGAGCCCTCCTCTGTCTTCTGCAGGTATGGCTAAGGCCCAGAGCAGAGGAAGAGCAGGTTGCCCAAGAGGCCACCTGTGGATCTGTGCTGGCCATTGCCTCTCCACTCGTTCTTCCACTTGCCGTTCATCTCACCCTTCATCTCACGGAATCCGGACCTTTTGTGGGAGGAAAGGGAAGAATACAAAATTTTCTTATTAGTCAATGGTTCTGTACCTCAGAGCTGAAATATTAACAAAGGACCTGCTGTGAACCCAGACAAACAAAACAACCGCAACAAAAGCAAGCCTGGACTATTTAGAGACTGTCATTAAAAATGATTTCATCAGCGCCAGCTCTAGGGACATGATTTACTAGAGGCAGTCAGCCTACCCAGGAGGTGGAAACTCGTTTTTCATAAATGATAGTGAGTAGATTTATTCCGACCTGTGACAATGAGTCACCATATTTGAAGCTGTCTGACAAACAGCGTCAGCAACAGACAGATGACCTTGTCCATGGGACTTTTTCTTTCAGGGAAAATCAAGTGCATTTCCTCATAGTGGTATTGAGGCTGGAAAATCTCAAATCAGATCAGTGAGAGAGGCGTAGGCCTGTCATCTGAGAGGACTGGACTATATCGTCACCAGAATCCCTTTCTCCACAAAAGGCCTGTGCTTCCGTGTGCTTGGAAACCTGGTAGGAGGAAGGGCATTTATTCTGACTAAAATGGAGCTGTGGTGAAAGAGAAGGTGTAAATTACTATTGGAAAAAAACAAATGTTAAATCCTGTGATTCCTGCTGTCACTAATAATACTGTAAATTAAGAATTGTCTGGAAGCTCAGCAACTGCTTCTTCCTCCCCTTCACTGTGACCAGTGCCCTCCCGAGAGTGAAATGAGAATTCTGTTCAAAGGGGCACATGCGTCTGTGATGCATTGGGCTACGGGCCAGGAAAGTGAAGGAGGAAGTCTTTGTGAACACCAACAGCAAGTGGAGCGACGGGGACATTGCACTCCGGAGGCTACAAGGTCACCCCCTGATCTTGGACTGCACGGAACAGAGCTTGTGAGCTGAGTGGGGACAGCTTCCCAGAGGCAGTAGCAGCCTGCTACAGCCCCTTACTCTTCTCTCTGTTTCTTCTGCATTTCTGCTTCTTGCTTGAAAGTACCATTTTATTATCTAATGCTAAATTTTTTTAAAAAGGAAAGAAGAAACAAGTATTTTGGTATCAGAAATAAATAAGAGTGGCTCTTTCTCTCTGAGCTAGAAGGAGAAATAAGAAAGTGGCAGGGTAAAGAGGTTTTAGCTTTGAGACTCAAGAACATATAAATCTTTAATAATATTTCTATTTTAATAATCATAAAAGTAACACATAACAAATGTAGAAAATATTAAAAAGTATTACAAAAAATAAAATTATGTTTCCTCCTACAATTATAATTAACCATTTTCAGTACTTACCCTACCTAGAAGAAGAAGAATTGAGATCACAAGACCAGTTTTTGGTCATATCTGACTAAACTTTAAAATAGAATTGGCCCAGAAAAAGATTATCCCTTAAAAAATCTGCTAATCCAAATCCATAGGTTGATGTTCTGAATATTTTCTGTGTAAAGTCTTTCAACAAATAAAGGAACATTTAATAAATTTAATTTTACTTTTGAGGTAGTCAAATATCTGATCCTTGAAGTACATAAGATTCTGTAGGATCCCTTCATAAAATATATCAGTTTTTCCTAATTTGGATAGACTAAGGTTTAGCTTTTACAGAAAAAAGGATGTGGGCCACCGTCAACCACAGGCTTCTCCATGGCCCACTGATGATGGAGAATTTCCAATCTTGAATGAGGGCATCTACACCCCCTTTGCTGCCTCTTTAATCTTCACCTAATACTCCCTCCAAAGACATACAAATTTGGTTTGTTTTCTGCATTACATTCTCCAAGTTATACTCCCTTTGGAGGGCTAAAGTCAAGTGAAGTGAAATAAATCCAAAAATGTCACAAATAGAAACATGAGAAGGCGCATTATTTAGCACGGTTTAGAGGTACAGTCCCCCAATATGTCACATAAAGTATTTACATTATGTGTACATTAGACTCACTTTCCTTTTTGTCATGATGCAGTAGAGTACACCAATTAAAATCAGAGCTTTGGAGTCAACCAAAGTGGGATCCAATTCCTGATGCTGTCAATTATTTAATTGGGACTTTGATTTAAAATTTTAATCTCTTAAGTCTCTATTTCCTCATCCATGAAATAAGGATAATACCTTCCTTATGGAGTTTTTGTGAGGCTCGCGTAAGAAGATAGTAAAAAATTAACCCAATGCATGCTTCATGGTACCCACTGAGTCAACTTTAACTGTTATCATTGTCCACGTATCATGGCAACAAGAATGCCAGTCTCTTGGGTGAGTAAACCTTGCTCATAGTTTCTGGGTCCAAACTCTTAGAAGATTCTTTCTCTGGATTCTAGAGCCTTTGACTTTTTAGGAGCCTGAAAAGCAACAGCTAATTTATTGGAGTTCATCCAGTTTCATTCCTATGAGTGAGCAAACAATTCAAGGACTGGATCTTATTATTTAGGATTTGACCTAGCTCGCAGGTGAGCTGTCCCTAAGAGAACTCTGAACAATGAAAAGTTGGTTTAATTTTTTTTTTTTTTCTAAAACTCTAGATGATCTGGGAAGTTTGACAAGGAGAAGGCAAGAATTTTTCAAAATCTCATTGGTCTCATGCAAAACACTTGCGAGTCCACTAATATCAACTGCCAGCTTCCTCAGAAAAGAAGAGAACATTCCACTTGCCAAAGGAGCGAGCAAGTGAGTTCAGAGGACTTGAGAGTTCCCAACCACTCTCTTCCAGATCACTGTGCTGAGGTTTCAAGGTCACAGAATTTGGAATTTTTTTACATGAAAAACAAAGCACATTTCCTATATCCCACAGCACTAAAATTCAGCATATAAGGCATTTGTGTTCAAAATGAACACTTTCCCACCGATGTAAGGATCGAGCCATGCAGATTGGCTTAATTCCAACTTGCTTGATATGCTCCCTAAATTCCTCCACTGTGTTCCTAAAAAGAGTCTATGAGAATACATACTATACTCCCACGACATTTTCCCTTTCCCCCACTCCGCCCCTACCATTCCCACCCCACCCCTACAAAATTACAATAATTTAAAAAAATTAATAAATAAGATGCCTTGTGTTTGTGTGAGGTCTTCCCCAAAGCAGGCTGTGTCCTGTTTATTTTATGAGTAGAGAAACTAGAATGAAGTAACTTAGGCCCTGAATACAAGGCATTATTGTATTGAATGAAACAAGGACTATAGAACCAAAAGTAAGTTCTACCTTCAACATCTCAACATTCAAGAAAAGACAATTTGAGGAAATAATAATAATAATTTTAAAAAATGAACACAAAATCCCAAAACCAGGATAGCTAAGCCTAGCAAAGAAAATGTCTTTTTAATCAAAATTCATATGAATCTATAAGTTAAGAATCAGCCACCTATAGGAAACCTGTTGCGAAGACAAAGCAGTCTGATAGAAGAGGAAGGACTCCTGGGTGCCTGAGGCAGTGACTACCAAGAGAGGTTCATGCCCCACTGTAACATCCATTGGTAGGGCGGCCATACATCCCAGTTTGCCTGACGCGATCATGGATTATGGCTGCACCTCCAGTTTAAGGAGTAATAGCACCTCTGTTCACTTTCAAAACTTGTTTGGATAAATTATATATTCACTCTACCAATGGGAGACATTATAAAGATGTTAGATGTTTCATGAGGGATGATTTATTTTTTTAGAAGAGAAAAGCGTAAATGAGTTGATATCCACAGAGGATGTTGTAGTGTCGGCATTGCACAGGGGAGACCTGACAGGCATTACTACCCCACAGGCGTCACAGCACGTTACGACCCTTTGTCCTTGAACTCCTTGTATATGTTGTACTTGTACCATTTTCACTGTTTGTAACATTGCCTTATACTATAGCAATGTGTCTGTAATACATGCGGAATATTTATTCTACTAAGATGTAAATTCTTTAGGGCAAAGATGATGCCTTATTTTTCTCTTTGTATCCTCTACAGTGAAAAGAAGACACAGTGACAAGAAGTGGTTTGTATACAGAAAAGTATGTAATGAATTCTTATATCTCCAATTAGAATGTTGTAATTGAGATTGCTAGTTGTCCACCAAAATCCCTTTCATCCTTATTTCTGGGCACATAAGCTCACCACATTTCCCAGACTCCTTTGCAGTTATGAATGCCCTGTGACTAAGTTCTCCCCCAACAGAATGTGGATGGAAATAATGCCTGTCACTTCTAGGCTTGAGCCTCTTTAAAAGAGTGGTTGTGCCTCCTTCTGTATTCTTTTATCTCTTACTACCAGCGAACCCACCCACCACCCAAACTTCACTCATGTACTTATGATACGACTTAGTTGACGGTAAAGAAAACCAGTGGGAAGAAACTGGGTTCTTGATAGCTTATGTAGGCAGAGTTGTCTGCTAAATTGGAATGTTCCTTTGGACTATTATGTGGGAGAGAAATAAACTTATATCCTCTTTAACCACTGAACTGTAACTAAATCTCTATTATTATAGTTAGCCCTATATTTAAGAAAAATATAAATTCTATTAGGCCAGAGATCTTGTTTGACTTGTTTGAGCCTAGCAGGAAATAAACATTAACAACTGTTCGTAAATAAAACCACCCCCCCCAATGAAAGAAATTGCCCCCTTGAAAGGTGCATGAAGTACAATTTACTGATAAGCCTGAGGTCCTTCCTAGATATCACTAGAAAACTGCTGTTCTAATATGGAAACTTTTCTATTTATATTATGAACGTAAAATTGTAACATATTGTGAGATTAAAGTAATATTATAATGTTGAATCTTGAAAGGGAAAATTACAATGTTTTAATTAGGCATTTCTTCTCCAATACTATTAATGAAAGGCAGTCCCTGACCGAGTCGGCTTGGCACATATATATATCTTTAGAGAAGAGAATGATGAATAAACCTGGCATGGATTAATGAAAACAGTGTATGATTATTTAATTCCTTTTGCTCTGCTTTTGATTTCACCAAGACATCTTGTAATAGTCTGATTTTCTTAGCAAATTTCCCTATGAGATAGAAGAGAAAAGAAGAAGCAGTTATTCACTAATGCATATAAACCCAATTGTTATTTACATTTATGTATCAGTCAGGATAAGCTAGGTTATGCTGTAATAACAAAAACTCCTCAGTCTAAGTGCTATATAAAAATAAATTTTTATTTCTTGCTATTGCTTACATGCCCATCATAAGTTCATAGGTAGATTCCGCTCATGTGTGAATCAAGGATCTAGAAAAATGGAGGACCTCCTACCTGAATGCTGCTAGTTTCTGTCAGAGGAAAAGGAAAGAACTGTGGAAGATCTTGAACCAACAATTAAGTGCTCCAGCTAAAATGGCAAGTGTCCTGGTTTGCCAAAGATTGTCCTGGTTTAACACTGTAAGATCCATGTCCTAGGAAACCCATTAATCTCAGACAAACTGGAATAGCTGGTCAAAGCTCTAGCCCAGAAGTGACACGCATTTCTACTCACAAGTCAATGTCTAGAACCAGCCAAATGGCTTCACTCAACCACAAATCGGGGCAGGGAAGTATAATTTGTAAATATGACCAGAAATATTTGCCAAGCAACATTAGCACAAACCTTCTCATAAATTAGTATTCTGATTTATAAATCACTCTCCCATGAGTTTTCCTCCTTGCTTTTGATTGTAGGCGAACTTGGCTATGTAAGTAAATTCTAAATTTGATTCAATATATTGAATTCCTATTTCTATGCTGAGTTATGCAAGAGCTACAGAGATGAGTAAGCTAATAAGCCCTGCCCTCAAAAAATTTAAAATTAATTAATTAGGGAAATAGAGGTAAAGAGAAATCATACCCAATTGAGAAGACATCCAAAAAAGTAATCCAAGAGAAAGAATATTACCCCATGACAATATTCATCACAGGCAAAAGTATATAAAAAAATCAAAATCATAACATCAAGCCCTCCAGGAAATCTTGCTTCATTAATCAAACCTTCCATTAAATCCTTCCACATTCAAGACTTTTAAGGCTGATTCTAAATGCTGGACTAGTTACTTAAATGTTGTTTTTCTAGCCTTCATATTTTCCACACACTTGACAAATCAGAAAAAAATTTCATTATTTAATCAGTAAATATTTATAGAATGCTATTTTGTTCTACTAGTGTTGTTTTCTCTATCACTTTTAGAAAATCTTTTCTGCCTTATAAAAATCTTCTGTAATATCCCCTATAAGTGAAAGTTAGCGTTGATGTGTGGAGATGTTTTGCATTGTAATAACTATTTTTAATAAAGATGACTAACCTTTACACAGCCCACCTTCAGTTGACAAGGGAGTTATCATGCATGTTATCACGTTTAATTAACTAGAGAGTCAGAAACAGATTCAAGAGAGATGGTTTAATGTTCCTCTCTGTAGAACCAAAACTGAGATTGCAGTAATTCGGCAAGATATTTTTGCATTTCTACCAACCAATCATTTGCAGACCCTTTTCCCAGCCAGATTTTGGTAAAGCAGTCCTGGAAAAAGGTATCGGAAATGGATGAGGCTGACATTCCTTTTCGTGGTTTACTCCAGGATCCCAGGAGAATCTGTCACCCAGGCAGCTAGTATTTGAAAATGTTGCCAGTTCTTCTGCAGCTTTCAGGCTGCACATGCCTGTGCAATGGGCATCTGCTTCATAAATTGGTGTGAAAGGCCACATGCAGCATGGTGAAGGGATGTGCCTGGTGTCCCTCAGCACCAAGGAGCACACTTGCTTGTAACTGCTCATCTCGTGTCTTGCAGTATCTCTCTACTCCCAGATGGTCATTACATGAGTCTTTCCTAGTTAGCTCCCCCCCAGAAACATGACAATGACAATAAATAAGGGCTTCCAAAGGTCAAGGGCCTGCAAGAGAGTATCTGTCTGATTATCCAAAAGCTTTGAAGGAAATCATTCATTCACAAATGCTTATCAGCCTCTACTAGGGCAGACACCATGCTAAGCCTAAGGTGCCAAGGTAAGTCAGGCTTGGTGTCTGATGTCAAAGATCCTTCAGACTTACAGGATAGACAGACAAACAAAGTCAGCACAACACTACAACATGGTAGGAGCTACAGTGGCTGCTAGCGCTGTTCCAGAGGAGGAACAGCACTTGAGTTTCAAGGGTGGGTAGAATTATAACAGAGAAAGAGGGCCTTCCTGGCAGAGCAAACAGCGTGGAGGTAATTGCATGGCATGACTGAAGAACTGCAAGAAGTTTAGAATGGTAGTAACATGAGGGAGGAAGAAACACCAAGATTTGAATAAGGACCTTTTCAGAATTTTATACTTGGCCTTGAAGATCCAACAGAAAACAAGACAAAGTTCAGGCTCTCACAATTTTACCTTCTAATGGAGGGAGACAAGCAAGAAACAAGCAAATGAATGAAAAGTATAAAAGAATTTCAGATAGAGATAAAGGCTACAGAGAACAAAACAGAATAATGTGATGGGGAGGGAGAGGATACTTCTTTAGATAGGTGGTCAAAGCCAGCCTTAAAATGGGGAGCAGACATTTCCAGTTCCAAGGAGAGAGATTCCAGGCGGAGTGTAAAGCAAATGCAGAGATGGTGAGGGGGATGCGCTTAGCCGTACGCACTAAGACAAGTGCTTAGAAATTCAAGTTTTTATTCATAATCTTATTCATAATTGACTTTGAAATTCTATTTAGCTAGTGACCTTTCAGCAAACCTAAAACATATATCAATAATCCCTGACAGAGATAAACATCATCCCTTTACACCCATGTGGTTGTAAAATGTTAAATTTTCTAAAGAAAGATGATTTACTCCACTGCCTATTCAGCCACCCAAGAAAAGAGGTGAGGGTTAATAATACATAATGCAAAGAGGATGAAAAAGGAAAATAACAATTTCATATCCAGAGTAGAATCCTAAAAGTGGTCTTGCCCAACCCTTCCCCTTCACCCTCATATCACAGATGGAAAAAACAAGGATCAAAGTGTTTAAGTCACAAACTAAATAGTGGCAGAGCCTGAACGGGAGTGGCCAGATCTCATGAATTCCAGGTTTAATGTTCTTGTTAGGGCTTTTTGTTTTGTTTTAAGAAAAACTCAAGAGTTTAACCAATATTTTAAGAAAAACTGAAGGGCTTACTCAGCCGAACTGAGAAATGACATTTACTGTCTCCATCCTTTTCAATTCAAACAGAATTACAAACAAACAATAGTGGGACAATTGCATAAGAGTCCATCCAGGAACAATCTCAGAATCCATCGGATACACTTGAACCTGTCTTTCCTCTGCCTGACTCTACCTGCAGGCACAGAAACAGCACCTTCTCTCCAGGGCCCTGAAGAGCGAAGTTTTACTGTATACTCTATTTCAGACTTGGAAAAATCAAACAAAATAATTACTCTGCAATTGAACAGGGGACCTTAAAGTGGAAGTGTTTCTTACTCTTAGAGGAGGATTCTCTCTATTTCTCTTCATCAGAGGATACGAGCCATTAAAACCTATCTGCCTCAAAGGAGTTGAAAAGCCATTCCCAGCTTCTCTGTAAGGAAAATGAAGAAAATGTTTTGCCTTGAGAAACTTCTGGCATTTTCCTAATCCTTTTGGTTGTGATCCATGCAGCCTGAGAAAAGCCAGTGTCATACATACTATTTTGGTACATCTAATCCCAGTGCTGAAGAAAGTACAGTTGCACCAAGTCAAGGAGAGAGATTTAACTTCAAATTGTGTTCACATTGAGTTCTGTTTAGTTGCGTTGTGGAAAGACAGTCTTGCCTCCTACACAGGCTTTGTGGGTGACTTTATAAATGCCCTGTAAGGTTCCTCCACAAGATTAAAGTCATCAAAAAGTTTTACTATTGAAAACACCCCTTTGCCTAGGATTTATTTAGATAGTCCTCTGACAAACTCTCACTAACTCCGATGGGAATTGAACAAGGACATTTACTTACAAGTCACAAAAACAAGCTAATACGACAAGCAGAGAAGAGCCATCTGGCAAATTGTAAAACACTTTCCTTGTGTTCATTAAATCCTATTTCCTTGTAAGTCACTTATCAGAAGACCTAGCATACACAGTTTAACCAATTCTAAAAGTCCCCCAAAGCTTTCTCATTGGGTATCAAGGGCAGGGAAATAGCTAAAGACTTTTAGGTATAAGAAGGAAGATTTAGATCCCTCAGTGTTAATATATTTAATTATGGCATTACGAAAGAGCTCCAGGCATTATCAGACTCAAAAGCTTCTAGAACTTCCAATAACTGGTATAACGTATCAGCTTTTGATAGGCTAAGTGCCAGACTGCTCCCCTTGAAGTTCACAAGAGGTTGAGAAGAAAGGGAAAGAGAATCTCTCTCTCTCAAACACACACACACACACACACACACACACACACACACACACACATTTCCTCCAGACTTAAAGGTCAGAATCAGGCTCTAAGATGGTCATAAGTCAGCATGTCATCCCACAAGGGGGAAGAGGTATAAAAATTTTTTAAAGGTATGAAAATAAAAAGGCCTCGGGCTCTCCTTCCAGCTGATAGTGAGTAGGGAGCAGAAACCATTAGACAAAATCAAAACAAACCCAAAAGAGTCTTTAACTAATAAAGTACCAAACGTACTCCACTTCAAAGCACAGTTTACGTCTCTCTAATTATTCTCTTTGGGCCCTGGGTCTCTGAAATGCTAAAACACTTTGAGTCTTGGGTGAACATCTAATTGTTAGCAATCTCTATTTCTAATTTTGGTCTTTAATTCACGGCTTAATCAGTGAAAGCCACATTGACTCATTGGGTTTGGAACAGCAAAGTTGAGCCTTACCCACACACCACAACCCAGCCGGCCATCCTTATGTCCCCACCCCCTTCCTCTGCCTCATTCCATCCTGACACGAGAAACACAGGTGTGGCCCCTCCCCAGCCTCAGCTGCTCCGACTGCTCAGCAGCTGACAGTGTGAGCTGAGGTGTTGACACCTGTTACTACCCTGAGTCCCACAGAGAGATAGATGCCAGAGGTAGGGACCTGCAAAGCAGACAAAAGTTGTTTTAGCAAACTGAGGTGATGTCAGATGAAAAATTTACAGAACAGGAGTCTCCAGCCCGAGGCGAATGAAGGGTTTCAGCAGAGTCTCCAGCCTCCATGTGTCTCCCACAGGGACCTCATGGTTTGCACTGCCTTTTACGAATCCTCCTCACTCCAGGGTGAGCGGTGATCCTATGAATCCTTTCATTCTGGGAAAACGATAGGAAAAGTTTCTGGTTAAACCCTAAGTACCTATTGTCCCAGAATCTCAAGGGAGAAAAGTCTGGCTTAAAGTCCTGTATCAGGGATTACAAATATTTTTACTTCACTTTCTCCATCTTTTAAGTAAGGACAATCAGAGCCAACCCCACATCTCCTGCCACTTACTGTTTTTACAACCTTAGCTTTACCATACTTTGAAGAAGAATTTATTTTTAAAGAAAGATCTTTATTAATATGATAAATTAAAAGAACCGGAAAGTTTAAAAATTGAACAGTATTGTTTCAGTAAAGTAACCAAGACCTGACATTTTTATGCTGGTCTCTCAAGACAGGTTGGTACCTACTGTGCATCTTGAGAAGTTAATTTTCCAGCAACTATTTACATTTGTATAGTTGGTTTTCTACCAATGTGAATAAGGGCTAGATATAGTCTGATGATCTTACCTTATTTTGAGGTTGAGTAGTATATATTTTTTCCAGTTATTTCTTCCAGTTATATGCTCTAACTTATTTTCAAAGCAAATAGATGTCACCCCATTTGATCTTCTCATCAATAACCTGAGGAGATAGAGACTAAACTGAAATTCAGGTGTCCTGTCTTACAGGAGTGCTGAGGACTAAAGTTTTCTGTTTATTCAGTGTTTATAGTTTCATTAGCCTCCCACAGAGAGTCTTGAGGCCACTTTCCCTCCGATAAGGTCAAATTCCATCTCCATTCATTCCCTGGAGCTGATGAGTGACTTGAAGGTCAAAAGCTTTTTCCTCCTGTGTTCTTTCTCTTGACCCCCTGATCAGGAGGAAAGAGTAAATAGATAAGAGAAAGAAAACAGGGTCTCTCTAGTGAGTCTTCTGGTCCCAGATATACCTATCCATCCTTGCCCTTTCTTTATCTACCACATCCAGCCCTAAATTATTAGTTGTCCGGGGTCAGGTTTTAAGAGGTAGGACAGAACAACGACTGCCAGAATTGTGGGGAGCACGAGACCAGATAGTTCACCTAAGTGTTAGTCACAGTTTGAAATCAAAATAGTCGATCAACACATGGTACTTCTTTCCTGGAATTTGAAGAAGAAAATTCAGATCACGAAGTGTTCCACATGCAGAGCACGTTACAGGTTCTGGAAAGCAATGCGTGTGTTGAGAGAAAAGGCGTAACACAGGAAGAGGAAGCACAAAGTCCTAGGGCCTGTTTGCTCAGTCTGCGGTCTACTTCCCACTTCTCCCATCTCGCCTTCCTCTCCTGCCAGATACCTGGGATCTGGAGGCCTGGCTTAAAAAGGGGGCAAGTCAGGCAGTTTAATGCCAAAGGGTACTCCTGGTCCTGTGTCCCTCCCTGTTTCCTGCAGGTCTAGCAGAAGATATATCCTGCATCACCCAGCAAATCTTCCATGCAAGGTCCTTGTCAGAGCAACTACAAAGCAGTTGAGTGAATAGGTTGCTTGATTGTTTTGTATCTGCATGCTAATAAACGTTTGTATGCTTGGCAGAAATTAGTCGAAAACTGGCTTTCACTATCTCTGGGAACACCACTGTTGTCCCTTTTGAAAGAAAAGATGAAGGCTGAAGTGAACAAACAGAACCGTTTGAGACCAATGGTTCTTGTCATTCAACAAATAGGAAAAAAAAATTTTTTTTATTGACAGAACTATCTTTAATCTTCAGGATCTTCTATAAAGTGAATCCTTAGAAATCCTATTATGTCATAGTTTTTTTAAAGGTCAGGCTGAATATATAATCCACTTTAAGTCCTTACAGGAAATAAATGAGGTTCAGCTTGAAGTATGTACTTAGGATATCTCATGTAAAATTCAGTACCTGGCTCATAAAATGAGGAGGAGGCAGGGAGATTGAAACCACCATGGACACAAGTTTTTCAGTGTTCCTTTTCAAAGGGTCAGCTTTATTTTACCCTGGGGAGCCAGGGAGATGCACCCCTCTCTTCCATGTGTTAAGAATCCAGGCTGCTGCTGTTTTAAGCAAGCAGATTGTCCAGATCATCAACAAACACTTATTTTTAGACTTGAAAGGATGAGAATTTCCTATCCTTCCACCATCCTTTGAAGGCAGTGGGGCCTTGTTTGTATTATCAACAAGGACATAAAGCAGAAAATCTTCCCTCTTTTTTTTTCCATCCACATTGATGGTTGACTGAAAGCATTTCAGAATTGGACCTCGAAAAAGAAAACATCGTGAACAGGAAAATCACCTCAATGGAAAAGAACAGTGAGTTGTAGCCTTTAAAATATTCATCTATGTCTTTAAAACACGTGAACTTGCTGCAAGGACTGCTATGAACATTTCCCCTGAACGCATTTGTAGTGGTGAGACCAATGAGATCATGGCTTAGAGGCGTAGGTTTCAAAGCTGGAAGGGGGTTTTAGAGACTGTCTAATCCAGCATTCTCACTGTACAGGTGGGTAAACAGGCTTACCTGAGATCCCATTCATTGCTAGATGAGAACCAGTAGAATGCAGGAGTTTGAAATTCTAAGTGTTCTTTTCCCCAAAACCACTCACTAGAAAATAAAGTAACTGTGGTTTCCAGGCCAGTTGATGGATTTGGGGCATCAGCAGATAAAAATTTCTAGTTTCTAATATAATAATTCTTTTAGAAGAGTCACATTCCGGTAGGAGTGCCCAGGAAACCTCCTTTTCTCTATACTTCTCTTGAATTGTTTTAGTTCCTGCCTAGAAACACTTGAAGGATTTAAGACTTGTCATTCAAGGAAATATATTTATCCCTGCGTTGGAACAAACACCCGGAAATGAGGCCATATTTTTCATCTCTTGCAAAATCAACTTCTCATCCACAGCCAAGTATCTGGTTTCTTGAAGAGGTGAACAGTCAGAGCTCCTGACTGGGGTGAATGAAAAGCTATCCATTATCTGGCTTTGTTTGATACTTTTATGAAGATCTGAAAACATCAGCCTGAAGCAGCAATGGAAAGAGAGCGAGGCAATGTATCCTGGACTTGGTGAGGTTCCCAGGGCTCTCCAGGTGAATTTTCTGATCCTAAATGGGAGGAATCCTGTGCCTGGGTCTGCTGTATATAAGAATAAAAGAGAGAAG
>CM053508.1:54529641-54572440 GCA_028627145.1 Eidolon dupreanum
ACATCTTCCACACGCTGCCATCTAGAGCAAGGAGAGCCAAGCTCTCCCAACGAATCTGGCACCCTTCCCATCCCTTTTGCCTCCTTTGCTTTCTGCAACTGCTCCTGACTCTACTGAGAAGGTATAGATCACCTCCCCCAGTCTGGGAAACTACTAATCGCTGGAAGGTGACAACTAGTGCAAACGGCTTTTGCCTTGGCTCCAACCCAAGAACTGAGCATTCAGATTTCAGTCCAAGGCCACTCTGGCATCTCTACCAGGGACCTCTGCCCCTCCTCCTGCTCGTCTTAAGGCAAATGCTCTTGGAGTGAGACTCCCTAGCCCTTCCCTACCCACAGCCCAGCAGGGGAAAAAGGTACGGTAGGGAGGGTCCAGGCGCACAAAGTAGGTTCAGTTGTGCGTGTGGGAACCAGGAAGCATCAAGAATCCCAGGAGACTGAGACCCTTCCCTAGAGATTCTGAGATGCCATGAGGTGGGCATAAACGATCGACCCAGCAAGCAATTGCTCACCTGATCAGAAAAAAAGGCATCTGTCTGATCTCTGGATAGGCATATGCGTGGGGACCTCAGAGAATCAAATGAGTCAAGAGGCAAGATAGGGGAACTGGGTACTGAGCCAGGCACCAGGCCAGGCTCATCTTACTGAGTCCTCGGGCTTACCTTGAGGTGTGTGTATTTTGTCCCTTCACAACAGAAGAAACTGGAGCTCAGAGATATTAAGTGATTCACCTAAGGTCACACGGTGGAAAAGCTAAGCTGGGGTCTAAATCTAGCTTTGGTTGATTCCACAATTTAAGCTATCTCCGCTACACAGAACGATCTCCTGGGGAAAGGCTGTAAGAAAGAACAATGTTGAGGGGTTCAGGCCTCTTTCCGGGAAAGTTAACAACAGTTCTGCCATGTCACCAAAATCCGTATGTTAAAGTCCTAACTTCCAATACCTCAGAATGTAATATCTTAGGAGAGAGGGTCTTTAAAGAGGTCATTAAGTTGAAATGAGGTCCTTGGGGTGGGGTGGGGGCCTAATCTGATATAACTAGTGCTCGTATAGGAGAAGAAAATTAGGACACAGACACACTGAGGAAAAGCCAGTGAAGACAAAGAGAAAAAGTAACCATCTATGAACCAAGCAGAGAGGCCTCAGAAGGAACCACCCCCTGCCAGCACCTTGGTCTCAGACTTCTGGCCTCTAGAACTGTGAGAAAATAAATTTCTGTTGTTTAAGCCACCCAGTCTGTGGTCCTTCATTGCAGCAGATCAAGCAGACTAGGCCCCATTCGATAAATGTTCATTGTTTTGTGCAGGGTGTTTCATATTGAGTTACCTTCAGAATAAAATCCTATCCAGGAGGATGGCAGGGAGGCTGAGGGGTGCAGGAGGGAGTCAGATGGACAGACATCGACTCTCCCTGACTGTAGGCACAGCTGACTTTCAGGCACCGATTGGGTGGGATGCCAGGCACTTCTTCCCATGGCCTAATTTGAGCAACTGCTTTTCTCCTCTATAATGATCTCAGAGAAATGTAAGATGCTTCACTCCTGAGCGCTCTCTGGTCCTCCCCGCTCCTACCTGTCAATCATCACGCAGTGACTGCTACAGACCTTTCAAAGTGAAGACGCATCGACAGGTGAGAAAACTCAGACTGGAGGTGAAAGAAAATCAGCATTTAATTTGAATGTATCCTGTCATGAGTGAACATGACCTCATTCACACAAAGAGGTCAGAGAAGAAAAGCCCCTTTGAATTATAAGGGGTGGGGGAAGAACAAGGGGAGTTTACAAAAATGAGCCCAGGTATAGAGGGGGACATTGGAAATGGGTGTTTTAAGAAGAAAAATAAATTTTATACACACATGTACATGTGTATGTATGTATGTATGTATGTATATGTGTGCATGCACACATGTATGTGTGTATATGTGTACGTGTACATATGTACACACAGAGACACGCACACACTTTACCTCTGCAGCACAAGGCCTTGGGGAATTTCCTACAGGAAAGGGCCTTTGCCAGAGCTGCAAACCTACAGGGACAGTTTAAGCCCATCGCCAATATTTTTCTTGATTCTTCAGGCAGTTGAAGATAGGGCATAAAATGGAGCCTTCATAAGTAAGACTCCCCTCCCAACATCTATATTTTTAGCATTTTGCATTTTGATATTCTTTAAACTTGATAACTTCCAAGTGGAAATCCTGATAATTTTTAGAAACTGATTCTGTGTTTTTCCCAACCTGAAGACTGTGAAGAAGATATGGCTAAAGGCACACAGTCTAATCTGCCTTTCTCCTTAAACCAACAACAAATACCCCAAATGAAAGTCTGCTCTAGAATTGCATCTACTGACATATGTGTAAAATATTTAACAGCATGCTTTGTTTATTCTATTTTTATTCACATGTATAAAAGAGAAGGAAAAACTTCTGCGTGACCTAATATTCTAGAAGAGAATACGTTCTGACCACACTTCACTACAAGCATGAAAAATATCCCTTCTGAAAGGGAAAAAATATATATGTGGTGTTTATGCCTCAGGCCAGGAAGTATACCCTTTAGCTTGGGCTCTGCTCTGAACAACCATCTACACACATCAGCGCATTTCAGTGTGACTGCTTTTGTGCACCTCAGTTGAGCGGAAGCAGTTAGTTTGCTCATAAGTTCCTGCAAAGAACAGGAGAGGATTAAACCTGCCTGTTCCAGGCAGGGTTAGAAAGTGCCTGGATCTCCTGGACAGTCTTGGGGCTGAGGGAGCCTAAGGGCAGCTCGCTAGGGTGGACTAGGCAGAGGATGAGGGCCTGGATGGATGTCTCCAGAGAACTAACTGCGCTGCAAACATCAAAACCACATAAAAGGAGCAGGAAATGATAGCCAGAGAAGCCAGCAACAGTGATGGCGTGGCAGAGCAGGTAAACCCTCCAGAGCTTCTGTCAGAATGTGAGGAGTACGAATGAATCAGAGAGGCCATTGCGGGTGTGGGGCAGGGAGGTGGAAGAGCTCATGGTATTTTCTTCTGAGCACAGTCATAATAATTGATAAGTTAGCAGATCTCTGTTCCAAGTGTTCTATGCATGGCTCTGGCCTGAGGATTGTAGTCTTGTCAAAATCCTAGAACAGATCTTACAGGCTGCTAGGCAGATAATACAGACAAGAGTTACAATGCAAATTTGTTGTGGTCTCTAAGATTACTTAATATTGCTATAGAAAATGAGGGAACTAAGTACAGAAGCAAGAAGCTTGCTATAGACTGAATGTTTGTGTCCCATCGAAATATGTATGTTAGAACTCTAACCCTCAATGTGATGGTATTAGGAGATGGGGCCTTTCCATGAGGGTGGAGCCCTTATTAATGGGATTAGTGCTCCTATTAGTGCTTTCTCTGTCTCTTCTCTGTACCATGTGATAACATAATGAAAGACAGCCATCTGCAAACCAGGAAGCCAGCCCTCACTAGATACAAGACCTGCCAGCACCTTGATCTTACAAAGAATTTCCAGCCTCCAGAACTATAAGAAATGTCTGTTGCTTAAGCCTTATAACCTATGGTGTTTTTATTATAACAGCCTGAGCGAACTAAGACAAAATAGTTTGCCCAGTAGTAGAGTTTGAGGTTACCATTACATCAAGAAAAATTTTCACATAATGCTGGTAAAAAGACAGGTACCGTATAGAAAACAGTAAGAAATAAATGAGTAAAAGGCAGTAAAGGTTGGGGAAAACTAGAAAGACTGCCTTTCCTATTGAAGTGGTCACAGAAGGTGTTACTGATACAGTGAGATTTAAGCTTGGATAAATGGAGGGTGCTGTGGAGATATATCAAGGGATTGGGAGGAGGGGGAAGGGAGCAGTCCAGGAGAGTGGGAAGCTGCGAGAGAATCCAGGCACCTTTCACATCATGTTGGCTGAGGCAAACAACTGGGCAGACTTCTGGGCTGACAGCTGCGCCAACTGAGCAGCCAGATGATGATGATGACACCAGAGCCTACCTGTGCTTTCCAATGTGCCTGGAGGTTTGCCAATTGCTCCTCCATGGAGAGAATAATGTATAAATCAGAAATGCTGTCTTATAGACCTCTCTTAGCTTCTTCAAAAATTCTCTAAGAGAAAGGGAATAAGATTTGTTAAATACCATTTCCAATAATTAGTCTAGGTGTTAGTAACATTCCCATTGAGAAGATGTGGAAGGTGAAGGTCAGAACATACCAAATGTCCCAGGCTGCTAAATGTCCAGGATAGCACTGATAACCACATTTGTCTGGGTCCAGAGCCTGTGTCCTTCATCTTTGCACCAAAAAAAAACCTAGGTCTGGAGAGGATGTGGCTCAGACTCAGGGCACTATCTGGAGGGGCCCTGAAAAGGGGGCCTTGGTCACCCAGGAGAGAAGACAGACCTTGTTACTTTCTTGCTTAGTGAGGAGGTTCAAGATTGTGACATAAAGGACGCAGAAAGCTGGGAGTCTGGGGAAAAGAGAAATATATTAGATTAAAAATGGAGTTGGCTGGTGCTAATTAGTTAACCCTTAATAAATGGGCTAAATAGCAGGATGTAATTAAACACTGCATAAAGAGGACCCTAGGTATTTCCCTCAGTGACTGAACCCCTGTGGATTGTTATGTTAATTCCAATGGAAAAGGTAGGGAGAGACTACAATTCTTATCTGGAAAAGAATAAAACAAATTTAGCTGGATCCCTTTTGTATGTTCATTCAGATAATGTTTTTAAAAGACAAAAACTAAAAGAAAAAAAACTGGATCACATAGATTAGATTATATAAAGGACAATTCACACGATCAGAGGAGCAGCTTCATGGTGCAGGATGATGGAGGAGGCAGATGTCTGACTAGGGGAGCCTGAGCAGGTGGACTGACTGTCATTCTGCAGAAGTCATCTCAAAGTGGCAGCCCATGGAGTAGCTTGAGGTGGAAGGTGGAGTCCTCTTGCTCCTCCTTCCCTCTATTTCTCCTTTTGTTCTTTCCAGGGCTGGAAATCTGAGTATTCCATCTAGCTGGGAGAGGCTATTCGTACCCTGACTTCAGAAAAACATTATTTTAACTGAAGTGAATTGATCAATTTCATGCAGTGTCAAAGGCCTTTTGCTTTTTGCTAAAATAGTTCAAGATGGGCATTTTTCATTTAGGAACTGTTGGTTCTTGACCCCTTCCTTCCATCCACCTGAAAACTCAGAAGTAAGGACTTTAGGGTTTCTAAGGGATTGCAGGGTTTGTTTGGCTGAATGGGACCTGCTCCTCATTTAAGCAAAGCTCAAGCTGAAACTGACACCTCTTTTTGCACTGCATATCACCTGGTCAAGCTGTCATATGGTTATGAAGGAGACAGGATATGCAACTCTAAAATATGCCACTTTGGCATAAGGATTATTTTGCACTAAAGGCAATTGAGGGAAATAAGAAGAGCTCTCTGCCGCCCTTCCCATCTACCTAAAAGCAGGGCATAAATTTCCCTAGTGCAGGTGTCTCCTTCTCTCATACCGGATGAGAACAACCCTTATTATCAGAGACAGAGATAGCACCAAGATGAGTCTGCACAAATAAACCCTACGAAATAACCCTTATCGACCATTAGTTTCCCTCATTTGTATCCTAGTTGCCTTCCCATGATATATCAGATCTAGAACCCCAAAGCTCCTTTCCTTTGTTTAGTTGCTTCTCAACAATTTGTTGCCTTTTGTAAAAATGGCAGATAAGCTACCAAGTCTTATTACTTCTTTGGGTTTTTGTTTCTTTTCTGTGAAGTCCATGTATATAATGTGAGAAACACACACACACACACACACACACACACACACACACACACATTAATATCAATTAAAATTGTTGCTTTTTCTCTTGTTAACCTATCTCTGTCAGTTTAATTTGCAGGCCCCAGATACAAACTTAAAAGGGTAGGACAGATTTTTTTCCTCCTTGACTATTATAAAGAATTAACCAACCATTACACAAAAAGACCTCAATGAGGCCAAGATGTGAAGGCAAAGAATAACTAAAACATCTGAAAGGCAGGACACGCTCTCCACATACATGTTGGGCAGGAGGAACTGTGTGCAGGACCCACTGTTCAATTCGTGTGGAAACATCAGTGGATAATGATGACGTGGGGCTGCGGTAGCAAACAGGCAGCACCACAGGGGTCTTCTGTAATTTTCTTTTTTACTGTTTCACTAATGAAGAAATAATGTCCCAACATCGCAGATTTTCTCTGATAGTCTAAATGTGGGGTTGTTTTCAATAAAAAATTTAAAATACACATAAATAAATGTGATTTAATGTTTGCTTCTTGGTAAGAATTTTTATCTAAATAATTTCACAAGTCCAAAACTCTTTTCTGACCTCATACTCTGACATTCGGTTTAGAAAATATGTTCACTGCTGGATCCTTGGAAAGGTGATTTAGATATTTTGTTGTCCTGAAAGAAAGTAAATAATAATTACATTATTTTTTCCTAGCGTTACAGATGGTAAAATTAAGGTATAGAACAACTGACTTGCTTAAGACGATAATGAAAGCGACAGGGTCAGGCCCACACCCAGGGCATCCTGCATCAGCTCACTGTCCATGCACAGGTTTTCCACGGAGCCTTTGCATCATCTTGATTCCCTTGTAGTTTCAGACCAATTGCTGATTTATTTTTAACAGGCAAACCTACTAGGGAAGAGAGAAATTAACAAACAAAAGAAAAAGATACAAGGCAATAGGACAGAATGAATGTCAGAGGTAGGATAAAAGTTAAACAAGAATAAGAACTATAGGAAGTCCAGAATAACATGCAAGTAGATGACATGCATTTTATTCATGAAATTTTTTTATTTCCCTAATCCCACAACACTGTTCAATTCCTTTCTTGTTTGAATCCCCCTAGCATTTTGTTTGTTCTTCCCTAATGACATTTATCAGATCCTGCCCTGCTGTAATATACAGTGAAAATCACACCCTGACCAGATCTTCTGACTAGATTATAAATTCTTTGATGGCAGTCGGTGTTTCGAACAAATTTCTTTCTCATACCAACTTTAACAAGTTTTTTTAATTAATAAGAAAATGTTCATAGAGTGAAAAAAAAAAAAAAAAGGCTGAGCCCATTTTTATCTCCTATTTAGAGAAGTATTTGTCTCCAAAATTTGATTTTGAAAAGCTGAAAAAGTTGCATGGGACATTAGCACTCGACTAAACACATGAATAAAAACTACCAGCTTAGCTCTCCATAAACGAAAGAGGGACAGAAAGAAGGAGCTTGAGATTCTTCTTTCTGCTGTGGCATTTTAGTGTGCCCAGCTTTGTGGAGGGAGGGAGATGGCTGCTGAAGCTTCGACTTTGGGTTCCCAGAGAGCTCTCCAGCTCAGAATCACACAGAGTTGGAAACGAACCAGTCCTGCCTAAACTCTTCATTGCAGATAAAGAAACTGAGACCCAGGGAGATTGTCTTGTTCAAGATCACTAAGCTAAGTGGTGGCACAGTCTTAATTGAATAATTTTCAAATAAAGTAGTAAACAAAGCAATGTATTAAAACCTTTCTGTAGAGACCCTAGATGAGAAACCTAACATTTTAAATTATTAACAAGTGTTAGAGTAACATGCATAGAAAATAAATGGAGGCTACTGAACAGATCTGTGACAAAGGCAGGACTAAAAGAATCTTCAGGCTACGTGTTTGAGTTTATTTGCTGATGTTCAGTCTAAGTGTTGGAAACTCTCCATTGCTTTGAGTCCTGACTCAATGGCCAGATGGGCAAGGAAGGACACACATTCCTCAATCCTATTTACACATTTTGCCTAAGAACTCAAAGTAGACACAGACTTCTCTGCCTTGAGGAGCAGGAGACAGCCTCCTGGTTCTTTGGAGCATTCCCACTACCAGAGGGGAAATTCCCCATCAGCTGATGGAAGAAGTCTAGCAAACAAGACCACACAAAATGGACCATTCCTGCTCCAGTAGAGAGTGGAGCAAGGCACAGGAAAGAGGAATCTTCGAGATCTTCCTTTCCGTTGCCACCTTGATGAATTCATTAATGATTTTTTTTCAGGCAAGTTTTATTCAGGCACTTTGAGAAAGGGCAGTGAGTCAGGGGTTGGCATCAAAACCAGAATAGAAGCCATAGCCCTCTCTGGGGAGCCTACTCTGAGCTTTAAATTCCCAGATCACACAACTTCCTAATTGGAAAAAAATGTTCTTAAACAAGAACATAGGTTTTGCCAGGCATGACAGTGACTAACAAGGTCGGTCTAAGGACTGCTTGATGAAAGAGAAGTTGGATTTTACATGTCACAGTGAATTTTTAAAGCATTTTCACCCTGAGGTTTACTGCTGAATATAAATAAAATATCTCTCCTTGGGCAATTCCATTCCAACTCCTGCAGATCTGCCTTCGTTAATTAAATTAACTTTGAAATGACATTCAAACAAAGTCTTCCTTCCAAATGCCTTTGTTTTCTCCAAGATCTGCTTATTGACAAGCTGTTTCACAAGTTCCTGTGTAAACTGATCAAGCGTCCCAACCCGACCCTGCATACTAATTGGAGACAAATTTTATCTTCTCTATAGTTGGTTGCCCGCACATTGTATTCATTTAACTGTGTACCAAAAGGCTCACAGACTTACAATACCAAAAATTAAAAATTTAAAAAACTATGCAGGGTGCTTACATAGGATCCTGACAAAGACAAAATTTAAATTTCATTTGCTGAAATGCCCACGACTGAAAGCAAATTCCTGAATTGAGGAGAGGATTTTTTTTTTTTTTAATTAGTCTCTTTCAAAAAAATCAGGCATTCGCGATCGTATTTAAAGTGGCTTTTGGCATAAATTCATTCAGTCCGAAGCTGCGGCTCCCCCCAGGATGCGACGCGCAGGCGCAGGCACGCACACGTGGACACACAATCACTCACACGCGTCCGCCCACATCCCCTTGCGTGTGCATCCCCTGTGGGATTTACGGGCTTCACCACCACGGATTACTGTCAGGTGCAAAAAGCAAGTCTTTATTCCGTGAGCATTTTCCTCCCCCCGGATTTGATTTATTTATGGGCCATGTGAGTGCTGCGCGTGGGGTCCGCTTGCGGAAAGACGACCCCAGCGTAGGGGAGACAAAGTCTGCCAGAGAGGCCCAGTGACGTCTCCTCAGCTACTGCGACGTACGTAAAATTGGCCAGGACCTACTTCCGACTGAGAGGCTCTTCCAAGAGATGTCCGGTCCATGCCCTTGTGAAAGCGTCGGCATTCACGTGGGCTGGCAGAGGCCCCGGCCCAAGGGCCTGGCAGGGGCCAGATTCCCAGGCTGCCGGGGAAAGCGGATGAACCCGTGAAGGTCGGCACTTGGGGGACTCGGAAAGGGAGCGCTCTGGGAGTGCCAGCGAGAGCGAGCCAGGCTTTTTAGACAGAGCCTCACTGCCACCTCAGCCTATGAGAAACCGGACAGAGAGGTCCCTTTTGTCCTTGAGAGGAAGTACAAACCCCTCCTCACCCGAGAGGCCAAGCAATGAGCCTCTGACCGCTGGCTTCCACCCAGAGTGCCCGGCGCCCAAGGTCCCGCCACCCAGAGGCCTCCGTGGATACATAATTGTGGCCCCTTACAGGGCTGGAAGTGGAGTAAGCAATGCGCCTCAGGCGCAAAATTTAAGGGGCACCAAAGAGTCAGTGGTCAAAATAAACAATATCTTAATGCCATGCTTTTTAAAGCAAATAAAATTAATGCAAAGAGAATTAGGATGAACAAAGTATTAAATTCTAAATAGAGACAGGATCAGTGCAGTGCCGTGCTGAGCCAATTTGTAGCCCAAGGTAATAAGAAGATCCCCTGGGCCGGGGTGCCGGGGGTGTCCCAGGCCTAGGAAGTGGAGGCCCCCTGCGGGCCCGGTAGAGGAGAGAAGTGGTGGCCCTGGGCGCGGGAGGTGAGAGCTCAGGAGAACAAAGGCGGAGCGGAAGGCAGAGCTGGGGGCGGGAGAGACCCCGCGGATTCGGCGACCCGATGCCTGGGTCGCGGCTTCCATGCCGATCTCGAGTGGGAGACTCGACCCCGCTGCCACCGAGGCCGCGAGCGAGTCCTGCAAAACCCACGCGCGATGGGTAATTCTCACTGACAAGACTTGGCGAGATGTCGGGCGAATAATTTGTGGCTTCTGTCACGTCCCCACTGAAGCACTCACAAACCCCCTGCCAAAAGCGGCCTCTGGGAAAGTAAATGCATAAGTAAAACTGGGGCGGAGATAAGTGCTACAGGACCTGAAAAGAGGTATGCAGAGAACCTGAGTGGACTCCGGAGTTTATTAAATCGTTTACACGTACATTGCTTAGGGTCTAGCATCACACCAAATGTGGACTCTCATTATCCTTTCCCGAGAAGACAATTCACACGTACGCGAGATGGGACGGGGACTTTTCAAAAAGCCAAAAACTTCGGGGTTTTTGCCCTACCCGGCTCCCTCCCCCTGTCCCCCGAGTTAAACAAACATCTTTAGGAAGCGTGGACGGGAGTGGCATCCCTGCCTCTCGCCAGAGGAAAAACGTTCCGGCAATGAATGCCTCCCTCTGGGTCGTAAAGCAACGGAACCAACACCTCGCTTCGGGGCGGGAGGCCTTTCTCTTTCATCTCATCAATTGGGGCTTGCCCACGTCCTCGGGAAGCTATAAAGCTGATTTAATAGCTTACGATGAAAATCGATCACGCTAATACATAAGCGAACGTCAGAGGAATCGCATTTGAGAAAACGACTGGCCAGGCTCTGCGGTCCCGGCAGCGGGCCAAGGTCCCCTCTCTGCTTCGGTGCCGGGGAGAGGCCTGCGAGGCTGTTCAGGGTGGAGCACGGAGATACAAAAGGGATGACACCTCAAAACCGAGCCTCGGCCTCCGTCAGGCCGGCTTATCGGCCGGCTAATTTCTTCTGTCCGCCGAACGCCGCAGCGGGCTCGAGGGCCCGCGCCGCGACTCAGGCCGAGTCGTCACCGCGCGGCGGAGGCGGGGGCCAGCAGGCTGCCGGCGACAGGCGCCGCCGCGCTCCATTCACAAAGTCCGGGTGCGCAGCTCGCCTGCGGGTCGGAGGCCGCCTCCCTCTTCCTCTAGGTACCGTTTTATGAATGGGCCTGGCGGCGAGCTCCCTGCTCCCTTTTTACTCCGCTCTTTGTGACGTCCTGTCCCCGTGACTGGGCGCGAGCTGCCGGCACTCCATTCACGCGCCGGGAAGGGGGCGGGAGGAGGGGCCCGAGGGGCGGAGGGAGCGGGGATGCGGCGGGGAGCAGACGCTGGGGGTGGGAGGCGCGAGGCCCCGAATGGAAAGAGGCGGGGCCTCGCGAGGTAGTACTGAATCTGCCCCCTCCCGGGGGCGCGCAGAGGAGCATTAATAAATCTCTAAGCCGAGGAGGAAACTCCGGCTGGGGCAGTGCGCCGAGCTCCGGCTGCTCGTGGGGAAACGGATGTCGAGTGGCAGCGCCGGCGCCGGCAGGAGCAGTACTAGGGGCCAAATACCGAGAGGCCACAACAGAAGGGAGTCCTTGGCCCTCTCCCGTAAACACAGTCCCCTCCACCGCCGTCTCCCCCTCGCATCGCGCGCAGTACTGCCTGGCGCCCGAGGCTACTCGGACTGCTATGTGACCGTGAGACTGCGGGAGGAAGGGAACTGGGTAGAAAAGGGTCTCCGGTGAGAGCCCCAGGGGGCCAAGTTTGCGGCCACTTCTGCACGTGCCCTTCCTTAGCCCTCGCCCGCTCCTTCCTGCAGCCCAGCTGGCCCGGCTTTCCTTCGCCTCCTCGCGCGCCCAGCAGCCGCTGTTCCCCGCGACCATGGTGACAGTGGAGGAGCTGCGGGAGATGGACTGCAGCGTGCTCAAAAGACTGATGAATCGGGACGAGAACGCCGGCGGCACGGGCGGCAGCGGCAGCCACGGCGCCTTGGGACTGCTGAGCGGCGGCAAGTGTCTGCTGCTGGACTGCAGACCGTTCCTGGCGCACAGCGCGGGCTACATCCGAGGCTCCGTTAACGTGCGCTGCAACACAATCGTGCGGCGGCGGGCCAAGGGCTCCGTGAGCCTGGAGCAGATCCTGCCCGCCGAGGAGGAGGTGCGCGCCCGCCTGCGCTCCGGCCTCTACTCGGCCGTCATCGTTTACGACGAGCGCAGCCCGCGCGCCGAGAGCCTCCGCGAGGACAGCACCGTGTCGCTGGTAGTGCAGGCGCTGCGCCGCAACGCAGAGCGCACCGATATTTGCTTGCTGAAAGGTAAATGCGGGCTCCCGGGCGCGACCTGGAGGGGAGGTGTAGCGAGGCTTGGCGGCCTTCTCCTTAGTGGGCCAGGGAAGAAGTTCCCGGAGGGACTGGACTCGTGGCGGCGGGGATCCCCGCGCATTCCGTTGCGTGTTGTTGTGCACAGGTTTGCAAGGATTTTGTGCGTTTGTATGCAAGTGCGAGCTCCTGAAGTCTTCAGGGCAGCGAGGGCGCGTTTCCTCCGTCACCTGCAATTCCTCACCCTCCTGGCTCTTCAGTATTTGTTTACACTCATTAACCGTCTGGCCTCGCTGGCTAAGCGCTTTTTTGGCGTTAACCACTTTCCATTCGAGGGAAGTGCTCCCAAGTGCCACAGTGCGGGTGGGGGACAGGTCAGGCTTGTTGGGTTGGCCCGCTGGGGCCCTGCATTGAGTCCGACCCCGAGAACCCGAGAGGTGGGGAAACGCGTGAAGGCGAGTGAGCGACGGTTCGATTAGAAACCAGCCTCTCGGAAATGAACAAGGAAGACAGGGGTGCGGACATTGTGTGGAGCGATCTGTATCTCTTCTTTTGCTGCCCAACTCCAAGCTCCGCCCGGAAGGTGGCCAGCTCCTCCTGCCCCAGGCTGGCTAGACCCAGGCTTCAGGTGCGGGAGGCAGGAGGTGTTTGAGTATTTGGGGAACACAGGGCAGGATGGTGTCTCTTAAAATCAGGCGCCAGAGAAGTACGACCTTTGTTCAGACACGATTCTCGACGATCAGAGGGCGGCGCGTGCTTGATTTAAGAGAACCCTGGCGAAACTCTTCAGGGAGGTGAGGTCTTGTCAAACCTGGAAGTCAGAAACCGAGAAAAGACCGAGTGCTGTCGCAGTATCTGCAAAGACTGTGCTACAGCCGCACCTGCGGGCTGGGCCAGGCTGCAGTCCTCGGCATCCCGTGAGCTGGGGAAGCTGCAGGCGCGTGGGGTCGGGGCGCCCTTGGCCGCGCTGCGCCCCTGCCTCCCGCCACTGCATTCCACGCATTCTTTCTCCCTGGTCCAGTCCTGGCCTCCGAAGCAGAGAGGCGTTTCAGACTATGGCTTTCAAAGAGTAGCTGGGTTCCCTGCCGCCAGTCTTCGCCCCCTCCCTCCTTTCTTTTCCTCTCCGGACCTGCTCACCCTGGAGGAAGGGTGGTGGTGAGGGGAGGAGGGGCGGAAACCTCTCCCCACCGCTCCTTCCCAAAAGGCACGACAGAACGGCAGACATGCCGGGCTTGCCCTGCTGAATAGCGGACGGCTTTGTTCTCGGCAGTTGTTTCCTGGCCATTTGACCTGTCAGCTGCTGGGGAAATGCTGCTGTTGACCTATGGTTGAACTACTAAAGCAATTTTGCTGAATTTTCTTTCTCCGTGAGACTGCATTTTGCACCTCCGATGGAACTCAGTGCTCTGCCCTTCTCCTAAAAACGCATTAAGAGCAAGTGCCGAGGGGCTTGCACGGGAAGGACCGGCCGGCCTAGCCTGCCCGGGCGCGGAGTTGTGCGCGGGATCTCTGCGATCCCCACGGCAGGCGCACGTCGCGCGTTCTCCCGCGTCCAGGTCCCGGTTAGACTGCCACGGTGGGGTCTAGGAAGTTGAGCACGCTTGTCCTCCCTTGCCTGGAGCTGGTGGGAACGGTCGGAGAAATCGCTTTAGGATGAAAGTCTTTTTCAGGGGCGCGTTCTCCCTGCCGCGCTGCCCTGGGGTCCCTCTTGATTTTAAAGCCTCAGTGCGCGACTTTCTCCGCGGACCTCTGAACCCAAGACCCTTCTCGAGGGAGGACAAACCCACGTGGAGTCTGGTTTCGTTTTGTTTTTTCTTCCTGGAAGAAATCTCGGGGACCTTGGCCCTTGGGCTTCCAGGCGCGCACTTAGGCCCTGCTCCCGGGGAGGAACGGCTTGTGGCACCTCCCTGGTCCCCCAGAATCCCATCCAGAGAGGCTGGAGCCAGAGCATCCCAGGACCCAGCCGCTCAGCACGAGGCAAATGCTAATGTAGAGAGAGACTGGGTAGGACAGGAGCCTCTGGGTAAAATGTATCCTTACGGTTGGCGAGGTGCCTGGCCAACGGAAAAACAGTGTTCCAAGGGCTTGTTGCCACCTGAGGCCTGCACGGCCTCCTGTTGTCAGACCTGGTCTGGGCAGGAAGGATGGCCCTATATGCATCTCAAAATCAACATCCTCTGAGATGGAGAATGTCTGGACTTGGGCCTCAGGTTGAACTTGTCATTTCAGGATCAGGCTCTGGGAGTAGCCTGGAGAGGGTCACCTGGGTCTTCATAAGGGAAGGAGGCCTGCCTTTGGAAGCAGCCCTAGAAATCCACAGAGGTGATGGGGGCCTTCCAGCTTGTTCTGTAGTGCTGGTAGAACATCTTTGAGGTTAACTGGGTCATAGTCTGTTTAACTGAGCTTATTTTCATATATGTGCTAAGCAGAAGCAGTCTTAACATAGTTCCTCTTCCTTCTCTTTGCCTTCTAATTGGAAAGGCTTCCCTCGTGAGAACAGAAAGAAATTGGGCAGTGTCCGCTCCCACACTGATGCGGGAAGGTGCAGGTGGCCGGAGGAAACCATTGCCTCCTATATCCTGGAGAAGCCAGTGGAATGGAGGCAATGTGGGTTCGTGGAAGGGGACAGGGAACTAACAGGAAGCACTGGAAAACACCGAAAGACGAGACCCTTACATTACCTTTAGTAAAGGCCTAAACTGATTAGAGGTTGGGTGATTTGTTTTTCACCGTAGCCGTTCGTTTTATTTTGCAGCTAATGGGCCTTTCTGTGTGTCTCATTTCTTGTGGGGTGGTGGGCATGGAGTACAAGTGGTCAAACATTAAGCCTGTAACCAAGTTGTGCTGGGGGCACAATAAAAACAGCAGGATATTTTCAGAAGTTACATTATCCTTACTGGCCAAAGGCTAATTCTACCAATTAATTGCATTTAAAAATTTGATTTTTCTATTTCCGTCATTTTGAAGGGGAGTTGGTTATTACTCTAAGTAAGTAATAACTAATAACATAGGCAAGAATTCATAGTTAGGAGTAAACTTAATATCAATAAAATGCTGCTTAGCTTTTTACATTTCCTAATATTAGCCAAGTTTTGCTAAAAGAAATAACCCATATTAGTACATTTTCTAGTCTTTTTACTAGTGAGAGTCCGATTGGGGTAAACTTCTTTTTTTAAGCTCATTTTATTTAAAATCCTGTGAGGCAATTTTGGGGGAAAGTTTAGATTTTTTCAGATTTTATTAAAGTACATATCTCCTCTGCTTGCAATCCCTTTCTCCTTCATATCCTCAGATTAGGGTTTTAGAGAAAGAGAAAAAGAACATTTTCTTTCCATAACAGAAACCATTCTTTACCTCCCATTTACCCGGAATGACAAATCAGTCTGTTATGTAGAAAATTTCAGTTATAACAACATTATCTTACTTGCTTATCTAAAATTCATCTCAGCACATGACCACTGCCAGTTGTTATTCAAGTTCTGATTGAAAAGCTGTCCTGAAACCATTTTGAGAAGTTGGGAGGGCTATCGTCCTCACACATACCGACATCACACTGTCTGTAGAATGTAGAAAACAGCCACTAAGGCCCATAATGAATGGTATGGGTGGGGGTGATGGGGCTCAGCTAGCAGCCCTGGCAACTCTGGTAACTGTCTTCTATCTAGTGTCCCTCTACCCACATTTGTCCAGCCCATCCTAGTTCTCCAGGAGATTAGTGGCATCAAACAGCATACCCCTGGAGGGATGCTGAGGTTGCACACCTCTTTGGGACTGGCTTTTCTCTTTTCAGATATGACACAATGCCCATGACCGCCAAGGATTGTTAGAATCACAAACAATGGTAGGCCTTAAAGATAATTTCTAACCGCTGTTGTAAGTTCTTACAGAATTATGAGGAATGAGACAAACTTACTCCTTTTTGCATCATTTTAATTGGATGCTTCCAACTCACAAAAGTAAGTAAAGACAGGGTGTCAGTGTAAATCAAGAGTGAAAACCTGATCCTTGTTAAGCCCACAGCTCCCTTGGGCTTGTCCTCAGTGCTTATAGGAGAGGTGACTTGCACCCACCAAGATAAGCTACAAAGAAACCCAGGGAGGGAGAAAGGGTGGCATTTTTAAGGAGCTAAGAAATTTCTCTAAGAAAATCAGAACATCTGAAACCAGATAGCCTATTTCCTTACTGGGAGGCAGTACCCGCCTAACAAAGAGGAAGTTTGACAGGAAGAAAAGTTCACTTTGGAACGGAAGCCAGCTTGCTGAACGTAGCAGATAGCACCAAAGGACTGGGAGGGGCAGCAGACAAGATCCAGCCTGAGTTGTGGCATTAGGTGTCAGCCAGTTGGCCCAGGATGGATAGGTTTGTGCTTGGAGTCTTAAGGTGAGAAGCCCACTTAAGTAAATTTTAAATAACTGCTCAGCATTTACATGAGTGCTTATTAGTTCTCAAAGCCAAATGACCTTCAAATGACCCCAGACTTTCTTGCCAGGCAACATTTGCCTTATATTGAGAAGATGTCCTGGGAGAGCAAGGCCATGAGCCCTTGGTGAGTGGGTGATGTTCTGAGTGTCATGGGCAAAAAGCAGCAGCCACATTAAGATTGATGATTCTAGTCACCATCGAAAGACAAGTTTCCCTATCACAGACCCCACTAATGGTCCTATTATGTTGATAGGCCCAGCACTGTGTCAGTCTGCCCTTTGCAAAGCACTTCCCTACTCACACTCTCCTAGGCCTGTGTGGGCGGGAGGCCAGCAGCAGGATGTATGGCCAGTGGGGTCATCATTTTCAGTAAATTCTGAAAAGCACTTTGCTGTGTACATGTGTGTGAAAAACAGAAAAAAGCATGGAGTTGAACTGGAGATGTAGTTATTCCTCAAGAAAGTCAGGTGAAAAAATATATTCCTTTCCCACCCCCTAAACTCTAAATTTTAAAAATTAAGATGAGAAAGTGAGAGCTTTATGAACTGAAAGCACGTTATTAAATAAGAACACGGGGAAAAACAGGTCAAAATTAGAATATCTGTTACTGGATGACTTTTAATAAGATGTAGAAAAAACAGGTGGAATTAATTGGCATCTGTCATGAAATTGTATTCAGGAGATAGATCTTGGGCACCTGCTCTGTTTGTAGTTTGCAAATAGATTGTGGACATTTAGGGTCATGGGATGTTGGAATTTAGAAATATATTATCTGAAATTCTTCTATTTTGAGTGTGGGAAAACAGGTTAGGGAGAATGCGCTTGCTTAAGCTCCCACTGGCACCCACGACCTGTGCTCTTGTTCTCCTTGCACACCTACGGGAGGCACAAGGTCGGGGCCAGTGCCCTGGTATCCCATTGGAATAAGCTTTCCCTCTCCTGAGGTTTGACTAAAACTGGGTGGTCTGAATCTAGCTCTTACTAGAAGAGCAGTGGCTCTGGTGTTTGCACAGATTCAACCCCCACCTACAGTAAGAATTCACTTTAATTTCCATCATGACCCAGACAGGGATACAGACACACCTGAAGTCAGAGTTCCCTGAAATGATACCCTCTTTAAACACAATGCATTCTAGTAGTTATTTAAATTCATTAAATAAAAATGCTGGTCACACTCCGTAATGACGACCTATAGTTAGAAGAGCACTGGCAAGAGGCAGAGTTTGGTGAAATGTTAGCAGTGCCCTGTTCAGAAGATTTTGCATGAAAATTCTGTGATGAAACCAGCAGGCCGTGCCCTCTTAAAGAAGGACCACCAGCAAGGCAGAGATGCACAAGTGACAGGGCAGGTTCCTGACAGCCGGTTAGAAGTCACCGTCGAGGCCAGTGTGCTGAATGCTTGCCGTGCCCTCACCTGCGGGCTGCCCTGCACCTGTTTGCTCTCTTGTAAAATTGTGACTGGCCATGCCTTCCTCAAGAGGTGCTGTTTGGACACATGTATGGAAAGAGCCTGTAGTGAACATTTCCTCTTAAGGGTGTCTACCACTTTTATTAACATGAGTCTGATACCCACAGCTGACTTCCTGTGCTGTGCCTTGTGGGGTGTCACGTGGGTGGTTCATAACTTGCACCCTTCCATGTGTACCACCTGCCTACAGCTCCGGGCAGCTCAGGTGTGTTCTGCTTCTTGGAGATCCAGGCCTCAGTGTAGCCATTGGCCCCCTAGAAGGCACTTATTTTATGATATTCCTGATAACAGCCACAGTCTCCCAAGAGTTACAGCTCAGGAGGAAAAACCCCTTTCACCGCTGCCACCATCATGGATACGACCTTTGCAGTGCTCCTGTCCCTAGGGTTGATCTGCTTTTTCACTTAGTTCCTTTCTGATTATTCTTTAAAGATCCACCAGAGGGAACTGACTTTACAGTAGTCATTTCTCTGTTCCGTTCTAATGGTGTCTTCCCAGCCACTACTGTCTCTCTGCCCTGTGATGAGCAGCCTGCGGGGAGCCGCCAAATGGCCCCCCCTTGGGCCTGGTCTGGCCTCTGGGTCACTCCCGTCCTGCACACTAGGCCACCTGTCCCCGCCCCCACAACCCCTGGGGTCTGCCACTGGCGTGGTTCTGCTGGGTTCTGCTGTTGTCTCCTTGTTGACTGATGACGGAGCCCAGGAGGTGGCGGATGTCCCTGACTAGGAAGCCATTGAGGAGCTCAGGAAATGTACTTGCTCCTTCACTGCTTTAACTACCAGGTCTCAAGACTCCAACTGGAAAAAATCAGTGAAGCCCAGGATAAGACGGCAGTCTGGAAAGTTGCCAGTAATGCCGGAGTCCCCTTGTAGGTGCCCAAACGAAAACCGTCATTATATGTGTCTCCCGAGGCCAGGTGCCAAGCACTGGCTGTTCCAATAAGCCCTCAAAGGGCTCCAAGAGTGGATGTTTCATATGTTTTACGGATAAGGAAGAGGCTGGGAGAGGTTTAGTGATGGCCCCAGGCACCACAGCTGGTGATTCAAGCCAGACCTGTGAGTCTGACTGCAAAGGCTGTGTGTGCCCTTTCCAGGACTTCGGTCTGGTGTCCTGTTTTGTACGTTCTCAGCAATGGAAAGAACATTCTCACCACCATGCTGAGGCTCCTCCCCCTTCTGTTCCCCTCCTGGATGCTCCTCCTCTGTGACCTTGGAGCCTGGCCTTGGCACTCCTGTGACTCCACCATTCACTTTTGGGTGGGTACTTGTCTAGATGATGAGCTTTTGGAGGGCATCACCCATGCCTTACATTTCTTTGGGGAAAAAAAAAAGAAATGTTTTAATAGCTCGAGTTATGTAATAAACACAAGGATAATTTATTTTGAAATTTTCAAATCCTAAAGAAGTATACAGAGTAACATAATGACTTTTCATATAGGTGTTCAACAGTGGTTTGTTGATTGATCCATTTCCTCTTCTACCTGCTCCAAGGGGGACCATTGACAAAGCTTCTCATCCCAGAGGACTTCAGCTAAACATATGTGCTGGCTCTTCTTCCCTCCACTGTTTCCTGAAATTGGGGCAGCAATGTCTGCAGCTTTAAAAGGAAAGGGGACAGATGGGGTTGGTCATGGGCGGGAGGGAGGTGTGCTCCTGTGATGAGATGACACCAGCACGTCTGGAATGGGCAGTATGGGGACCTCAGCAGGTTTTCCAACCAGGGAGGCTGGTCATTATGACTCAGCAGGAGTGAGGGCCTGTGACCAGAGAAATCCATTTATATCCTGATGGTGGGGTGAGGGGTGGAGAGGAACTGAGAAGCCTCTGGTAAGAGAGGAAGAAATGTATGTATGCCCTGTTTCTGTAAGCCTTATGATGTAGTAAAGAATCATTTCCCTTCCTCCAAAGCAATCTCTGGGGTTAGGATTCTCGCAAGAAACTGACTGACCACCGTGTGTCTGCATATTGGAACATCTTTCCAACAGGGAAGCGACACCATATTGCTTACTCATAAAAATTTAGACGTGGCTGTCGTGACCGTCTTGAATGGGTCCGTTAGAATGCTTGTTCGACAACATGCAGGCCCTACTGAATGCACGAACGAATTAATAATTTTTAAGTAAATTTGTGGTTTTTAAAAAAATTCAGGTATAACTGACATAACATGTTAGTTTCAGGTATAGAACATAATGATTTGACACTTGTATGTGTTGCAAAATGATCACATACAATAAGTCTAGTCTAGTTAACATCTATCACTGTACATGGTAAAAAATTTTTTCCTGGTGATGAGAACTTTTAAGATCTACTCTTTTAAGCAACTTTCAAATATGCAATACAGTATTATTAACTATAGTCACCATGCTGTGCATTATGTCCCCAGGACTTCTCTATCTTATAACTGGAAGTTTTGACCCCCTTCACCCACCAAATTAATTTATAATCTATCTTTGTTCCTATAGAAACTCAGAGTAAAAGTACAAGCAGGGCCAAACATTGTCAGTAGATGCTAAGTTACCCACAGAGCAAAGTCCCAGAGATCACAAGAAAATCAGAGATACAGGCTGAGCATTTCTCTTCCTGGTTCCCCTGCCCGCCTCTGCCCAACGTGAGCCTTTCTGCTTGGCACTAACACTTTTCCAGAAAACTTGATCTCTTTTTTACTTAAAAGACCTTCCTTCCCCGGAAGACGATTCCACAAATAACCACTCCAAGGCTTAGCAACTCTAGGTCAGGAAATCCTCCCTTGCCCCAAACCTGTGTGTGTAGCAAGAGGGATTTATTTAGATTTAAGCCTATTTATTCTCATTTTGGCCCCTTGTTGACGGAACAGCTGTTCACGAGGCTGTGCCATCGGCATCTGTTCTGTTGCTGAGGTCCAGAAGCGCTAGTGCCAGGGTAATTTTTCTTTTCTCCTACACTGGAGAACCTCTCCAAAGGAAAGTCTGAAGTCGGGTGACGACATCTTTGCAAGTCTTACAGCCCAGCTGCAGGCTGCCTTAGTACTCATGGGGACCCACAGTGTCTATTGCCTTTTACATGTTTTATGATCACCCTAAGGTACTCCTCTGGAAATAGTCCCTTCTCCATAGCCCATGTACATCTTCCTCTGTGTATCTGCGTCCTAAACGAAAGGCTTGTCTATAATGCTTTCCTTCCAGTCTTTAGGATGCAGTCCTGGCCGAATGTGGACCCTGAGTCGCTGGAAAAGGCTCCATAGTCATTATCTCTGGGTCCACAGCGCCACCCAGTGGCAAGTGTAGATTCAACTAGCCCCAGCTTACTAATAGTTCCTCCATCCGGGGTAGGATTTAAGTTCTCTTTGGGTTTTTAGCTGGCTCAGTGAACCCATTAACCGGAACTTCTCTCCACTTTACAGGTGGCTATGAGAGGTTTTCCTCCGAGTACCCAGAATTCTGTTCCAAAACCAAGGGCCTGGCTGCTATCCCGCCCGCTGTGCCCCCGAGCACGGTGGAGTCCTTGGACCTGGGCTGCAGCTCCTGTGGAACCCCACTGCACGACCAGGTGTGTGTGTGTGTGTGTGTGTGTGTGTGTGGAGGGTTTTTTTCTGAGTCTGCTTTTCAGAGGCTGTAGTTGCAGTGCTTCAATTTAGGAACAATGTAGTGAACACTGATATTGGCATGCAATATAAGGAAGGTTAGGAGTAAATTCTTTTTATTCCTTGGAATCCTTCCCTTTCCCTCTCTTCTTACCCCACTTAGGAAAAATAAAAATAAAAGCAAAACTCCCTGATTAGCCTCTAGAGTTATGTGCAGACAAACGAGGCCTGCTGAAGCTGGAAGTGTGTGACCTGCCCTTTAGGAAACTGAAAGAACACCCTTTGAAAGAGTGGCCTGTGGACCTCAGCCCCAGCAGAACAGCCAGGTTGGCCTCATTTAGAGCCAGTTATAAATGCCAAATAGACATAAATGATCAGCCAACCCTCCCCCAAGAAAACCAGCTTAAGCTGCTACATTTCTTACAAGCCCACCCCTTCCAGCCCTTTTGTTTAGATGAAGGGGGTGAATTTATGGGCTCCAGCAACTCTGCTTCCCACATCCCAGATCATTCTAGTTGATCTGACTCAGAAAATCATCATTACTTTAAACCAAGATTATTTAATTTTACCAAAATCCCTCCTCTTTGTGAGGCTGAGGTGCCATCTGTTTTTGATGTACCAAGTAAAGACATACCCAACCAAGTAAGCCCCTAAGCCACACAACAGGTAGCTTGGTGACTAACAGGTGTAAATTTTTAATGTTACCAATGGGTGCCGCAAATCAGCATCGTGTCTGCCACTCCATTTATCATGGGGGATGTGGGCTGCTTGAACAAGGCTTCACCTGTCCTGGCTTCTCTGCCCACAGCAGAGTGGAGGATAAAGGCTAGAGAAGTCCCATTGAAGCCACTGCTCCCTCCAGGAGCCCCAGCAGGATAAGGGGAAACCTGGAGGGGGGCTATGTCCACAGGCATTCCCCCCAGGTCCTGTGAAAACCACCTCTCTGGGTCCTAAGCACCCCAGCTCTTTTGCTGGCTGCCTTACACTCACGATGTTGGGGGCCTTTGTTTTCCCTCGCTTGTGCAGGGCGGTCCTGTGGAGATCCTCCCTTTTCTCTACCTCGGCAGTGCTTATCATGCTGCCCGGAGAGACATGCTGGATGCCCTGGGGATTACAGCCCTGTTGAATGTCTCCTCTGACTGCCCAAACCACTTTGAAGGACACTATCAGTACAAGTGCATCCCAGTGGAAGACAACCACAAGGCCGACATCAGCTCCTGGTTCATGGAAGCCATTGAGTACATCGGTAGGTGGACCCTGGCTGGGGACTGGGTCTCAGGCTGAATGGGGAGGATGAGAGGGACCCCTTGGAACTTGTGTGTTGAAGGAGCAAGGGATTTAGGAGGCCCATACCCTGGTGTACTCTTTCCCTCTTCCTGGGTAGGAAGCCTTGGGGGTTAGATGGTTTGATGGGCAGGGATAAGAAGACCCCCTCCTACCCGGGGGCTGTTGGCTTACAGAGCCAGTAACCTTTTCTTGCATGTTTCCAGATGTCCAGATAAGGCTTGGGGGATGGAGAGAAAGACAAAGAAAGGAACAATTGGGTCATTGTTTCTATTTCTGCAAATGGAAATTCTTAAATGTATGTTGGGATTTATCTGGCTTTAACGTGCGTTTTTTCCCCCGTGTAGTGCATGGGGTTTCGTTAGGTCTCAAAACACCTATTATGCGGTGGAATCCTACAGCCCCTCCCACGTGGGTTTCTTCCCACCCCTCCTCAGCCGGGTTATTCTTTCAGTGGGAATACCCCATCCTCCAACACTTCTCCAATTCTCCCTCCCTCACCCACTCCTGCCCCGGCCAGTTGGGGCTTAGACCACCTGCCCTGGGGTTTGGGGCAGGATTGGAGCTGCTGACGGAGGAGGCCACTGATAGTGTCACGTTCTCTGCCCAGATGCAGTGAAAGAGTGCCACGGGCGCGTGCTGGTGCACTGCCAGGCCGGCATCTCGCGCTCCGCCACCATCTGCCTGGCCTACCTGATGATGAAGAAGCGGGTGAGGCTGGAGGAGGCCTTCGAGTTCGTCAAGCAGCGGCGGAGCATCATCTCGCCCAACTTCAGCTTCATGGGGCAGCTGCTGCAGTTCGAGTCGCAGGTGCTGGCCACGTCCTGCGCCGTGGAGGCCGCCAGCCCGTCCGGGCCCCTGCGGGAGCGGGGCAAGGCCACCCCGACGCCCACCTCGCAGTTCGTCTTCAGCTTCCCGGTCTCGGTGGGCGTGCACGCGGCGCCCAGCAGCCTGCCCTACCTGCACAGCCCCATCACCACCTCCCCCAGCTGCTAGGGCCACTCTGGGAACCCCCAAACCAGGGGCCTTCAGCGAGGGGTGTGGGGTCGCGGTGGGCAGCGAGGCGGGACTGACCAGCGAGGCGCAGGCGACCAAGCCCCTTCCCATCCATTTCTCTTTGGCCTACGACCGGGCCGCCAGAATGGCAATAAGGACTTTGAATACATATAAAAGCAAACAAACAAACCCCTCCAACTTAGAGCAATAATGGCTGCCTCTGCGGGCAGGGAAGACCTTGGTTTGATTTGTGTGTCAGTTTTACTTTTCAGATAGGAATTTCTTACCTCATTTTTTTTAAGCAGTAAGGCTTGAAGTTATGAAACCCACAGGTCCTGGCAAATGTGCCCACCCTGTTTTATTAAGTGTGGGGCGGGAGGGAGGGAGGGAAAGGGGCAAGAAGAAAACAAGTTTGCCAGAAGTGCCTGGTTCCCTGTGCTTGGCCCTTTTTGTTGTAGTTAAAAGAATTAAAAAAAAAAAAACTTTTAGGACATGGTTTTCCTTACTAAGTCACCAACAAGTGAATAATTATGCGTAATAATAGATAAAAGTATTTATTAAGAATTTCCTTGGGGTTCGTAAATACAAGGAGTCTAGTGACTGGTTTTAGAATATATGTTGATGTGGACTGGAGCACAATAGCATGCTAATGTCAAAGCAGTTAGGGAATAAGTGATAACCTGGCAAGGCTGGACGAGTTAGCATGATGGTCAATTTGTACTTGCCATGGAGAAGTAGGCAGAGTGGAGTGGGAGGAGGAATAAGGAAGGGGACTACTTTTTAATTACTTTCCAAGCTGGTTCCTGGGCACATGGACCACTGAAGTGATTTTAAACCACAATACAGCCTTTTCTCTCTGATTATCAATAATTCAGTTTGGCAATGAGAGCATTTCTCATAGACTTGCCTGAGGACTTGTATGTATATCGGCTGTGACAAATGCCATATCATATTAGGTGCTCCTGAAAAATTGGGTGCAATTCAGATTTTCCTACAGCGAATCATCTGGCAAGGTCATTAGGGAAACCAGCTAACTAGAGGACAGACCTGAAATTAATCCTTTTGTAAGTGGAAGCACCATCTTTTCTCTTTTGCATAAATTGGAGTTTTTAATTTCTGGAGATTACTTGGAATGCAGTATGCCAATGAATTCTTTGTGTTCTTAAAATTCCTGATTTAGATGAATAATTTTAAAGGCTTTCTTTTGAATAGAAAGAGGGAAGTGAACACATTTCAGGTCTTATTGAAGTCTGGAATGGCAGGAGACAGTGAGTGGGGAGTCAGGGTAGACTCTTTGCTTGGGAGCTGGCCTCTGGGCTTCTGTGACAGGCATCATAGGCATTTGGGTGCCATTTTAGAATCCTTTCTTGGGCTAATGCCATTTTAAGGGGCCTTTCCAAATGAAGGAATGGCTTCGGGAGAAAGAAGGATGTTTCTGTGGGTTGGGCTTGGGGGGGAGGGTGAAGGGAACAGCTACATGTTATTTTGTTTGTACTATTGTGGAACAGTGTTGTTATGGAGTGCCCGATTAGAGGTAATTGCAGATTTATCTAGAAATGAGAGCATGTTTTCTTTGTGTGTGCTTTTTTCTTTGTGTGTGTTTTTTAGGCCCTATGAGAGTCTAGATCTAAATGAACATTCTCGCTTACCCATAAATCACTTTTCAGCCTCGATGTCAGAATAGTGTTGGTATGCTCTTTCTCATCTGGGCAATCCAGACGGGACCTGGTTCGTTACATTTCTTTCCATAAACATGAACCTGTGTTGTCATCGTTCATCCTGTCTTTGTCAAGCCCTGTTTTTAGGTGATACCAGAGTTCTTGCTTCCCATTTTTAGGAAAGCCTGAGGCTCCCTCCTTCCCCAGAAGTTGCTTGGCTGAATAGTTAGGGGTGAGGCATGGAGGGTTTGGGGTTCCTGGACATTGGAACTATATACAGTACAGTTGGACGTTTCCAACTTTTCCTTCATTCTTGGAAGTCACTTCATGTTTTGTGATAAACGAGGTCAACTGGGTTCTACAGCTGAAAAAGCTGTGGGTGTTAACAGCAAGTAGGCCTGGGAGGAGGGGCTGCTTAAGGGGGTAGGGAAAGTAGCTTGGAACAGATTCACTTTTCCTTGAATGAGTGTACCTTTGCAGATACCTAAGTATCCTGCTTTTCCAGACTGGATTCCAACCACACGGACAGTCAGAGCTCAGGACTGACCCCAGGCATGTCTTCCCCTGCTTTCTGGTTCAAGTCTCCTGGTACAGTGCCAGACTACTATTTATAAAGCCATTTCCTTTGTACTTGATAACAGCATGAATCCCAAAACTTTTGGAAATAAAATAGGAAATTGGCTTGATTGGAAAAGGGGGGTTTTGTTTGTTATTCTCCCATCAGAAGGCTTTTTGATGACTTGGAATAGCTCTAATTAAGACACCACCATGGGGTCGGTCCAAATGGCCAATAGGTTTCAATAGATATCCTTCCCCTAACGTATTTTCTGGCAATGCAAAATTTCTATACTGGCCGGAAATCACTGCCACTTTCACTGATGGTCAGCTGAGCTGTTGGCTTCAAAAGGCAGTAGACTCTGTATCTTCTATGGAGACTAAGGAGTGCTTTCAGTTCCCTTTGGGAGTCTTGTGTGAACCAAGGGTGTTCGTGGGGCATTAAGGGCAATGAACTTGACTTTTCCCACAGAGCAGTAGTAGGCTAAAGCCACCGTGAGCAGGTGGCCAGGAGCTCCCAGCTTCAGTCATTTCCGCCGGAGGCCGTTGTCCTTAGGTGCTCATTCCAGGTGGATTCTAGACAGTTTTCAACAAAATTGGAAGCCATGAGAAAAAAAATTTAAATCCTTAGGAAGGTGGACAGAGGGAAGTAGGATGGTTGATTCAAAGAGAGGAGGAGGGGCTGTTAAATTGGGAGCTGGCCACCAAGTCCATAGTTTTAAAGCACTGGTCACCTAGGCTGCTCATAACACCAGTTGGGGAACTTTGAAAATCCTGCCACCAGGGTGTCCCAGACCAACAAAACCAGGATTCTGGAGGAGGGACCCAGGCATCGACATGTTTCAAACTCCCCAAGTGCTTTCCATATATCACCAAGTTGGGAAGCTGCTTTCTGGATGGCAAGGTGCTGTTGGAAGCTGGGTTTCGATACTAGAGTTAGCTCATCTCACGGAGACCACAGCCGGTGGGTTTGTCATTGGCCCAGCATGTGTCACTGCCGGTTCCAGCTGGCTGAGGGACAAGATGCATTCTCTCAGGAGCTCGAGGGGCACATGACCTGAACCTGGCAAGCTTTATGCTCCTTGAAGGTCAGCAAATCTGTGGAGCATTGTTAAAGAATTGAATACAGTGTCTCCGTGTTGATGTTTTCCCTTGAAAGTCTCCTTGTCTGTCAAGAAGGATGGAGAGTTTCACTTCTTTGAAGATACTTCTCCCCCAGGAGCACAGGAGCAACATGTCCTTCCTTAGAGTTTATGAGTCACACCAGGAAGAGTCTTCAAGACAGCAATGCAATACATGTAACTTCTGTAAATAGCCCCATCTTTCAGAGTGATGTCATTTCTACATTTGATATGCTTGTATTTCTGTAGGATGTATATAGTTAAAGGGATGTTTTTTTTTTTTTTTTAAAGTCAACATGTCCGTTTTTATTTATTGCTTGAAAAAGATCATTTGACGAAAAATAAATACATTTTCAACCACCTCTCGCTTGATTTATCCTTTCCATGAAAACTGTGCTGCAACGGTGACTTAGAAGGGGAGGAAAGACTATGGGTCATTAGATAATCTTGTGCACTTATTAACATCTACAGCGGAGACTGGCTCCCTGAACACCACTGTAGGATGGTGACAGAAGGCT
Organism: Eidolon dupreanum; assembly: GCA_028627145.1. Taxonomy (NCBI): domain Eukaryota; kingdom Metazoa; phylum Chordata; class Mammalia; order Chiroptera; family Pteropodidae; genus Eidolon; species Eidolon dupreanum. The sequence continues at coordinate 54,557,443 of CM053508.1, forward strand.
GATAGGAATCTCTAAGAACCTGATTTCTCTAGGCAGAGAGACCGACAAAAAAAACTGAATGATAGAGTGTTCTTCATCTGAGAATCTACTTTGTGCCCTCGCATGGGGTGGAGCGATGAGGATGGCCCCTCAGTGGCGAGGTCAGCCATAAACAGCCTGAGCGCCTGTGATGAGGGCTGGAACAGGCACGTGTAGGAACGCTGGGATACTGCTGGGACGCCCCTCCCGTTGATGGCATTGTTCCCAAGCCAACTTGGCATCACCAGTGTGGTGGCGATTATACAACTCTTAAATTTAGTACATTTGCTAACGATCATCGAATTGTACACTTAAAATGAGAAAGTTTTGTGGTATGTAAAGTATACTCCAATAAAGCTTTTCAGTGATTAACACGTGAAAACATGCTCACTGCCAATAAATTCAAATAACACAAATACATAAAGTAAAAACTGTAAGTCCCTCACCATATCCCTGCCCTATGTCCCATTTTACTTTTAGTGACCAAAATGAGCAGTTTGGTGTAATTACTTTGAGAATTTTTCTTTTTTGCATTTTATAAATTTATGTGTTTGTCAGGATAATATTTTAGACATTAGCCAGGATCTTTTCCATGTGGATTCCCTGTTACTTCTTCCCTGCCCTCAATTTGATCAGTTACCACCCCCAGTTAGGGATGGCACCAGAAAACACAGAAACATGTCACATCCTTGTCTCGAGCTGCAAAGGCACACAGCACAAAGCAGTGGAATTGGGGACAGGTGTGTGCGCTCAGTCAGACCCCCCTGTGCTAGGCGATGGGGGTGCGCACAATGGGGACCTGGGGCCTGGCCTGCCTTCTCATTTCACAGCACATGCTGGAGGTGCCCCTTATCCTGACGATTCTTCCTCACCCCTTTTAACAGCTACATAATATTTTATAATATGGGCACATTTCTTATTTGTGAATGGGTGTAATTTCACTATTTCTTCTTTAGAATGGTATAGGAGAGTGTTTCTTACTGTCTAAGTAGCTAAGTTTTTTGTTGTTGTTTTAATTATTCTATGATTGTTAATGGTTTCATTGCACTGTGGTCAAAGAGGGAAAGTTTTATGTATTTGTTAATATAAAGTTAGTTAAATATGACATTCGATACTCTGGCATTTTTATTTATTATTCATCAGTTTCTTAGAGGAATATAGTAAAAATGTAAGGAGGATTTGACAAAGTAGTGAGGGGTTTTAAGTTTTGGCTTTATATGTTTTGACGCTGCATTGCGTGCGCAAGGAGTTGGGATTGTTATGGCTTCTTGTGGCTCCCAAGCGATGTTTCTCTTTGTTCCATTCTGCTTTGGAATTGTTAATACCATTTCTACATTCCTTCAGTTACTACTTGCCTGATTTGTCTCTATATGGCTCCTTTTCGTTTTAAGTGGCAGTTGGGGATTTATCTTTCAATCATAGAGAACACTTGACCATTTAATAGAAATATGACTATAGAATAGGTTGAATTCTGTAATTAGGCCAAAAGTTGATTTTGGATATTTGTTCATAGCAATGTAACTGCATCTGATATATAACCTATTGTTTTGAGTAGATACAGCAAGAGGCAGCAAAGAGAAATATTTCTCTCAGTCCCTTCATTTCTACCTTCCAGTTGATACGATTCTCTTCCAACAGTCTGAGCAAATGGGCAAAGCAGAGAGGCACTAGCAGGATCACACACTTACAGTTTTGTCATTATCATCACAATTTCTCTTTTTCATTTCTAAGATGACTGTTCCTGCTTTAAGTCCAAACTGATGAAAACATTCACCTGGAAATCAGACTCTAAATTTAGAGAAGAGGCCTCGAATTTATGAGCCACATGATTAAAAAAAATTATTATTTTTTCAATTTTTTTCTCTTCCATGGTAAAATAGCCATTAAAATTTACTGAAAAATTTAAATGCATCAGAGCATTGGAAACCAAAAAAATTTACGAAAATTCTATATCTCTGAAACAACCACCCTCAATATTCCATGACTGTCTTTTTATATATGTATATGTGTGTATGCGTGTATATATACACATAGACATCAACACACACATACACAGGCTTTGATGTTCTATTTCACAGACAAAGAATCATGACAGTTATATTTTCCTGTGGCTTATAGATGATGTGATGTTTCTTTGTTCCATATTTTAGATAGGTATAAATGTAAATATGCATATACACATACATATAAAACAGATATATACAGTATTTCTTTCAAAAATGTCAGATACACTGTTAAAGGATACTTTCTTTTGACTCACCTCCTTCCCTCCCTCTATGAGATCCTGCAAACAACCATCATTAACAACCATGTGCCCTTCTATAGCTCTCCATGCTCAGTCATATACAATATAACACATTATATGGTACAGTGCTATAAAGTACATATCTACCTATACGTATAATTACATATAGGGATTTTACTTGGTATTGTTTGCTCTATAAAAACAAGACCGTACAATATGCAATTTGCTATATGTGGCTTTCCTCTATATATTATGGAAATCCCTGTAAGTCAAATGAAGCATGATCTAATTTACTCCTAATTTTTAATTCTTTACATAGAAGTGTATATAATACAATGTCTTCTTCTTAACTATGTCACCTCACCACCCAGTTTGCCCATGTTTACAAATGTGCCAGATTTTTACATATTCACTCAAAAGATAGTCCATGCATTACAAATACATGAAAGTGTATATGTGTTTATATAATTTCTCCTTCTACCCACTGCTTTTTTACCCACTCACTAACACTTTGTTATAAAACTTCCAGTTTTGTCATTCTGATAAGTAACTTGCATTAACTTCTTTTTACTTGCATTTCTATTATGAGATTGAGCAGTTTTATATATTGAAAAATCATTTGCATTTTTTCTATAAACTGTGTGTTCACAACTTCTGATTTTCTTTTTTTTATCTTACAAATTTTCAGGAACTCTTCCTGTACAAAAGCGATTAGCTCCTGTTTATAGTAAGACTTGCAAATATTTGCCCCAGTTTGTCATTTGTTTTTTGACCTCGCTTATGTTTTTTAAACAAGTATTTGTTAGAGTCCCTGGCTTTCAATTCTTTTGGATATATACTATCCTGTCTTATTTTAAAGAATAGGCAGAGAACAAAGCTGCTCACCTTGCTACTACTCAGTGCCCACTGCTGTGCAAGAAAACATCAGTTCTACTTCAGTGTAATACATTGAGTGCGTGCATGGGAGAAGGGCTCCTCCAGCTAACTGCTCCCTTCATAATTCTGGGTGGCTCCAAGTGCAAAGGGGAGGCATCATAAAGAATATTTGCTCTCCCTTTTTGTTTTCCCCCGTTTCAAATGAATTAAAAATACCAGGATACCTTAATATACGTTTGCACTTTTCACCTCCTCGAAGTCATGGGAATTAAGGTCAAACTATTTTTATTTATTTAATAATTATTTCTTTGTGTGTAGCTCTGTATCTCCTCTCTCAACTAAAAGAGGAAATATCTATGTTTATACGTTGCTTGTACCTTTCTACCCTTATCTTTCTTTAAAAAAAAAAAAAAACAGGCTTTATTTTTTAGAGCACTTTTAGTTTCACAGCAAAATTGAACAGAAAGTATAGAGATTTCTCATATACTCCCTGTCCCCACACACACATAGCCTCCCTGTTATCAACACCCTGCACCAGAGTGGTACATTTGTTACAGCTGATGGACCTACATTAACACATCATAATCACCCAAAGTCCACAGTTTACATTAGGATTCATTCTTCGTGTTGTACATTCTATGGGTTTTGATAAATGTATAGTGATATGTATTCACCATCACCGTAACATAGAGTATTTTCACTGCTCTAAAAATCCTCTGTGCTCCCCCTCTTCATCCCACTCGTCCCATCTAACCCCTGGCAACTACTGATCTTTTAACTGTCACCATAGTTTTGCTTTTTCCAGGATGTCATATAGTTGGAATCATACAGTATGTAGCCTTTTCAGATTGGCTTCTTTCACTTAGTAATATGCATTTAAGTTTTCTCCATGTCGTTTCATGGCTTGATAGCTCATTTCTCTTTAGCACTGAACAATATTACATTGCCTGGATGTAGGACAGTTTATTTATCCATTCACCTACTGAAGGGCATGTTGGTTGCTTCCAAGTTTTGGCAATTACGAATAAAGCTGCTATAAACCTCTGTGTGCAGGTTTTTGTGTGGACATAAGTTTTCAACTCCTTTGGATAAATACCAAGCAGCGTACTTGCTGGATAGTATGGTAAGAATATATTTCATTTTGTAAGAAACTGCCAGGCTGTCTTCCAAAGTGGCTGGACCATTTTGTACTTCTATCAGCCATTAGTGACAGTTTCTGTCACTCCACATCCTCACCAGCATTTGATGTTGTCGGTGTTCCAGATTTTGGCTATTCTAATAGGTGTATATTGAATAGTATCATTTTTTAAAATATGGGAAGTGAATTTCCATTTAAAAAGAAAACAGGGGGCAGGAAGTTGTGCTTCTTGCCCAGAATTTTATAATTAGGGAGTGCTAAGGGCATAATTTGAATGAATTTTATTTAAACGGAAATCACCTGTTGCAACCATAACACATCTGCTCCATATTTTTTGAGAAAACATGTTTTTTTAAAAAATAAAATACTGGTCGTTAATAAGATCTCAACTCTTCAATCTCCAATCCTACACACAAGCTCATTGTTTTAATTTGCAATCACCTAATGACATATGATGTTGAGCATCTTTTCATATGCTTATTCGCTGTTTATCTTCTTTGGTGAAATGTCTGTTTAGGTTCAGGCTTATTTTTTACTTGTTAATTTTTTTAATATTGAGTTTTAAAGGGTTCTTTGTATATTTTGGATAGCAGTTCTTCATCAGACATATCTTTTGCAGTATTTTCTCCCAGTCTGTGTCTTGTCTTCTCATTCTCTTCAGCGTCTTTCAGAGAACAGAAGTTTTTAACTTTAAGGAAGTTTTAGCTTATCAGTTTCTATCGTGGGCTATGCCTTTGGTGTTGGTGTTGTATTTTAAAAAGTCATTGTGGTATGGAGTCTCCAGTTCTGCAGGTAAGGAGCTCAAAAGTTGCCATTTTGTCCTAAGAACATGTAAAAGGCTGAACAGAGTGAAAAATCAACTTTTAGGATACAAAATAGAGACAAGGTCACAGGGAAAACTGCTGTCCTCAAGATGGGAGAGACTGACTGACAGGTGAATACAGAGAATAACAATTTACTGGAGTTGAGACTCGCCAGTGGAAACTGCTGTGGGAACCAGAGCTGGGTAGGAAAACCAGAATTGTAATTGATGAATTGCTGGAGGCTCAATATGGAGAATTCAGGGTTAAAAACTCCACGGGGACCCAGTTAAAGGGGCCACTATAATTCTACAAGATTCATTTCCAGGATCTTAAACAGGTTTCCACAGTAAATACTGGAGAAAAATCTGCTTGTGCTTCTGGCAGGGAGTGGAGAAAGGAACCATGTTGAAACACTCCAGAGCCCTCTGTTCTTAACAAGCCCTGCCCTTGGAGAACTAGTAAACTGGAGCCTAAACCAGCAGCTGCTCATTCTGTGTCTTGAAGGTTCGGGTCCACTGCAGCACCCTGGGTTCCTATCTAGCAGAAAGCTCTATTTAGTTATCATAGCAACTATGTAGTAGTAGGAGTATACCCATTTTTAAAGATGAGGTAACAAGCACAGGGAGGATAAGAAACTTCCCATGGTCACATAGCTAATCCGTAGCAGAGACAGGCTATCAATCTGGTCCAGCTATGGCAGAGCTAGTGGTCTTAATCCTGTAGTCTTTTGGCAAGCTTGTCGCACTAACAGACTGTCTAGTCACTTAAACTTCTGTTATACTTCCATTCCCCCCCCCCCCAGGACCCCTTAAAACGTCTGATTTATATCATCATAACCATTTTCCAAATATTCCTATTAAATAACTATTTAGCAGTTTTCCTACTTGGTAGATAGAAAAGTAGAGACATACAGCCTTCACAGAAATTCTGTGCCATTGTGAAACTATTTAGTGGCACATGGCAGTCAAGGTTTTTTGACAGCTTCCGTCCCTACAGACCTCCAGTGAATCACATCCATGGTTATTTTATACCTTTTATTACATACTCCTGATTTGCAAGCAGAATTATGGAAGTAAAGATGAATAGATTTACTTTACAAATCATCCCTTGGCCCAGAAAAGTATGCCAAGAATCATGAAAAACGAGCATGTTACCTAAGTACTGTCTTACTTATGCGAAGTTGTTTTATTAGTACTGAATGGGAACTGGTCAAATGAAGACACACACACACCACCTGCCTCCATTTCTGCTATTTCTAAGTACAGGTCTTCAGAGTACATGCCAGCCAGAAAGCCTGGCAGCTAGGCCTCAACTTAATGGGAACAGATAACCTTCCATTATTTTCAGTATAGTGCCAGGTGCTCCTCCAGCTTGGAGGGCATTGTACTGTCTTATGACTATAAAGTCACGAGGAAAAGTGAACTGTGCCAAATGATAAAGGTTTACAAGTACTGAGCCACTGGGTCACTGCAACCAAGGCACTTGATGTAGCCAATGTCATTCAAAACCAGTTCTTTAAAATTTGCTCTCAGAAGCACTGCCCCTTCCTATTAAGAGGATTTAGTTTTCTAGTAGGTAATTTTCTGCAGAAAATAAATTCAACTCCTTTTGATACGTCCCCCAGCCCCTGACCGACAGTGGCTTCAAGTCATAAAAGCAGGCTCTGGGAATACTTCTGTATCAGGAACCAAACCAAGGTGCTGAAATTCTAAGTTGTTTATTTTATATTCCACTTGCTTTTTGTGCACAGTTCAGATCATTTCTATTTTCTAAAACAGCAATAACCAAACGAGAGCACCTGAGTCCAGTGACATTTATAATCTGATCTTCTCACGAGACACTGATGATAGAAAACCAAGGTCACTCATCTTGCTGTTTTCATTCCTGCTTAAACACTCACACTCAAGACATAGTCACCGTGTGGTGCATATCGATTGGTACCATGGTCCGTGATGGAAAGAATTCTGGAATATAAACGATTTCACCACTTTTGAGTCTGTTTCTTCATCTGTAAAGTGGGGATTAAAATTCCTATTTTGCAAGGTTGTTAGAAAATGTATGCAAAGTACCTGGTTCATCTCATGGACTCAATAATAGCTTTTCTTATTTGCAGGGTTGAGAGTTCTTCCAAGTACTTTATGTCTCCTTGCAACTCTGACAATCCCTCTGACAAAGAAATTACAGACAAAATTCTAGCTGCTAATTTGTTATCTAATAAATCACTAGGCATGGAGAGGAGAAGAAGAAAAAAAACAATTTTCTTAGTCCTACGTGCCAGGACTGCGCTAGGCATTTAACGTTCACCGTTGTGTGAGGCAGGTATCCCCGGCCTCCTGAGGTGGAGGGAGTGAGTCTCTGAGCCACAGAGGTTGGGCAGGGCCTCCGAGCTGCCCCGGGAACGTGTAAGGTCTGCCTCCAAAGCACGTGCCCTTCCCAGAGACATTTCTAAAAGGAAAGCGTGCTTCTCCTACTACTGCTGTACTTGAACTCCCACGTGGGCTTAGAGGTAAGGATTAGGCATGTTCAGCACCGATCACATGGGAGACGAGAGGAGCAGTTGTTATTTGTATCCTGACAGTCTTAGGTGAATTGCATTAAGGTTGGTCAGGCTGAAATGAACAAACAGGAAAACGAAAACACTTCGGAGCTAACTGCTATCCACATACAGTATACTTTAAAAATGTTTTTTTATTGAATATTAAACAATTACAAGTACTGTAAGTTAGACATTTAGCCAAAGCACAATTACAGGTTAAATATAATCATAAAGATGTCTTAAATAGAAACCCACCATGCAGGCAGGTTAAGTTCCTTGATGCCCCCTTTTGGAAAGCAGAGGGTGACAGAGAAAAAGGTCTTTAATTCCACATGAAAGATAGTGAAGTCCAGAAGAATTTACATGCTGTAAGCGATTTTCTATAACTAAACTGATAGGGTTGCCAGATTTAGTAAAATAAAACAAAGCAAAAAATTGGGATGCTCAGTTAAATTTGAATTTCAGATAATGAAGACTTTTTTTTAATAGTAAATATGTGGCAAAAATGCATGAAACATACTTAAATTGCAAAAATTAATTACCTGAAATTAAAATTTAACTAGGTGTCTTGTATTTTATCTGGCAGTCCTACAAATAGACAAATGCAAAAAAGAAAGGGGAGGGGATTGGAACCCCGTGCAACTGGTGGGTCACACAGACTAAAAATAAAAACAACAACAATAATGAATCAAAGTCACTACACTGGTTACTTAACATAGACCAACATCACAATGAGAAAATACAAGTACTACAAATGCTGTTGCCAGGAAACATTCTAGATTTCCTTCAAGCTGGTTTTGTAAATGTTTTCGAGAAACCTTGTTGAGAAAAGTACCTTTTTAGTTTATAGGCATCAAAGACAAGTATTACTACCACAAAGACAGGATGAGCTTGAAATAATGGAAGCAGAAGCAGGTATTATATGCACATGAAGAGTTTAAATATTTTGTGTAATGAATACAAGGGTTATAGAGTTAAGGTCATCTTCTAGGTCTAGGCTATTAGCCTCAAAGATTTTAGTTCTTTTATAATTTTCACTTGTGTTTTCCAGCTTTTCATCCTGAACCTTGGGAGGGGCACAGGAGTGTGTGAGGAACACGGCACTACCAGAGTTTAACTGCATTTCTCTGCAGACACTGCATCAACAAAGGGCTTTTGTGGCTACCTGCAGAAATGGGTAGACAGATAAAAAAATAACAAAACAATCTGAATTCTGGAGCATAAGAAATCTGTTTGAAACAATGGATGGCAGGGTAGGTGTGGAGATGAGAAAATGTAAAGTAGAAAAGAAAATGTGAAAGAATGAAGAGTCAAAACGCAATCATCTTACAGTGTGAATGTTATTTCAAAGGAGGTAGAACCCTCTGGCAGATGTATAAAACTGTCACACCATGAGCATATTTGGTCTTAAGAGTATATAAAATCTTTAGCTTCCTACTGCTTTTCACTTATCACCATGGTTTATATTTTACAATGATAAAAAACAGCTGTGCAACACTCAAATTCTACACAGTATCACTTTTTGAGTTGTCGCAGCATCCCCACATACACAAAACTTAATATGTTTGAAATCTTTCTAGCATTTCTCCAAACCAGATGATCTGGTAGCTTGGGAATTTCAGATACAGAGAAATTCAAATGGGTTGATTATATAAGCTCCTTTGCATGTAAGGGAGCATGATCTAAGAAATATACTCTCGTCAAATAAGCATAACATGTATGAAATACAGGGAGACATACCCGACTCACTGACACCTTTCAAACACTAAGAAATGAAATTACAATTTTTTATTTATTAGGATATAAAAGGTTAAAAAGTTTCTAATATAGTTAAGGCTTTCTTAAGAAATATTTGTCTTTTAATTTCAGAATGCACAAAGTGTCTGAAGAAGCCTCACCTTTAAGGGTGGTTTTTTAAAAACAATACATTTCCTTTTCATATGCTAGATGTGTCCAAAGCTCAGATATCATCTTCACGATTACTTTCTTTTCCTTTCTCTGTCACTGATTTGATATCAAACAAGTTTAACTTTAGTCTTCAAATGTATTCGACACATGAAACCTTATCTTAATGTCAGTTTTTAGTGTTCCCTGAATGACTAAAATCTTTAGCACTGTTCAAGATAATTTCCCCAAAGAAAACTGTCACATCATGAACATTTTTGGTAAGTAAAAAGGTAGTTTATCACAGATTATCATACAAATGGGATCTGGACATGCTAGAGGAAAGGTGCTTAAAAATACACACCATTCTTGTTTAAAAGACAGTTTGCAGAAATGCAGAGAACGTACTTTTAAAAAGAGGGTGAGCAACGTCCAATAACCACTGTGCAATTGGGAGATGTACTGAAATAAGAGAAAAACCCAGAAAACTTCTTGTATTCTAATGCTGTTCTTTCTAGCATACGCCAATTTATTTTTTTTTGTATAAAGGCTATATTAGAATATTAATCTATAGTAATCTTATTTGCCATATTTAGGCATTTCTCAGTATATATCAATGTACTTTGTTATTTTGAGAGCAAAGGGAAATTAGCCACTAACAACATAAAGCTCAAATGAGCACAAGGATGCTATTTCATGAAAACATCCTAATATTGTATATTCTACTTATGTTACTGAAAAGCTAGAAATTGCAAATTCCGAGAAGGAAAAGGTAAATAAGAATCTTGGCTGTACTGCTATTATTTTGCATAGAATTAAAACTCTGGGTTCCATGCTGTCATTTGTTAACAAAGTGGCAGAATCTTTTGAGCAGAGCACATGAGGACTAATACCTGGTTCTGGCGATATGGAAACAGAGAGGTACAGTCTCCTTTTGCAAGACTCAAAAGGAAGAAAGGAGGAAACTGAGTAGGGTCAAAGGTAATTATTGGTGTTAATTATAATTCCAGACTAGCAATCTGGGGAAAAGGGAAGGAGGCCAAGTATAAGGAGGAAGTGTCCAATCCAGAGCTCTTAGCTTATGCCTGACTCAAGTATCTAAGCTGGCCAATGCCTTGTAAACTGGAACCATCACATCCAGAAGCCCTTTGATTTTAGAACTGCATAAAGCCGGTAGAGGTGTCCAGATTCTCTTTTCTATCCTAGAGGGGCCTGCTCATGGGAGGTCATATTGGAAGTCTTCAACTTGCTAATGTTTCTATGTAGTACATGTACGAGAAATTAAATGGATTTTAGCCTAAATTAATATCATGCTTTTATATTCCAAAGGGTTTTTCACACTGCTATAGATGGAAATTGCAAATGTAATCGACTTTTGCCAGCTTGAGTGAACTCCTGATGACCTTTGGTTTTCAAGTTTTCAAAAAATGTATTTGGCTCCTGTGAGATATCAACGCATTCTCTTTAGCAGATGAATAATACGTACACATTCTTTCAAGAACTACTATATACTTGAATCATTACAAGACAAGAAGCACTGCAAAAGTCTTCCTTACACAGTACCTTTACTCGGCACACAGAACGATACATAACATTGGCAGTTTAAATATTGAACCACAGTTTAACTTCTCAAGTGTAAGGCTGAAGTTGAAAACTGGCACAACCGTTAATCTAGTTAGTATGATGGAAATGACATATAACCACAGTTGGGTAGTGGTTTATTTTTTTCATGAAGCTATGAAGCTTTTGGTATTTATACCATATTAACCCTTTTACTTAACTAAAAATCACAGCTGTGTTTACCATTGAAAACTATAAGTGGGAAGGCAAGTATATACACTTTCACAGCTACTGATAACTACACAGATGCCAATTCTTTTAACCCATTGTTACACATAGCAAAAAAGAAGGGAAGGAGGAAAAAACCTTCTGGATGAATATCAAACTTTGAAGCTTCATATGGAATTCTAGTGCTATTAAACAAGAAGCCAAGACACAAACACCCAGCTCGGGCCACTAAAACTTCAATAGAAGCAACAACTGAGGCTAATGTTTTATTAATTTTGAGGACCCATGCAAGATTCAGCTATAAAACTCAAACTAGTTCCTGATGTCTAGTTCTAGCATTGGATTCAAGCCAGAAAAAAAGCAAAATATAAATTTTAAGAGCCTATTCTAGAATTTTTGCATGTAACCATTTTATTATTATTTTTTTAAGTGATTAAATGAGGTCACAGCTTTATCAACCTGAATTAAACAAATCAGTTTTCAGGACTGTAGGTTGAAATGGCAAGTTTGTGTCACACTGCTTTTCCTTATTTTTTAAAACACGTTTATTTTAGTTTTGCTTCTAAGCTGAGTAGATGCATAGCATGTCAAAGTAAATAAATTAATGCACTCAATTCAGTATTCAGTTAAGGTGAAAAGGGCAGGTGTAAGAACTGTAATAGATAATTTTTTACAAGTGTCAAGGTGCACTTGGCAAATGTTGATTAAAATAAGCAAAACAAAGTAGTAATTTCATGAAGTTACACTATGGTATTTCTCCACTTTCATTTTAAAAAAAGAGCTTTGGTTTCAAGTTTTTGTTCTCCTTGTCTATGAAGAAGTTTGAAAAAAAAAGGTTCAAAAATTTAGTGCGGGGATCTACGTAAACTATTTAAAGCACCTCACTCAAAATAAATCTCAAATCTGGAGTAAACAACAAGTTCTTGCATTTGTGCATATCTACTAAACAGTATATAAACCCTAGCTTTCTAACCCAGAGAAACAATCAAGTAATATTTTTGTGCCTCCAATGAAGTTCGATCATTAACCAAATTTGGAAATAAGGCAGCTTATTTTGGAGGTGACAATTCCAGTGGTACAGATTAAGTGAGAGAAGTGTTTTTTTCTTTGAGGAATCCCTGCAGTCCTTCTCTGCTGCAACAGTACAGAACCACAAGCTCCTCACCCATCCCAATGCTGCTTCTCCTTTACAGCCCTCCCTAGTTGTCTCACCTCTGACTGCTATGACAGCATCACTTAAATCTTCCCTGGCTGTGCTCCTCTTAGCTCTTCAGCACTGTTCTGAATGCCTCTGAAGCAGGCCTGTACTGGAGGGAGCAAATGGCCCTCACTGGCTTTGACTTCTCTGAACTTGGAAGCTCCTAAGTCAGGTTGATGTTTATGCCTTTCTCTTTTAAGACTGGCCAATTTAATACAAGGAAACAAAAACTTGACATTTTTCCTTTCCATGTCAATTTGCGTTTATAAGTACAGATATAAAATAAATTAAGGTAAAAAAAAAGTGGAAACTGAGTCTTTGCTCAGCCAGAAGCTTGGGTTGCATTGCTAATGATTTTAGTCAGTGTGACTGTGCAAAATATCCTCAAGAAGGCTCTGGCTCATTATCAAAGTAAGAAAAAAAAAAAAAAAAGAACCAAAGAAAACAAGTCAATGATGCATGTTTAGAAAAACTTAAAAGTGAGCCCGTCATCTGTGTATTTGTTATATACACATGCCATATATAACAAAGCAAATGTAGTGTGTGAATTGTGAATATTTGGGAAAGTATTAGTTACATTTTCTTTTTTTCCCATTTCCAAGTCTAGATCAAAGTAATCTTATTTTAGAAATGGATAATTGCAATGAAAGTGAGCCTGAGATATATTAAAAGGCCGCCCCTGTAAACATTTCCTCAAAGGGAACACTAGCAGTTGAGTATGTATCAGTTACTCATACTATATTCATCACTATAGCAATGCTTCATAAAAGAGACAAACAGCTTATTCTAGGCTGTCAGGGATTTATAGAATATTGATTTTGTTGGAAATAATCCATTGTAATCCAGTCCCAGATTTAAATCCGATCTGGCCGTTACTGGTAGGCATTCACTAGGTCTTCTGCTCTGCAGCTGTTGCAGTCTGTGAAGGAGCGTCAGGCTTCATGATCTGGTATGTGATGAGATACTCTGGGTATGCCTGGAAAGGATAGGAAGAACACAGGTCACCCTTTTGGCAGCTGCCATATTAAAGCCTTAGTTAACGTGGAAGCCTCAGAGGCTGTTGATTCTAAGTAATATTCTACATACACTCAGGAGCCTATGGAGGCCAGCCAAGAGATGCCTGAACAATTAGAAGATCCACCTACACTGTATGTATATAAACATGTATAATCTAGTAAATTGTTACAATGTTATGTCTATATTCAACACTGTAAATGAGTTATACTGCATTCATCCTTCATTAAAGAGCTACATGCTATAAACAAGAAAACTAAGTCAAGAGAAAAATATTTTTTACCTTATTTATCATAGTGCTCAATATAGCATATGCTCAATAAAAGTTTGTAAATAAAAGAATAATTCTGCTGAACTGATTTCAAATTAATCAGATGATGATGTAACCCATTGTGCTAGAAAGAAGAAGGGTGAGCGTGTTGAGTCACCAATAACATAGAGATAATGGTTTGGAGACGATTTTTAAAAGTCACCCAACTATGAACGAAATTATATTTACCATAGATAACTTACAAAATGTTGAAAAGGGTATGGTAAAGAAAACTGAAATTACTTATAATCTCAATACCCAGATATAACTACTCATGTTTTGTTTGTTTAATATTATGTAAATGTATTTTTTAAATCATAGGCATATAAATACATAAAATATTTATTAAATCATTTTTTGGTTGAATATTTAGGTAGTTTAAGTTTTTGCATTATCATAATCAAGACAGTGATGAACATCCTTACAGGTTTGTTTTGTGACTAACACTGATTATATTAATATAAATCTCTGAAAGTGGAATTACTGACCCAAAGTGAGAGCATTTTCTCTAGAAGTCTGGAGTTTCTAATTTAAACATAAAAATTTGACAAATTTATTCTTTGGTAGTTTTAAAATTTATTTGGAAACAACTGTAAGTTTACACATTAAGTTGCAAAATTTAAAATGGTACCTCAACACCTGTATACCCTATACTCACATCCACCTACCGTCAAGGTTTTATCTCATTTGCTTTATCATGTCCATTTCCCCCTACCTCTATATATACTAGGCAGACAGACAGACAAATATTTTTTTCCTGAATCATCTGTAAGTTATACACATCTTCATGGTTCCTTATCCCTAAATATGCCAGTACTTATTTCCTAAGAGTAAGGATATTCTCTTACATAAGCAAAGGACCAACCTTATAATTTTGTATTGATACAACACTTTTATCTGCCTACCATTCACATTCCAATTTTGTCAGCTGAATAATGTCCTTTCTCTTCCACTACCAGATCCAATTTAGGAGCAGGACTTTAAGTTAGTTGTCTTATCTCTTGAGTTTCATTTAATCTGGCAAGTTTTCAAAGCCTTTCTCTGTCTTTTAAAGTATTGACATTACTGAAGAATTCAATCTTCCCACATTTTTTATTAATAGAACATTCCTCATTTTGATTAGACTGAGGTTATGCATTCCTGGCTGGAATACTGCACGAATGATGATGTATCTGTCTCAGAACATCA
>CM053508.1:54572940-54893392 GCA_028627145.1 Eidolon dupreanum
CTGATCAGCTCTTCCTACCCAATCCCCAACCTCTCTGACATATTAGGAATAAGAATGAGGATAACCAGTGACTTCTGCACAGCCTGAAAAGCAAATGTGGTTCAAGAACTTGGGATAGCAATTGTTACATGAAAGGTAAGATGCTCACCGGTGACATATATAACATGACCGGTCTTTGTGTGTGGGGCAGCCCGTTCCTCCGCCAATTCCATAAACATACTGGTTGCTTTTAGAGGAGTTTTCAGCAAAATAAATCCCAGCACCAAACATTCCTCCTATGTATGCATGTCTCTCATCAAATCCTTTATGAATAATGGCATTAATGAAAGGAGAACCTAAAAAAATAAAGATAGATTAGTTTGTGAACACTTTTCTAGAATCTCGATTAGCTTTATACTATTTGCACTTGGCAGATTAATATCAAATAATTAATACATAACTGAAGTTAATTTTATAAGATGTTTATTACAAAATTATTATCATGTACTAGAATCTTACGAAGGACCCACAATACTCACCAACTCACCAAGCAAAGATGTTATATGGATTTTGCAGATGGCATGAGATTTTAGATAGCAAAATACAATGTGGCTTTGAAAATACAGATTATTTTATACCCAATCTTTAAGCAAGCAGAGATAATCTGATAAACTACAATAAATTATTTCATTCTTTAGATGGCTCCACTTGCAATTTAAGTTCTGAAACAATTTCTGATAAGTTGTTTTCATTGTACATGCCTTAGAAACCCTGTACTAGAATGTAATGTGTTAAAAGCTGGTATTAATATGTAATTATTTGGAAAAAAAATTGAACCATTTTTAACACAACACTAATATAGTCAATAACAAAGGCTTTTAATTTTGTTGGACTTTGTGAAAGCCCTGAGATGTCTATAATTACTGTCATGACACTCACCATGAAATAACATGCGCTCATTGTGATGGTTATGATTCTCCTCAGACACTTCCTTTTGTCTGTGACAGAATCGTTCCCTCAACTTTTTGTTGACAACTTTTTGAATCTTTAAGGATGAGGAAGAAAGAAGCAATTTAGTGAAATGTATGTTAATTCGCAGTTTATGATTTAAAATGAAAGGTATGCTTTCCTTTAGGAAGGGCCAATTTTTGTTCTGTTTGTTTAAGACATTATTTAAAAATGATAACGTTGCCAGGTCAGTTCATACTCTGGCTTTTAGTGACACAGTTATGGTTTCTGTTTGTTATTCTGTACCAGACCTGGCTCTACTTCAGAGTCACCCAAGGAGTTAAAAAAAAAAAGATTATTCCTAGACTCCTCCCCAGACTTGCTGAATTTTAAGATATAGGGGCCTGTAAATATGTATTTTTCAAAAAGCTCCCTGTGTAATTCTGATGTGCACCGGTGTCACTTCCACAGGTCTGTGTACCCAAAGAGTTAAACTAATTCTTAACAGATTTTATTCATCTTCGTGGTATCCCTTTGAAAAATGCATATAGCAGTCATCTATCCCATATTATAAATTAAGATACTGAGATTAGGAGATATATGCATTCTGATATAATCACTGACTCAATCAGATTGGAAAATCTAGGCCTTTAATGTTACGTTGAAATGGTGATAACAAAAATTACTTTCAGCTATGGTCCGAATTTGTGGATGAGCTGGGAGTTTCATCACTATATCTGCATCACCAATACAAGCGGATCTAGTCTTCTGTTTGTAGCTTTGGTGTTACGTGGGTGTCTCTATTTCGAGTGAAGTATGGTCTTGCGGGGTTAGAGATTAATTATAGTGATGAGGGTGGCACCTGATTGCAGGACAACAGGTAACTGACTGACTATCCTTGAGTTTTTCATTGTCAATATTTGCTTTTCAGGCAAAAGTTTTTCATTGTCGATATCTGATTTCAGGTAAGCTTTATAATCTTAATTTTTACCTTGAAATTTTAAAAACTTACTCGAATGACGTTGTATCTGTTAAAGATGCCGCCAGCATTACCACCATCTCTATGTTCTCTAATTGTACTTTGCATCTATAAGAAACAAAATAACAAATTTTCTGAAAACATGATGGTGAAATTTAAAGACACTCCTTTATTTGTTTTCAACATTTCAAATCTATTACATCGTTTCACTGATGAGTCTAAGATTTAGCACTTATGAATAAATAGGCGTTTATTATAAACTGATCAACAAGTTCAGTAGATAAGTATTTCTGGTGAGAATATAGTCATAAACATAAACATTTAAATTCTGCATTTTATTTTTATTTTTTAATAAAAGCTCTGAATGACATTTTCTTTAAAAAGAGTGAGGAAACATAAAATGTCACATGAAGTCATCTACATTACTATTTTATGTTACTGAGAATGGAAGCAGTGTTGTGAATACATCTAACTAAAACTTCTCATATTCAATTAATACCCCACTGGACAAATGCTAAAAATAAATGTAAAGAATTTCTCATAATCAATAAATTTTTGCTTAGATGAAATATTTCATATTATCTTTTTAATTTGGGATCTCAAAGTATATCTACACAGACCTGGTGAAGTTGAATTTAACATATTACTACATGGAATAACTTCCTTCTGAATATTGCTCATCCTTCCTCTACTTTCCAAATTAAAACAAATTATTATGAAAAAGTAAAATGTTTTAAAGACCTAAATTTCTCATAAAATTGACTCAGAGTTAGTTCTCTAATTCACCATTCCACACATGAAGTTATTCACCACGTTTTGACATTATCATCAGAATTTGCTAATAGAAGATGATTAGGCAATAACACACCAGAAGACATGATGGTTTTCTGAAAAATTGGCTATGAGCTAAAATACTACCTTAAGGTAATTGTCCTGAGTTCCCAAAATGACAATGACATGAGCATTAATCAAAAAGCAGAAAATAAAAAACGTAGGCATCCTTGTTATGCAAAATAATACCAGTAGGCACTCTGTTTATTATGTGTCAGAAGTGAGACAGAAACCATCAGTAGAGAGGGAATGTGTATGGCATCTGTCTACCAGGAAGTTCATACAAGTTACCTTACTATGGTGCTTTAAAATCATCGTGACTAGAGAGATGAAAGGTGACTCAGAGAGGCAAGGGAAGAATGACTCAAATTTCCCAAGCATACATGAAAATTATGCATGAAATTTTATAATCGTGAGGCAAGAGTTTAATTCCATATCATTCTTAGGTAGCATTTTAACAACATAAAAAGAAATACTGTTCTAATAGGGTCCTTACTTAAATGAGTTTCAAGTAAGTCTCCAGAACAAAAAGAGATCTAAATCATCCATTGGAAACTTTAGGCTTACGATATGAAAACCATGTGACACATTTCTAATTCACAGTCCTACTTTAAATTTGGCAATATTCCTCCACAATGGTTACGGGAGATAGGATAATAGATAGGCAAGTGACCATAAGTAAAAGTAAGACAAGCTTACCTCTCTTGGAAAAACATGTTTAACCACAGATTTCAGGAAATGATAACTAAAAAAAAAATTTTTTTTTGATAACTAAAAATTTTGATGTACATTACCTCCTCTTCTACTGATTGATATTCCTTGTCCTCTGGAGCAAGATCTAGCAAAATAGTTCCCTGATTAACACAGTGAAAAGTCAAATAAGGATTGGTGCCTGCAGGAAAGGAAAGTTAACATAGTTAACATAAGTCTATATCATTCAAGCTCTATTTTAGGAAAAACTTTGTCATAAAGAATTGATTTTTGGAACAAGTCTAAACTATTTGAAGTTGGAACTTAATGTATAAGGTTATATTAAACAAGTACATCCAAAGACATGGGAAATAATGGAGATGTGCTTAGGGATCAATTTTATCTGTTCTTACAGAGTTCCTTATACATACAGCAGGGTTCAACAATTAATTGTTGAACTAAATTCAATCATGAGCATATATGAAGCTACCATTGATACAAAAAAGAAATACACTGTAATTATAATATAGTTGGATCTAAAATATAAGAAGTATCCTTTTCTGAAAACTGTGAGATGGTTTCAAATGGTCCCTTACAATAAGTTTAAAATACATTATTCTTGTTAATTTCACTATCTTTGTTCATTTAATACAGATAAGTAAGCAAGACTCCAGCTCAAAACTTCCTAACCTTTAGTTTCATGTCACTCTTGTAATTTTATTAGCTTCGTTTGACTAATTCAAGATGTTTCTTTTCTCTCTTCTTGCTTTCCCATAGTGGATGCACTTCTAACAAAAAGAGAAATGATAAACAAAGGAGAAAGATAGGAGGCTTGTAAGAGCAAAGTATGATGGAAAAAGACTAAGCTGACAGTTCTAAGGGAGGGAAAAAGTTTCAAGATGAAGTGAGAGAGAAAGGTCAGATTATGAAAAGCCATGTTATGAATGTCTGATTTTATCCTAAAAGCAACAGGATTCTATTGAAGGGTTTTAAGCAACAAAATGATATGATCATTTGGTCATATTGAAAGGAGTCTCTGGTTACATTGGAGGGAACGTACTGGAGGGGAAGCAAAGGTGAAGTTCAGAGATAAGCTGCAAGGTGGTTGTGAGATTCCAGGAGAAAAATGATGGTGACTTGGATTAGGTGACAGCAACAATAAAGGGCAGAAGTGTAAATTCCAGAGATATTTAGGGCATAAATTGTGGGAAGAGAGGCAAGAATGACTCAAATTTCCAGTTGGAGCAATCAGAGGGAGAGCGATGCCAATAACTGAGATGGAGAAGGCAGGAGGTGCTACATCCAGTGAGCGCACAAGCTCTGGGGCAGACCACCTGAGTTCAGATGCCAGCCCTGACACTTATCTTGTACCACTAATTTCTGAAATTTATTGTTTCTGAATAGCTTACCTTGTTGTCCACCTAGGAGTCTTTCTACTCCTTTGATTAGTTTATGGCGGTGTCCATATGCATTGATGCCTATTTCTTTCAACTCTTCATGACCCATATCAGCCAATACATCTAGCGTAATCTGAAAAGTGAAACAAAATTCATTGCTAAATCTTTAATAGTTCCTCAGATAATGAAAACGCTTCTATTTGTCTTCAATGCTATATATCTACTCGAACTAAAAAAAATTATTTCATTTCCATTATAAGCAGAAACTTACCATCTTAAAGTTGTCTTGATAATTTTATTAGCTTTTTGCTCACTTTAAATACTCCTTAATTTGCTTTTAGTCAGTGGAGAATTAAAATGGGAGAAACAATGTTATAGAAATGTAAAGTGATCATTGCTAAATTTCCTTTTGATTATTTAATTCTACCACCTTTTGCTTGCCTCAAGATATAAGAGGGAACAACCAGTAGCTTGCAAATGGGGAAATACCACATCCTAGTATTCAGCAGGTAGCAAAGATGAATGGTAGGGGAAACAGAGAGGTGTTTAGCACAATGAAACAGAATGTGGCAAAAGGAGTAAACAATTTTAGGTAAGAAGGATTTTTATAATAATAAGGAGGAACTTCCCAGAGCATAGATATAGTCAAGCATGGAAAAACTGCCTTAGAAAGTAATGAGATTTCTATTACAAGTATTTAGTTAGATTACAGACCATTTTATATAGAAGCCATTTAAAGAATTCCAATTTGGTGAAGAGAGTAGATGGATTTTAATTTCTCTTATAAATTCTCAGATTTAACAGCTCTTCAAGCCTATCATACATTCTATTTTTGTACAAAACAGTGGGTTTTAGTTTTTGATTATTCATCCCTGTATACAGAGATGATTAGTTAGCTATGACTCAAAATTACCTCTTATGTTGACTAAAAGTAACTGTGACTCCACTGCCACCCAGTGGCAGTATTCTGAATGCACAGAATGAAATCATGGGTGACCGACCACATTTCTTGAGGGCTGAACATAGAATTATCTAGCTCAGAAGCTGACCCTGTGACAATCCAAATACTACTTCATAAGATTAGCCTTTGATTTTCTTTTTCCTTGGGAAACTGAGGAATCCTTTTACAGACACCCCTTTTCCAATTCAAATGGGATATTTTTATCTATCCATAGCTTCTCTACCTTTACACTTGCACATTTTTAAAAACTGACAAATTAGGCCTGGAGTGCTGCTGATTTTTATTGTCAGAATGAAATATTATATATTGAGTCTGATCATCTCAGCACAACAAGCATCCATCACTCAGTCTTTGGAAATAATTTACTATATTGCTCCTAAATGGCCATTTAAGAAATAATTGCTCCATTGCACAAAATGGACAATTCATTTCCAATCACCCAAAGGAAGTTTTCAGCAGAGCTTTTAAAAAGCAACAGTTCTGAAATATATATATCTTTGAGACAGAATAGTTCACAACATAATAGGAGCCTTTACATTTTTAGCTAGATGTGACTTTAATTTGGAAACCATGCACAGGGTTTACTACGTTATCGCTATCGCATTATTTTCCTTCTATATATTCTAAACTTCAGTTCAAATAAGGGTTGACATAAAAACAGAATTTCTTATCTTGTGGTACCTTTAATTCAAAGAATCCTTAAGCTTTCCTGAACTAATACATACAGTGCATATCTGGAAGCAGCAGAAACCAGGCCAGCAAAGCATGGTATTCTCTACACGGTTCTAAAGAAGAAACGGTGAACGTAATATGTTTGTTCATTATATAGCTCCAAGCATAAAATGAATACCTCATTTAATCCTCACAATAACTCATGAAGTACTATTAATGTCCCTTTAAGGAAACTTAGGCTCAGAGAAGTCATAAAAATCATATACAGATGACTGAAATGTATTGACATTTCTATCTTTCCCTTGCTTGTATTTCTTAAAAGGGATGACTAGAAAGCTAACATAACTAAACATTAAATTAGTTTCTTTGGCTTACATGGTACCCACCTAGTCCCATATCTATCAGGCAGTGGCCACTGGAAAACCTTAAATGGTAAGCTAAGAATTTCAGATTTATAATTGTTCATTCATTCATACATGTTTAATGACTACTTTCTATATGCTAGGTAGTTCCAAAAAAAATAACTAAACATTTCATTTCATTCTAAAACAACCCAGTATAGCTCAGAAGGTTAAATAACTGGTACAAAATAACAGTAAGAGTGTGGGGCCAGGAAACGAAGAGTACTACCACCAAAGTTCATGTATTTCCTATAGCAAGGAGATAAAAAGTAAACACAAAAACATGGTAAAGGCTGGTAAATGTTTTGGAAGAATCCCTGTGGGAACTCTTGGGAAGGTTACATACTTGGTAGAGGCTATAAGTAGGGCTGGGAAGGAACATGAAGGGGGTCAGGAAAGGTTTAGAAGAAGGTAATAATTTAGCTAAGAATCAGGCAGAGGACAGAGGGAAGGGTGCTTAAGACAAAGGGAATAGCATATGCAAAAGGAAAATCTAGTAAGAGAATACAGAACATTTTAGAGACTCTAAGTATCGATGTTTAAAAAGGTTAGAGTATGATGGTCTGAGGAAGACTTTTCAGTAGGGTAACACAATCAAAGTTGTATTTTAGGAGACACAACATAATGCCAACAGTGGCATTATAAAAGGCAGGTTTGGAAGGGAAAGCGACTGTGAACAAGATGAAGATGGAGTGGAGTGGAAGGAATAAATCAGAGAAAGCAATTCAAAGGGAGAGATGAGAGGGCCTCGTAAACAGAAATGGTTAAGGGAGAATAAAGGAATGTGTGTAAAAATTATTCTAAAACTCTGAAGCTGGGTGATTATGAGATTACTGTATCAATAAAAGAAATGAAATACTGGAAGCGGAGTAGTTTAGTTATATTTTAGACATTTTGCTCCAAGATTCCAGGCTTTTATACTTCTAGAAGTATTTTTCTAAAAAGTATCATTAATTCATTTAAAAAAATCTTAACTTAGTTATATCCAGGAAATGACAAATTTGTTGGGCAAGTTATTTATACTCAGCACAAATTAAAATCAAATTATAATCTTTTAAGTAAAGGTTATCCATGTTATCAGCTAAATCTTGCATATAAAGCAAATGTCACTTCAAGAATGTTAATTCAAGAAGAGCTACCTCTTGTTTCTCAGATTTGTTCATTTTACCTAGGATGGAGAGAGAAAAATGAGTTTTAATGAAAAAGGCCTTTTACTTGGGCTTAAAAGGTTGATAGCTAGAGTAACAGTTATTAGAACTAACTTTCTAGCTATGTTCACAATGAATTTACTTGAGTCCATGATTTTGTCTTTAAAAATCTGAAATAAAAATTTATATGGTCACTTTTCATGAAAATATGTAAGTTTACCATAACATGTTCACAGGGAGTCTTTCAAGTCATAGTATTTATGTTCCAGAAACTGCAATGTAAATCAAATTAGTCTTTCCCCAGAAAGAGTTCTAGTCAGGAAGCTACATTAAAAATGAAGAGCCAAAGTGACACTGGTACTATATTGAACTATGTGTAAAGAACACAGATATTTATTATTTAATATAGAACGTGGCAAAGTATATAGGTCAAACAAGTCAGGTTAGTTAGAGACTTCTGAGAGAATAATTGAAGAGGTGAGGCTATGATACTCTGAAGAGTTTTCCTGGAACCAAAAATAAATAACTTCATTCCCCATTCCATTGAGAGAGAAGTATCCATGAGTAGGAACAGAAGCAATAAAATATTATATGTCAAAGCATCGCAGGAAGCAGTATAACTCTCTGGCTTATGCTAAACAGACATGTATTAAATGAGTACAGTGTATGCACCCTCACACCTTCTCTCAGAAAAAAGAAATTATTACAGCAGTCTTTATAAAAGTTCTCACAACCAGTTGGAAGACCTATCTGATGCTTCATCAAAGCATATTTTAAAAACTGGTACAGAAGTACAGTATTACTGGAAATTTTAACTATTTGGACATTTGAAGGTATTACTACATTATATATATAAGGGAAGTGACAGATTTAATGCTTTATCCAATGTTACACAGCTCATGAAAGGGAGAAAATCATCATAATTAAGGTCTTCTTAATTAAGGTTCACTGCTATTTCTACTTAACTGTTTTTTTTCATTATTTAACTGTTAATGATCTTTTTTAAATTTAATTTTATTATTAGTTTCAAGTATACAGTACATTGGTTAGACATTACTGCAGTTTATAAATGATCCCCCTAATTGCTCTTTCCTCTGGCTCTCCACCTACCCATTACATTCCCTATGCTGTGCTCCCCATCCCTATGACCATTTACCAACTACTAATTTGTACTTCTTTAACCCTTCACCCCTTTCTCCCAAATCCACAACTCCCCTCCCCTCTGGCTATCACCAGATTGTTCTCTATATCTGTGATCTACTCAACTCTTTTGATCATTAAGAGCATTAAAGACAAACTATAATAAATGATATAAAGAAATTTAGCTAAAAAAAACAACAGACACTATATTAGAAAATCTTCACAGTATATGAGAAAGACCTGAGGTTTGTAATGAACTTCTAACTGACTATAAGCCTACAAAAAAATCAGAGTAGGGCAAAGAGGCTAGTGAAGAATTTGGAAACTATGTCCATGTAAAGAATAATTGAAAAAGAAGATATATTTATCTTAAAATAGAACAAACTTTGCAGGGGTGAGTGGTTGAAACGGTAAGTCCATGACACATTGACTAGGTCTTAAATATATGAAGAACTATATTATGTTGTAGTGAGCTGAATGGTGGCCCTCAAAAAGATATGTCCATGTTCTAATCCCCTAAACCTGTAAAAAACCTTATTTACAAAACTTTTTTATATCTTTGCAGATATAATTAAGGATCTTGAGATAAGGAGATCATCTAGGATTATATGGGTAGACATTACATTCAATACAAGTGTCTTCATAAGAGGCACACAAAAGAGAAGGCCGAAGCAGAGAAGGCATTGTGAAGATGGAAGCAGAGACTGAAGTTATGTGGTCACAAGCCAAAGGGGCCCTCAACCACTGAAAGCTAGAAGCAGCATGAAACGGATTCTCCCCTAGAACCTCTGTATGGGGTATAGCCTTGCTGACACCTTGATTTTGAACTTCAGGCCTCCAGAACTGTAAGGGAATAAATTTCTATTGTTTAAGCCACCAAGTTTGTGGTAATTTGTTAGTCAGCCCTGTGACTAATACATATGTAGACCAGAGATTAGATTTCTGTGCAAAACAGGGTAAATGTAAACATAAAATCAATGGATTACACGTGGGGGCAGATTATGGCACACTGTAAATTATATGCATTTTATTACACCTGCCCAAATTTAACAAGTTATCTTCCTATTTGGATGTTAAAAAGGTAATTCTTACATCTGGGAGAATGATTTAATAATCTCTAAAGACCTTTCCTACTCTAAGATTCTATGTATGTCAATAATAGTCAATTTAAACTCAGAAACTTAATTCACTTTTTAATCTTTATTTTTTATTGAGATATAATTGACATATAACATTAGTTTCACATGTACAACACAGTGATTCAATATTTGTATACACTGCAAAATTATTATTCAATATTTAACACTGACCATGGTAATAAAATCATAGGATACTAAGTTAAAAAACTTATTATCCTGATAAGAACAGAATGACAAACAAGGATCTTAATTCATAAACACCCTAATGATGACACCATACTAAGACCTTCACAAATACTTAAGATGTATAAAAAAATAGGATAGGTCTATTTGACTATATGGCTAAATTTTGGTTAACATTATTTTAGACTCTAACCGGACAACAGAAACTGCATTAAGGGACAATTTTAAAAAGGTACACTGTCCACATATTACTTTGCTTTCCAATTTAATGACAATTGCTTCATGAAAATTTTGCTAAATAGTTAATGTAAAAATTCCTCATTGGTTTTAAGTGGAGTCTAGTCATATCAATCAATAATGCAATGAGATAAGTGCTAACACTTTTTGGAAACAAAATAATGAAGATTCTGAAAACATTCTTTTCAGGTGGGTTTGATATGTAATAAAACATAGAGCCAGACTGCTTATAAAGATATAACAAAATAACAATTAAAGACTCCCATCATCTGTTAGGCAATTTTGGGGAAAGGTATAAAATACTGGATTCCCCTGTCTTCTTTAGAAATTTGTTGTGGGTTTTATAATAGCAGTTAAGAAACAAAAAAGAAATGAGTGAAAAATAACTCTTAATATTAATATTTAATTAAAAAGACTCAAGTATATAAAAGAGAGCTTACCTGTTCTGTTTCAAAGATGTCCCGAAGGTGTTCAAGACCAAGGCTTTTTAGGAATTGGCTGATATTCATGTCAAGACCCCCAACTAAAACAGACAAATTAATTAAAGTTTCTTAGAAAAAAGTTTATCAATCTAAAGGAAGTTCTAGTATATTTTTTTAAGCCATGGCTCTCTGATACTCTTGGCTATGCAGATAATACTAATAGTGTAAAATACTCCTATATTTCATTCAAACACTTTATCTCTGAATTTGGTTGAAAAGTAAAGGCAGAGTTTATTTTTATTAAATAGGTAGTATTTATATTAATTTTACTATTAAAGAGCACAATCTAATGCTTTTAATGAAATATTTAACAGTGGGTATAAAATTCCAAATTTATCAGCTATCATTTTAGTTTTCATTCCTTAAATAATATCTTAGTGTTTTCCTGATCATCTTCAGAAATAAGACTCACTCAGTAGTTCAATAAGATACTACGGTAGAAAATGGATGTACTGGGATATACCTAAGAACAATGCAGGTACCAAGAAGTTTTTTCTATGAAGACATATTTCTTATAAGGTATTGAGTACATGAAAACTTACAGATGTCTGTAAGTGAGGTGTTCAATAATTACCAATAGAAAAAAAGTCAATCTGTTAATTATAAAAACAAACGACAAGAACCAGGGTATACTCACCTTCTCCTTCCTTCCTCTCTGTGCCTGCTGCACCATCCCCCGTGTTGGACGCTCCTCCCACTGCCAATTCCGCTAAAGGGCCAGTGAGGTTATCTATGCTGCTGGCAGCAGACAGACAGGAGGGGGTGGATGCTGGTGAGATCAGAGAGGCACTCACTACAGTAGCCTGAGGCTTAAAACAGGTTGGTAAGGCCTCTGGGGGCATGGCATCTATCAGCAAAGCTCTGATATCGTCAGCCTAAAAATAATAATGATACAAAAAACACAGAAAATACTGCATTTTAAGGTGGTAAGATTTTTACTAAGGACCAAATGCTTTGTGAATTTATTCTTTAATAAATGCCTCATATCTTCTATTTAAATCATTTCTTCCTCTTTGATCTTCTGACCCACAGCTCCAAAGAATCTCAGTAGTTTCAGTAAGTAAAACTGGAGAAACTATATAATTAAAAAATTTATTTTTAAAATATCTGATGTACAGCCTGGTGACTATAGTTAAGAATACTGTATTACATACTTGAATTTGCTGAGATCATATTCTTGCCATACACACATAAAAAGAGTTAACTATGAAAAAAACTCTAAGAATGTGGACTATGTTGATTCTTGAAAATACTTTCTTATCACTAAGTGAAAAAGTATGCACACAATTGTTCTTACTGATTACATGTGCATTTAAAAGATGTGTAAGTTAATAAAGATTTGAATGGAGTAAAAAAAAATATTTTGTCTTTCATTAAAAAAAGCACATTTGTTGATTTTCAACCTTTTCTTTATAAGAAGTTTCCATATTTGTTTACTATATTTTATTTATGCTTAAATGACTAAGATAATTTTTGTTTAGTTATTTAGTGCACATTCAATTTAATGTACAATTAAAATCTGGTGACATTTTAAAGAGACAGCACTTTAATTTGGCAAGTTTATTCATGAACTTTTTAGTTCGTTAGGCATAAATGCTGTTAAAAGAGCGAGCCTCCAAAGGTAGCCAGCCATTAACTCCTTCCTCTGTGTATGTGCATGACACTCCTGCCATCAAGAGGTAGTGTCTATTTCCTTTCCCTGGAATCTGGGTTGCCTGTGATTTGCTGTGATCAGTAGAATGCAGAGGAAGTAATGTTCTGAGGCTTTTAAGCCAGGCTTTAAAGGACTTGCAGCTTCTGCTTTTTCCTTCTGAGACACCACCCTCCATGCTGTAAAGACATTTGGGCAACTGAGTGTCAGCATACTATGTAGAGAGAACCTGTAGGATGAAAGGCCGTCTTAGACAGTGCAGCCTCAGTTGAGGTCCCAGCTAAAGGTAAGTGCACAAACAGCAGAACTACCTAGCTGAACCCAGTCAGCCCACAGAACTGTGAGAAATAAGAAATATTTAATAATATTTAAATAGTAAATAAATGAACACTAAATAATAAATCATTGTAGTAAGCCACTCACTCGATTTTGGTTAAGTTATTAGTTGTTTTGATATCGTTTGTTACTTGGCAACAAATATATCAAACAGAATGTAGCTTGGAAATGTATTTCTGCCTCAAAAAATTATAAATTATTGTGACCATACAGTAATTCCCTGCTTTTCATAAAGTTCTGGGTAGATGATGCTATGTTTAATTTTGTAGTTAAATAATTTTTAACCACAAAAACTTAATTCTTGGTTTTGAAAGTATTTCTATAGTACATCAATTTTCTTTACCACCTTCAGAAGAGTAAAATACTGCCCAGAAGTTAATTTTTCTTTGACTACCTCAAAGCCTCAGGTATAAAATTAAATAAATTCGTTGAGGATTAGATATGTGATTTTCCTAGGATTCATCTTTTCCCTCCAAGTATGGCAAAATGAATTAACTTACTACTCAGTTTGCATTACCTTACTACTCAGTTTGCATAACAGAGCTTTAAATTATATTAAAAAAGTGAACTTAAAAAATTACAGAAGGAAATTGGTTCTTATTCTAAGTAAAATATGCATATTAAAGCTAAACCTGCTAAGCCCTGGAATTGAATGACATCTCTGAAAGTATAATAAGCAATTCTGAATATTCTGAAATGAGGACTTACTGTTGCCAGATCTAAAGGTGTCTGGCCTTCTTGGTTCTTCATAGTTGGATCTGCACCATGTGCTAGGAGGAGGGCACATAACTGGGTTCTTCCTTTTTGGGCTGCTTCATGAAGAGGAGTAAACGCCCATTTATCTGTTGCATTTACACACGTGTTGTATTTTATTAATAATGCTGCTATGTCCACATGCTGAAGAAAAATAAAAGAAAGTGAAGAATTAAGAATGGGATTATCTGGTAAAGTTCTACCACATATACTTGCTTTTATTTAACATCCCTGTATTTTGGACTCCATCTTTCCTTGTCTCCCCTAAAATATTAGTTCCACAATTATTCTTTAACCCTATAAGTCTATAATTCTTCATAGGAGCATTAAAAAATTTTTATTCAGCCTTCTAATATTCAGGCCTATTTTAAAAACAAACACATAAAATGTTAACTACTACCTGACTTCAAGTCTCCTATTAATGGTCTGTCAAACATTTCAAACAAGCATTCTATACCCCCTGCTTTTCTTATCTTTCCATTTCTCTTCTAAACCATTTCCATCTGATCTGTTTATTAAAAGAGTCACCTCAAAGCTTCTCAACATTCTTTCTTCAGCCTCTGGGAAAGTAATGTAACACAACACAACATTTTACAACAATTAGTCTGTCATGTCCCCAGTGACTTAGAGGGTGAAGAAAATGTCAGCAGCAAACACATTAACTAATAACCTGGGCATGCAATGATGAGATCTTGAACTGTGATGATCAGAGAAGAATGAAAAAGAAAGCTAAATTTGAGAAATTTTGAAAGAAAAAAAAAAAGGATTTCAGAAAGACAAATTAAACGACCAACAGAAGAAGAAAGAGAAGAAAAGTCGAGATGACTACCTTTTAAAAGAAATCTGCTCTAGAAGATTAAAAAAACAAATGTAGAATGACAGAAATTGAGTAGGATAAGTTTAAGTAAGAATGAAACTAAGAAAGACAAGGTTCACTCGGGGTACATAGTTTTTGAGATAAAGGATCAAATGATGTTCTGTAAATGGTTTGACATAAAAGGCTGGAGCACAGATAAGAGGGCTTGATTTATTTATTCACTTACTCTTTCTTATCCACTCACCCACCAACCAAACATTTCCTGAATATCTACTAAGTGCCTGGCACTGGGTGTAGGGACTCAAGGGGGATAACAAAATGGAATATTGGGTTGACAGTTGTAGCTACTCGATACATGAGCTCATCAAGAAAAGGAATACAGAAAGATGATCACAAGGGGGATAAAACCTTGAGAATAATATTTTGGGAAAGTAGAGTGGAAGATAAAAGGGACACTAAGAATGTAGAAGAACTAAAAAGAGGCAGGGCCATGAAAAACAATGTAGGAGAAAGTTTCAAGGAGAGTAGGTTCTCTCAGTAAGCTCTGTATAGCAAAAGGTTTTAGCTTCTTCCCAAAAGTCCTTATAAAATAAGCTTGAGATAATTGATAATGCAAAAACAAGACTCACAAATATAGAGGACAATCTGGTGATGGCCAGAAGGGAGAGGAGTTGGGGGGCTGGGAGAATGGGGTGAAGGGTTAAAGAAATACAAATTAGTAGTTGATAGATGGTCACGGGGATGGGGAGCACAGCATAGCGAATGCAGTTAGCATTACTGTAATGGCTAGGTGAAGAACCAGAGGAGAGAAAGAGTAATTAGGGGGATCATTTTATAAACTATATAAATGTCTAACCAATGTACTGTACACTTGAAACTAATAATAAAATAAAGTTTAAAAAAATGCATAAAGAAAAAAAGACAACTGCTTATAGAAAGGTAATACTGATTCCAAGATTAGGCTTTTGAAAAGAATAAAAATAACTTTATTCTTATAAACACATTTGGGGATGCTAGTTTGGTTACCATTAAAGTATTTCTGAAATTCATTTCAACTTTAATATTCTATTTTGTGCAATTGGCACATTTGGGTTCTTCATGGATATTTCCTGGCATATTTCATTACTTTTAATAATTAAGGAGCACATTATCTGTTGAGAATAAATTTCTAACTCATGATGTTGCTCAACTGTGATATACTGAGTTATTTGAAGCTGACTTTCATGAGAATGGGACGAGAGATGGGGAAGGGAAAGAGAGAAATATCCCAAGATGGGAATTAGGGCATGTTTCTTTGTATTTTCCTTAAGACAGTCTTTGCTCTCTTGAAGACATTTCAAAATTAAAAAAAAAAAAAGGTACTTTTTCTGAGTACTATCAAAAAATTTTAAATATAATACACTATCAAAGTCACTTAAAACAAAATCCAGTAATTTATCTCCTTTATTCAAGGATATATGTTGAAAAGAATAGCTATTTTTGTTCAGTTAACCCAAAAGCATGGAATAATTTCAAGCTTCTCTACAATAAGGTTATAGACTATTTTAATTGTGTTTCTGATGATTAATTTTATTCTACTCCCATGTATATTGGCAGAATAATATAATTTAGTAGACTAATTCAATAGGCTTCCTTCCAAAATTAGATGGTCCAAGGAAAATTATGTGTGTGTGTAAAATGAATTCTATATATGGTATGTATCTTTAAACTTTCTTTATATTGAATTTATAGTTTATGCTTAGAGAAACAAGTTACATGCTTTTTTAATTTGCTGACAAACATCTGAAAGAGCAATAAAGGAGTCTATTACTACCCAAGTATGCTAAAAACACAATTCGTAAGTCTTTTAAATAGCTACACCACTAGGGCAAAAATAGTAACTGAAATTTAAGGCTGCCAAATGCAATAAATAAGCTATAGCTCAGTTCTATACAACATATGAGCAAAGTATTGAACTAGAAGGTCTAGAAAAGGACTAAGCTCTTGGAATATTTCCAGGAGAAAGTTAATTTAATATGGTTTCAGATCTCAGCTTCAACATAAAATGCTTTAAATGACAAATACAATGTAAAAACATTGTGTGGGTCTGAATTTAAGAAAGGTAAGAAGGAAGTAGAAAAAAGAGAAACTTTCTTGGTCTTTGCAAGGGGGCATGAGAAGATGAGGATAGTCTCATTATAAAGAGCAAAGAAGAAGAGACGTAAGAGAATATAGAAATTATGGTGACTAGTTTTTATAGTTTGTTAGGCTTTGGCAAATTTAGGAACTGTCCTCTCCAACTGTGAGAAACCCCTAGTATGTAAAATCTGGCATCTGTGTATTTTTCTAGTCAAACATGTACTAAGTAGATGAACAGACAAGCACATGAATATTCATCTTATTCCTGTGTGATTCATTAGGTGTGAAGTGGGCCTTGGTGACTTCCAGGCAGTCATTTTCAACAAATGGTGTCAAGGTAGTGCAATACATTTCTCTTTCTCTTAGTCTACTTTCAGCTGATGATTACAGTTAAAGTGCTTTGAGAGAATGACTCTGGACTTTCACTGTGGGGTTTTAGCTAGTCACTCAAACTCTATGAAACCACATCTACTAACAGTTCAACCATTTACTTGAATATTTTTTAAATGTTGACAATAAATATAAGCAACCACAATTTCCATGCCTAAAAAAGAACCTCCTGGCTTTTATAGTTGCTAAAATCTACTTGATGCAGAGTTAAGGTTTATTATCTATATCAATAAATATTAACTCAGCAGCAATTATGCACCTATTATTGTGCTAGATAATGTTGAAAAGACCAATGAGCTACAAAAAGCATGGTCCCTGGCCAAAAGATAGTTCAGCTTAACTGGGAAGGCTAGAAACACTCCGAGGAGATTATAATTGTGCTAAATTAAGCTATCGGTTAGATACTACTTACTTCATGTATAGTATACATTTAGTTAAGCAGTAAATGGCAGCAAAGTTTATAGACTTGAACTTTAGCATGCTTACCCCATAGGATGCTGCATTATGAAGAGGAATTAAACCACCTTTGTCTTGGGCATTAACATCTGCTCCATGCTCTAAAAGATATTCAGCTACTTCCAGGTTATTGTAGCCTGCTATTAAGAGGGAAAAAAGGGAAACATATCAGCTTAAAAGAAAAAAAAGTATATAAATAATAAGGACCAGAAAAATGTTAAAGTCTGGATACTTTCTGCTTTATAAGCTAGCTAATACTGTTATCACATAATTAAGAGCCTTTAAAATAAAGACATTATATAAAATTATATCAACTGAAAGCATTTTACTAAATAGTACTCTTTATGCTCAGCATTTCTTTCATCTCCTGTTAATCTGTATTAGGTATCAAAGAAAGGACAATGAGACTTGGAAGTGCTGGTGATGCTTACCTGCCAGGTGCAGAGGGGTTGAGTTTCTGCCCTGGGTGTCTCTGCAGTTGATATTCTCCGGGGTACAGAGCTTCTGCACCCTTGCCAGGCAGCCCTTCTTGGCAGCATCCAACAAGGCAGCATCTCCTCTCAGTAAGTCCTGAATATCTGTGTCTCCTTCTTTTACCAAATCTAACGGTGTATTTCCATCTCTGTTCTTTTTAGTTGGATCTGCTCCATGCTGCAAAGAAAAGGCAAATGGGGTTTGTATTTTCTGTAGGATCTTTCTTAAGGTTTGCTTGTTTCTGTTTATTTTTAACTTCATTTTCTCTTATCCAAGGAAAGATGTCTATTCTACATGTACTTTGAACAGCAGAGGCAATATCCTGTTTTATTTTGCAGATTCCCTAAATAGCAATATACTAGATAAGCTTTCTAATTATTTCTCAAGCAAAGTCCCAAGCCTCAGGATCAATGGTGATGGTGAACTGGGTAAAGTAGTGAGTACCTTTTACTTCTCATCTGATATACTTTCTCAGGCTCCAAGATGTCTTTGGAAATGTCTTTTCTTTTTAAGAATGACCTTTTCCATTAAGAATGTTAATTTTGACAAGATTTCAATTACATAAAAATATTCAGTAGATATTATGAAAAATAAGTGAGAAGAGGAAGACACACAGGTAGAAAAAATACTGAATTTTAAATGCAATCAATACAAAGAAAGTTTGGTAATTTTAATATCTTTTCATTATAAGTCTTAACATCTATCATGAACTTAGGTATAAATGTATTAACAATAATCGTCTACTGGAGAAATTTGGAAAAACCAAGTTAGACAATGAATTCACAGTAACCGGAAAGCTATTTCTTACTAATTAGTGATAATAAAATGAGTATCATATACAGTCTTATTCTCAAGACTAATAAGAACATATTTGATAACGGAAAAGTGGTGGGAGAAGAATTTTATTTATACTTAACCAGCATAAGTTTTAATCTAGTTAAAAAAAAGAGAGAGAAAACTACATGTACTTTGGTCATTTTTCATATCCTTTAAAAAGAACACAAAATTATTAAGTTAGTTTCATATAACTACTAGCTTCTACTATTTCATGTATATCCCCCAAATTCATGAACTCTGTTTAGAGATTATCTTATATTTTAATAAAAATCTGATATTAAAATAGTTTTTATAAGATATGTTTAATTTAATGAGAAATGAGTTTGTTAACAAAATAGCTAGTAAGAAAAAAACAAACAATCAAAAAACTTGTTACTTCCTTGTACAAATGTTTTCTGATATTAATACCATTAGTATTAGATATGTAACGCAAACTGATTCAACTCTTTCCTTGATAAATGGTGATGAATTGAACTTTAATCAAATCAGTTCAGTAAGGCGCTTCAGACATTACCCAATACTATGTTAAGTATCATGCTATCACACTTAAACATCCCCTTAAAATGGAAAATGGAAGCTGTCTCTATAGCACTTACTGCACTTAACAGAATAATTCACTTTGATGTAATTTTACATATACATACTAACCAAAAAATAAATATAATTACTTTATATTTCACAACTTTTAAAATTACATACTTTTAAAAGGAGCTTGCAGATTTCATATTTTCCTTTAGCTGCTGCTTCATGTAGAGGAGTAAATTTCCATAAGTCCGCCACATTGACAGAAGCCCCATGCCTCACTAAAAGCTCAGCTACCTCATAGTGTCCATATGAACAAGCATTATGAAGGGGCACCAAGCCACTAAACAAAAAAAAAAATTATTTTAAAGACATATAACACATCTTTGAGTTAAAATGCTTACAATAAAAATAATATAATTCTTCTATGGCACTGACTATACTAAACACTCACTTAATAAAATTCTCTGGTTTTAAAGATATAGTCATTCATTTCCAAATGAGAATTAATAATTTCAAAAAATGTCCCTCAATATAAGGACTTCCCTAGTTTCTTGGTGATGGATAAAAATTTCACAGCAATCCTTATTCTTAATATATATATATATATATATATATATATATATATATATATCCAAAGAAAAAGGTCTCATTACAATACTTTTAATTCAGGTTTCATTCAGGTAATTTAAAGCAATAGTACAAAGCGATTTCTGGTTTATCATCTCTCAGATTTTCTTCTATTTGGGTTTTCCTCATGAAAACTGTATGCTTATTTATCAAATGTACAATGTAATTTAGTTTATTTATTTAGGCAAATTCTACCTTTTGTTTTTGGTTTTTATTACTTTTGGTTTCTGTACATATGTTTAAATAGCTAGGTGCCAAGCAATGAAAACTCAAAAATAAGTGATATAGAACTTCAGTAATGGCGTCAACCATAAATCCTATAGTTTACAGATGAGAAAATCTGGCTGCCTCATTATGAACAAACTATTCTGAGAAGACTCCAGGTTCTGATTAGAAGGTAGCTGACATTCTAAAAGGACAAAAAATGTTCCCATAAAAAAGGGTCCATTAAAAGAGAAAGTTTAAGATGCACTTAAGACATGGCAAAAACCAGGTGCCAAGTGCCCTTTTATTTAGAGAGATCAGTGCTTTTTAAATTTTTAAAAAATGTTTTGAGGTCAGAATACTACATGCTAAAATAGGCAATAGAAACAGATGTTGGTTGCTCTCTAATGCACTAGAACAAACACTCTGAAAGAGCTAGTGATAATATTAAATACTCATGTGTGATGTGTTCCTTTTAAAAGAAACATCTATTGTGGTTAATTGAAATCTAAGTTGTGTGGTTTAATTCTACAGCACTCTGGTATGTCACTGTACAGAAAGGTACTTGCTTATTTGTATTTTGAGATGATATGAAATTAACTCAGAATATGGAGACTCATTTCAGTTAAAACTTCCTTCTTGCATTTCTAAATAGCTTCCATGGCTGCTTTAAAAACTCTGTCTAGATAAACAGAAATAATTTAGTAAACTAATATAAAAATACAGAATATCTGAAATAGTAAAAAATAAAATTATGTTTTTATTAATACTGATGACTTTGGGATGAATGGCTTCTTTTTGGAAGAGATTATATATTTTCAATAACAAAATAAGGAATAAACAAATTATTAACTATATAAACATTCATACTATGCAATGAAATACTCTATACAGGCATTAAAAGGATCAGATGAACTATTAAGTACTGATATGAAAAGATGTTCCCGATACACTACTGGGTGAAAAAAGAAAACTGCAAAGCAGACTGTCTGGAATGGCATCATCATTTACATTAAAACCACTGCTGCCACCACCATAGTATACACACTCGTATATGCATTTAAAATATCAGGAGGATTAGAACGAAATTTTAATGTTGTAATCTCTAGGAGGTAAAGTGATAGGGAATTTTCATCTTGTATACTGTACATTTTCATAATGTTTAAATTTGTGCTTTAAACTTTAAGAAAATATGCATTATTTTTTAATAGCAGAAAAAAATCAAAGACTTAAAAAATATTAAAATAATTCTTTTAAGTCTCAAGAGAATGAATCCTGAACAGCTAAATGCTAACACATACCCTTTGTCTTTGGCATGGACATCAGCACCGTGGTGCAGAAGGTACTCCACAACAGACACACGATTATAGCCTGCTGCGAAGTGTAGGGGTGTAGAATGCCGGCCCTCCAAATCTCTGCAATTCACATTTTGAGGGCTGCAAAGTTGCTTTTTATGGCACATACACACAGACGAATACAAAAAGAACAATAATATTTATTAGATTTTGCTCCAAAATACTGTAGGTATCTTAAATTTTTATTTTCTAATGAACATTATTTTCAAACGAATACAAGTGATGTTTAAAAATCAGCACTGTGCTTATCTTTACAGTCTCTATTAATATTCTTACTGTTTAGAGAGCAATTAAATCTTTTTAAACATTTCCTGGTCAAAATCTTAACCGAAAAGAAAAACCCATAATAAAGCAAGCGTTTGCAAGGCAACTGATACCTTCCTTTTTTTTTTAATCTTCATAAGGCTTTCCTTCCTGAGACTGCTTGTCATAGCATGTCTGCTTGTACTTAGCAATTCTTTGCTCAAATAAGACAAATCCAGGTTAACTGCAGAACTATCCAGAGTTCTTGTCTTCTCTGATGTGGCAAGCAAAAAGGCTCTGGAAAAATTATATTAATTCTTTCTGGGCTACCCACTTGGCGCCTTGATCCACTACAACAAAGCCATTCAGTCCACAGTGCTTTACTTGATCGTTGGGGGATGTTTGTCTAACTCTACGAGTCAAACTATTTCTAATCATACTTTAGTTTTTGGCTTTTACTTCCTTCTCCTTCCAAACCTCTCCTGTCTTCTTTTCTCTTTTTGACTCTCGGGATGCACTGTTAATGGTGATAGATGAATTATAATATTTGAACAGTAATTTACAGTTTATAAAAAAAAACTCATATTCTTTAAGTGAGAGATTACTACCTATCTGTGAAGCTGATCATTATCTCCATTTTACAGATAAATAAACCAAGACCCAGTGAGGTTAAGTGACATCCTTTTTTATAGAGCTGGTAAGGGGTAGGGTAAAGACCTACACCCTGTTTTCCTGATTATTAATCTCTTGAACTCTTTGCTACATGGTTGGTTACTTTCTTAACTACCGAAATTTAGGGAAGTGATGAGAAGAAAGGCAATGAAAAGAAGACAAGTCAAAAAAGCAGAGAAGACAGTGGCATTTTCTAGGCTACAAGTTATGATGGCAAGGGCTTTCTAGGTATTGACAATATTGTTGCCACTTCTGCCACTGTAATGAGCTATTTTTACATAAAAACTAAGAACCTGGAAGATAATTGTTTCTACTGATAGTCTAAGTAAGGGTTTTCACACTGGTGGGTAAAAAGAGGACTTTTCAGGTGGTATAATTTTTCCATGATAGAAGGAAGTCTGGACAGTATAAGGGAGAAGCTATAATTTCATCAACTCTATGTGGAAAAACACCAGACTCTAAATTCTGAAGAGCCACTGTCATCTGGCCAGGTCAAATATCCTATCTTTTCATGACAAGTGAGTCCGTGGCTATATTAATACTTAAATTAGAGATTCAAAAAATAAAGTTAAAGAGAAATGAAGAACTTACTACATAAACTAAAAAGGCTGCAAAAATTGGTAGTGAACACCAACGATGTCTTAAATGTTTGAAGTTGCTTCATACTGCTGCTACTTTTTTCTTATGGTTTTTATTTTCTGAATTTATTTATTTTTCCAGAGAATACTGGCAAAATAGGGATGAGGGAGGGAAAGAAGGAATACAACTGATTTTGCCAGGTTACAAAAATAAAAGCCCATTCTGCTTATTAAATATTTGCTTTTTAATATCTGAAAGTTCTTTATTCTCTATTGTTTTACATTCCTTTTGAATGACAAAGCAATTTTATATACTTTCTACCTGCTTTTCATAATTTAAATATATTACTCAGCAAACAGCCTTTTCTTCTAATACCTAATATCTAATACTTTCTAAAGTCTCTAGTAAAATAAATCAATCAGGATTAATTTCACTTAATGTGTGCTTTGGTTTCTTCTGCCACCTTAATTCCATTCATAAAAATAAAAATTGGCCTGTATTGTAAATAGCCTGTTTAGGAAACCTGAAAGCTACAGTATATTTGCCAATTATATATAACATAAATTGAATTATATTATTTTGTTATATTAAAAATAAACTATTAATATGAGGGGCACATGTAGCAATGCTAGTGCTGAGATTATCACACTGTGATACAGAAATTTATGAATGTAGCCAAAAATAACACTTTAATTAATATAAGTGAAAATAAAAGAGCTTTCACATAACCAGAAGAACAGCGACTAAAACAGTGGCTTAATAGATATAATGCATATACTAGTAAATCTTTTGTGGTTAAAGATATCTCCTGTTTATGGATCTACTCTGTTCATGTCTTTCATTGTTTGGATTTGAGTAGTTTCATTTATTAAGCTTAAAATGAATTGGGTTAGCAAAGGTTCCACAGTGCTACTCAAGATATTAAAAGCACTGACTTACCTTCACAGTTTCCAAGTCTCCAGCTTTAGATGCCTCTAGAAGTCGATAGTCAACATCCGAAGTGCGTATTGGTGTACTTTCTGCATAAAAGGAAGGATTACTGTTGATTTTTAAGAAATCATAAAGTAGTTAATGTGGGAAAATTATTATGCAAAGAGAGAGATTAAGGGCTCAGATTCTGAGGTCTAACATAGGGTTTTCCCCCAGTCCTTTTCAGATAAGAAATAAGTGGTTTCTTACTTCAATATATATCTACCTCATCCTAAGCCAAATTTAAATAAATTGTAAGACACACCTATCTTTCTCCATTCCTACTACTCTGTCCTTCACATTTTCTGGTCAGAACTTGGCAAAGGGGAATAAAGAAACAGGACCATGAGATCAGGAACATCTTCATGATACATTGATCTTACAAAGTATTATAGCAAAAAGCTATGTCATGGATTTTGTTATATAAACTGAGGCAAGCCACTCAACTTTCAGTACTTAATGTTTAACCTTTTCTTTGGGCCTCAATTTCCTTGACTGAAACAATAAGTACTACCCCTAATATCAGTGATCTTAAAAAGCCTACTAGTATAAAATTTTAATTCACATTTATTGAATGATTTCAGGGAAATGCAATTTAATAAAATGTCTGTAAAACTGGAAGGTGTGATACAAATGCTAAGTAGAATATAATTACATTGGGCTGTTAAGTATGAGACTACAAGTATGAGGCTAATAAATGAGGTGTTTTGATTAATCCAATAAAAATAAACCAAAATTTAATTACAAATTGGCCCAAATAAAAAGGTTTTTAAATAAAACAATCTGTACTTGATCATTCAAAGTACATTCATGGACATTAAGTGTGGCTTTTATAGTGCACATGTGTACACACACTCAGATAACACAAAAAAGGACTAAAGT
Organism: Eidolon dupreanum; assembly: GCA_028627145.1. NCBI lineage: Eukaryota > Metazoa > Chordata > Mammalia > Chiroptera > Pteropodidae > Eidolon > Eidolon dupreanum. The sequence continues at coordinate 54,598,016 of CM053508.1, forward strand.
CCAGGAGACCTGTATTTAGACTAGGCTCTATTAACTGTGATGATGGACAGACCACTTAATAGCTTAGTTTTTACACCTATGAAGTGAGTGCTGGTTTCCCTTAAATTCTCTTTCAGATTTAAGATATTAGCATATGATCTGACATATTTCCTGAGTCCACTGTCCAGATAGGAACATTTAGTGATGCTAAAAAAAGGTTTCGGATTTTAAAATACTTTGTCTCTTTATAATGCTTAGTTCAGAAGAAGCTTTTACAGAGTAAGTTATAAGAACTCTTCGACATAAGAGAAACTGTATTTATTTAGTCATAACAATAATAGAAATAAAACGTTAAAATTAAAGAGGAAAGATGAGAATATTTCATACAATTAAGTACATTTTTGAAATATCAACAACTATTTTTTTTTTAAAGGGAGTATATTACATTTGTTAGTTTATGGAAGTGTTGAGGAAAGGAATCGGGTCTTGCTTATCTTTATATTCCTTTTAACATGGAGAATATTCAGAAAGCATTTGCTGAAGTGACTTCCATGCTATTTCATATTGGGGTCAGTGTGTAAGTTGAATCATAGCTCTTTCTTTGGCTGCCCTTATTCTGTTCTTTCACGTCTCATATGCCTCCATTCTAACTGTGCATAACACTGATGGCATTTATAGGTGTGTATGTCATGCCTCTATTACAGTGACTCTGGCAGTTGGTAAAACTCACCGAAATAGCTTTTGGATATTTATAGGTAATATTTTTAGTTTATCATTTCAACAGAATAAAATGACAATTATGTATACAGAATTAGAACTTTGAATATTTTCAGCTTCTAGCATTTGAGGGATACAATTAACACGACTGAATTTTTTAATTCTAAGAACTATTTGAAATTGGCACACAGGTCTTGATGCAGACTGATTTGCAAAAAGGTATAATTGTACAATCAAAAATTTTCATGCAAATATAAGAATGCTTCTGAGAACTATGAGAATTTCTTAGTCCTAGTCAAAAAGTAGAAAGTAAAAAAGTTACTTAAAGATATTGGTTAGTTACTATACAAGTTATAGAGCTTTGCATCTATTATAAATCCTGAATAGGTTCAGAACAGATTCATTTCTAGAAACTCTTACGAGGCTGGTTAACTCTGATTCAGCTCTAAAAACATAAATCATGATCTCCGTAAGTCTGGAAAGGTTCTCTATTTCAGTGTATAGTAGTGATTCTCAACTGGATTGTACTTTTTGGAGGCCATTCAGAACTTTATAGGGTTAATTTTTGTCTTTTAGTGTAGTCATACCCAAATGAATACTATTATAATAATTTATTTTATTGTAACTTACTGTCATTTTTCCCTTTATATTATAGTTAAGACATTTAATATACATATTTTGGAAGGTATCTGTATAGTTAGATCATATCAGTTATTAACTCATTTCTAGATAGTAAAGGGGATGTTATAAAATATTCATTATCAAAAGGGGCACTGTGCCTGATGGAGTAAAGAACCACTGGATTATAGGTAGGAAAAAGAACTAGAACTTCTGATTCCAGTTATGTCATTCTGGAGCAGATATAATTCACAGATAATATTAAAGAAATGAGAAAGAAGAGTCAATTATATTAAAATTCTTTTGTATCAAGATAATCATTTTTCAGCAGGTAAACTGTGTTATTTCATCTAATTTTGGGGCTTTGAAAACTAGTGTCTATTTTTGTATCGGTTTTATGTTTGATCTTTCTCAATAAACTAAGTAAAGTGGCTAACACTGTACCACTTAGCCAAATTTTATAATTATATTTAAACCAGGAAAAGACAAGATAATTTCAGAAAAGTGTAATGAAGTTAAGAATTAAAAAACACAGGTTGGAATATAACAAATGGAAGAACAATTAATTAAAGATCATTACCATATGAATGATTGGTAATTTTTTCTATTTGATAGATTTTAGAGCTACCATAATTTTACACTGTTTATATGAATTTTAATTAACTTTTGATCATAACACATGAGTTAGGTTTTGAATTTAAAACTAAAAAATTAAAGAGGATATTTGCTTCCTTCTTATGATACCTATGGATGGACAGGGCCACAGGCTAACCTACAAGCAAGGAAAGGCAGGAAAAATATTCGAACAACAACAACAAAAAATTCCAAACAGCTACTTAAAACAAGAAATACAAAGTTTATCTGTGTTTATCAGGGACACGGAAGAGAAAGAATAGACTGCAATGGTTACATATTTCAACTTACCACTCAGAATCTGCTGCACTGCTTCATTTCCCATCTGCGCAGCTGTAAAGCCTTGTAAGGAGATGATGGAGGGATCAGAGCCATAAGTTAGCAGGAGGCGGCAGGTCTGCAGGTGACCTGCTAGAGCAGCTCTATGCAAAGCAGTCTGACCAAGAGTGTCCAGTGCATTCATCTGAAAAATCATTGGGTGGGCACATAAAATTGAGCATCTATTTTATCTCCTTTTATTCTCAAGCAAATAAATCCTAATGAGAAAAATTGATTGTCAAATCTTTTTGAAAAATGTCAAGATTATTCATTATTGTTTTGCTCACTGGTTCTGAAGAAATATCATCTTCTTAAGTTACCCTTCTCTGACCACCCTATTGAAAATTACAATACATCTATGCCTTCCCTGAATGACTGTCCTCTTGTCCATCCTCCACCCTCTGCTACTCTCCTCGACAACTAGAATGTAAGGTCTCTAAGGGACTTTGTCCGACATCCACTGCCTATCACATCAAAGATGTACATTAAAAACTTTTGAATTAATGGGTTTTACTGAATTTGTTCTCAGAATATAAAGACAACAGAATCTGTAAGCAAAGACAAAGTAGTTCGTTATATTTTTCTAATTTTTGTAAATAATTATAATAAAATGCCCTAATTACAAACACATTTAACCAAAAAAAGATTTGAATATTGAAATGTTCCATCTTTAAAACTCTGAATAATAATTTAGCTAGTTTTAAGACTCTTAAGACAATAATATACTTTGGTAACATTTTCGTAACTTAATCAAACCTAACTGGTTCTAACCTGTTTTCCAGGATGCTCCAGCAAATACCTTCTACTCTAGTCAGACTGAGTCCATGTTCATTGTACATACTGCTTCTTTCAGAGAAGCCTTTCTTTCTGCCTTTTTGGATTATGAGATCCAATACAAGTCTCCCCTCTTCTAAGAAGCCTTCCTTGATTACCTGAAGCCTTGATAATTCCTTCTGGAACACCTATGTCAATTCAGCACTATCTTATAAATTATTAACAATGGGTTAGTTTTTGTTTACCAAGTAAAACTAAGGTTATGGAGAATACAGACTATTATATAAGTTTTCTAAGTCCTTTAGAAAATTCCCATGAATGGTACATAGTAAATTCTCAAATATGCCAGTCGGTTATTCAAAATATTTGTGTACACCCAACAAGTGCAAGATAAAGAAAAAAAGGATTTAAGACAATTGATCTCCCTGTCTCCAGTCTTTTATTGCTGCCAGCAAGGTTGTTACACTTCTTTAGGCAACAGTTCATCTAAATTCTTAATGGTGTTTCACAAAATTCACCATGAAATACCAATATATTTAATTATATCATCTCTGCCCTCAGAAAAATGACTGTTTATACACAGAGAGCATAAAAGCAAAGCCATTAGCATGTACTGACGGAAAACACAAACTGCTAAGCTAAACTTGAATTTTTCTATGAATAGTTCTTTGTTATTTCTTCACCACAGGAGAAAAATGTAAAATTGATAATATTCTAATCATTAACATTCTTCTGGAAATTAGGTAAGTAGCCCACTAAATGATTCCAATCATAGGGATGGAAATCCTCAATGCAGCTCGTTAAATAGTGGGAACACGGTTTGAGAATTACTACTTTAAAATACAACTCGGACCAAGTTATTCCTCAGCCCAAACTTAGTGACTCTTCAATGCCTTCAAATAAACCTGAATAAATTCCTTAGCATATCATTTAAGATTACACAAAATCTACTTTTATAGCACCTTCCTTTCTACTATATTTTTCATCACAATCTGATAGGGCTGCTGTGCTCCAGCTTTATTAGATTACACAGAGTCCCACTTTATTAAGGAATGAAAGTGTGAGTTTCCAAAATCATTGCAAAAGGTAAACTATGCCTTTGGTCAAGATTATCTTTGTAAACACCTTAAAATGCAATGGTAGAGACAGACGTAAAGTTTCTCAGCAAATCCAGCACTAGCCAGTTTTACCTCAGGTGTCTTAACAGATCAACTAACAGTTGATAAAGTGCACTATGTATTTTCAAACATTAAAAATACACATGTGTAAGAAGAGGTTCTCCCTACAAATATGTATTGTGGAACTGAGCACAATATAGAAAACAGAAGATTCTCTTCTCTCACTCACTCACTTTGGCTCAAGCACTCGTTGAGTGAAATATTGGGCAAAAATCACCACTCACTAAAATTATTTAAATTAGTATTTCTTGTTCTTCTTTCTCTCTGTTTTGGAAGGAGTGGTACTGAGTGCAACTCCACTGTGTGCTCTGCATTCTCATTTGTCTACTGTGCTATTCTCTCTGCTTCACATTTCTTTCCCTTGTATTTACCTGTCAAAATTGGAAGGAAGTTATCTCCAAAAAAGTCTCAAAAGAAAGGGATGTAACTAACATTTATTAAGCATTTACTAATATTAGGGTCTGTGTTAGATGCTATATGTAAATTGGAAGCTATTTAAAAGCAATGACTATGACAATCTTAAATTCAGCTTTCTCTCTACCCTCCCCAAGAAAAAAACAATGTCTAGGACATAGCTGAGGCTCCAAAACTGTTTCCTGAATTAATGATAAAAAAAAAAAAAAAAGAATAATCTATAAATGGTTACTTGAATTAATTTGTAAAAGGAACTTTTTGGCTAAAAAAAAAAATTGCACTCATTTGATGAGGACTGATTGAATTCCCTAGGAAACTAAATCTTGCTCATATACTGAAGCTTTATGTCCCCATCCTTATATTTATATATATATGTATATATATTTATATAATATATAAATATATGTGGTATTTTACTCATTTCTATAGTGTTATATTCTAATATTTCAGAAAGCCAAAATCTTAAAGTACAAGACAGATTAGCGTAACACAAAATTCTTAGTAAATGTATATAATTTTTATTATGAAAGAACAGTGTAGTTCTCTCAAACTCTAAATGGTATCATAGCAATAAATGATTATCTATGGAGTGCTTTATCAGATAACAAGGCTGAAGCACTACAATAAATCATTGAAAGGTATCAGTGAGTAATATAATAGAAGCACTCATTCCGTGGAAAGAAGTAGAATAACAAAACTAGAATAATTTGGTGATACTTTGTACAATTCACTTAGAAAGAACAATAATGGGTGACAGGGTAAATATTAGACATTCTATAAGGGTTTTTGTGAGGAAGAATTATTGCTCATTAGAAGCGAATGTCATATATTTCTCAGATTCCTTAGGACTCAAGGCTTGTCCCTCTTTGTGGTCAAAAGATGAGTGTGGCAGCTCCATGCATCAATTCCATGCAATCTCATCCAACACCAAATAGGAAGTATTTTTATACATCTATTTTAAAAGAGAAGATACCTTTCCCAGCAGACCTCTCCTTATGGCTGGGACTGGAAATGTTTCCTGAACCCATCATTACCTGTACCAGTCACGAGCAAGGAAAATGAGATTACCAGAAATGTTTCAGACTCAGCCTTCCCTGAACCTCACATACCTGTACAAAACAGAGTTCTATAGGAGTTGGCAAGCTATGATCTGTAAGTCAATTATAACTAGCTGACTTTTGTACTACCTGAAAGCTAAGAATGGTTTTCGCATTTTTTAATGATTACATTTTAAATAGCTATATAAGTACCTACACAGGATCTTTGATTTTGTTTCTTGGTCCATAAAACCTAAAATATTTGCTATTTGGACTTTTAAGATAAGCACCCCTTTTCTGAAGCATGGAAGAAAGGGAAAAATGATTACTGGATGGAAAATCAATTGTTTGCTTGAGTCATTATAGATCTTCTAATTGGTTCAAAATTAAAAAAAAAAATTTAAGGTTCCTAACTTCCTCTTACACTTAACTTTATCAATACCCTTAATGTTCTACCTTTGTTTATTCTTTTACCAATTGGTCATGAGACATAATCAGCCATGGGATACAATCAGAGCTCTCTAAGAAGCAGTCAACCTAATTTTTTCCTCCACATATTTTGAGGTGGTTCAAGAAGTGCAAAATGTGCATGCCTTCCAAAGTAAGTGATAAATTTGATTTGAGAGAGAGAGCAGTAACTATTTTAGATGATTACAGATCAAACCTTACCTCCTGATTTTTAAATGGGTAATCTGGTAGGATTTGCATTACTGTTCTAATTCAGTTTCATGTGAAGAAAGGTGACATTTTGGAGCTAGTGTAATTTCATTTCATTGTGATCACAGAGAATTACAAGGAACTCTAATGCTTAAAGGAGGTTCTCTTAAGTTTGGATTTACTACCTTAATTTCTACCATCCTATAAATTTGGTAAATGGCAAATGACAGTAATCCACTGAATTGGAGAAGCAGAAAAGGAGATTAAGTGACCTGCAGATGTCATCTACAATATCATTACTGGAAGCACTGAAAAAAAGGGCCAACTAAAGTACAGAATAGAGCCCATGACCCGGAAGATCTCTGAGACAACACTGTGTTTCTGTATTCTTCACTTTGACAAGTATGACTCACACATTGACAATTCTTCACTCACATAAAAAATTTAGGCTTAATAACATTTAAAAATTTCTTTACAGATAAGAATCAAATTCTTAAAAAAAACAAAGAAACAAAAAAATACATTCTAGTATTATACATATAATTAAGTGCCTCAAAGGTCATCGAGCTGAGCTAGCAAATAAATGAGACTGCTACTCAAAGGATTCTTCTAGGCACTTTCAAATTAAATACATATATAATTGCTGTCCATAGTTTTGTGTTTTCAACCTAAAATATATATTTGACAGATTTATTTTATATATATCATCAATTTATTCTTCATATTTAAAAGAGATACAACTTTAATTCTTAATATAAATTATTTGGAACTACCAACATACATACCTACTGGAGACATTTGAGAATGTTAAATCAACTGTTCAGACCCAGTCCACCACAAGGATACATAGAGGATGTCCACAAAGATGCTTACCATTTAGCACTAAGGAGGCTATTTTAACTAAAGTATAGAAACTGCTTCAAATAAGATAAATGTTACATTTAATGTGTTATGCCTCAACTGTGGTAATTAAATGGTTAGGAATGGCTTGAGATATATATTCAGAAGGTGTCAGAAGAATAACATGTCTGGCATTTTTAGAGACAAAACATGCTCCCCTTTTTTCCCTTGATTCAAGAGATAGCAACCTGAGGTATGCATCTTTATTTGTATTGAGTAGTAACAGCAATTTCCCTAAAGATGATAATTGGATAAATGATATAAACTCACAATGGCATTTGGCTTAAAATATAGAGGACATAAAATATGACTCGAACATGCCAAAACAGTTCTGGAAACCAGCAGCAGACTCTAAGGAAGTGGCTTAGGGGAATCTTTCAATATTCTAATTTCAAAAAGCTAACCTTAAAGCTGAATTCATTTCTCTCCTAAATTTAAAGCTATCATTGTCTATCTCACTCATTTGGTAATTAATAATGGACTGTTCTGTAACATTTCTGTAATTAAGCATTTATTGTTAACTCACATTATAATTTTACTTAAACTGTGAACATATATATGTGTGTCTCAATCTCAAAACCTGATTTTAAGTAACCTGAGAGTTGATACTAGTCTCTGTATTCCTTTAGCTGGAGTGACAATGTGTTTTTCTTTCCCCAAATCAGAACACCTTAAAAGTAAAAGTGAACAATGAAAAAAAAATTAATAGGCATTAATAAATATACAATAAAGAAACAAAAGATAGTAACCTGAACCAGATCTATGTTCTGGTGGACAGAAACTATCACCTAGGGAACAGGTGGCAGGCATATTACAGCCTTTTTAGCTGTAGGGCAAGAAACATTATCTCGGTATCATTCCCTCTTTACAAAAACCTTAAAAAGCTATTTCTGTTGAATACTGCTAAATGATTACACCAGCTATTATACATATACCTTGAGTCCACATTTCTGTAGTTGGTTTCTTAAAATAGTTTCCTAGGAAGTAGTTATCTTCCTGAAGCAGGATGCCACTTACCTATTCAAAAATTTCTAATGGCTCTCCAAGTATTATGAGAACAAAATCAAAACTCTCTAATTGAGACTACCAAGATCTTGCTCCAATGTAACTTTTCAGATTTTCATTATTCCCCTTTTCTGTACCTACTAGACTAATCATAACTTTTGACTAACAAATAAATTCCTTTGCTTTCCTGATTGAGGCAACTGTTTAAAATATATTCTTTGGAGTTTGTCTATTTCTTCTGTATACCTAATTCCTGGACATTCCTAACTGAAATTTTACATTCTCCACAAAATTTCTCCATTCTCTCCCCCAGCCTGCCAGTACCAATGAAAGTAATTATTCTCTCTTGTGAACAGCAGTCTATCTGTATTTCTCTTATGTTACCCCTTTCTAATCTGTGTAACATATATTCAAGTAGACTGTGTTAGACAAGATTATTATTAGATTTTAAGTCCCGTTAAGAGGAGAATCTTTATCAAATTCAAACTTCATATATACTCCATAGAAATAAATATAATGCCTTGTACTTGAAATATTTGGTAAATGAACAGCTCGTAAGAACAAATTAGTAAATTCTGGTGATAAAGAATATTGTTTTCAACATACTATTCTGTATACTAAACACACAAGGGAGACTATGATAGAGTAATTAGTATTTTATTTAATAGGTTTTCAATCCTTTAATGTAGAGTACAGAATTTGTCTAAAAAGTTAAATATTAATATTGAAAGACATAAAACTTAAGTGTAGCAGAAAGCCCACTTAGCTTAGTGTTTTATGCTTGAAAAGCAACAATATATTATTTATAATAATAATGCAGTTTGGTGCCCTCAAAATAGGTAATAAATCTATAAAACTGTTCTCTTTCATTCTAGCTCATACTAATCTTTTCATTAAAAACATCAATTGTCTTTTTAAAGTAAGGATATCCAAATTTTTGGATCAAGTACCTTATGAATAAAAAATGTTTTAAGAACATTCTCAATATACATATGTGCTCATTTGTAAATTATAACCAAGTAATGCTACACTACTGTATTATATGGTATTATATAACCTGTACAAAAAGAGATATTATAAAAGATGGGAAAGATATGAAACAATCAAAAATTTAAAAGTATTTTAACTACTAATGGTACAAAATATCTTTTGGCTCAATTTAAAAAAACTGAAAAATCTTGTAATGTAGACCCACTGGAAAAGACTCATTGTTAGTAATGCTTATTAAATCACACTGCTTATTTTTAATGTAACTTACTAATTATGCTCAAGTTTTAACTGAAATTCTGTTGGTAAAATTGCATCTTTCTTGATGTTCTTACAAACTTATTAGGAGGTGTTGCATTAAAATGTTTTTAACAGATTAAAAAACCACCTAAACACAAATTAAGACTTCTAAAATAGGTTAGAAATTCTGTTTTCAAGTTTTTTAATTATGTAGATATATTCACTGAGTGATATATTTACATCTTTTTGGGGGGCGATAAAAATACAAAAAAACTGGACATTTTCTAAAACCTATTTTTAAAATGTCCTCTTCATTTTTAAGTTTTTTTTTTAAAAAACTCATTTTCTCATTCACTCTAAAATATGTAACTTTTACCTTTAAGGATCTGATTATGTTTCTTTTTAAAAAGAAGTTCCTACACACAAATAATAGTCATTTGTTACCAAAGAACTATTGGCAAATTTTGAACTCTCTTATTTTCATTAAAAAACAAAACAAAACAAAACAAAAACAAAAACAACACATGGACACACACAACAAGTATGACAATTCCTGAAAATACTAATTCATGAAATAGCCAGACAACCTCTTTATGCTGTAAGACTTTCATGGTCATTCTCTCTGATTATCAACAGTGGTATTTACAAAGGTTCTACCATTTAGGATAATGTCCATACATCCACTCATTTGGACACATGTAAAATGCAGTATGTTTCAACATGCCGAATATAAACAGATGAGTGAGTTTGTCACTGTCAATCCTTCCATACTCAAACTCTCATTCTTCCTTAGGAAACACCTTGGGCTCAGACATGACTCAGACAGGCTGACACATGAATCTAATGAGGCTGCCAGCTTCAATCTGTATATGAACTATTAATAGATATTAATTTCTTTATTCTTAAATAAAGATTACTATCTTCACAAATTAAATTCTTTAGTGTTGAAGATGAGAAAATTATTATCATTACCAGTTTGAAGGAATATAGATATTCTTTAAAATAAGTAGTGATATTTTGATTATCACTTATACAAACTATTTTCTGATAAAACTGTCAAAATACATGTGATGCTGACTATCAAAATATATTAATTCCAGTGTTAACATAAAACAATACAAAGTTAAAATGTATTTCAAGTGATAAGACTGTAGCAATATTTTATTGCTTTAAAGAAGAATGCCAGTAGAGTACAATAAAACAAAGGTAATTATTTTAATCAGCAACATGATTTAAATCAGCTTTAAAGGAGAACTGATGAATTCAAATACATGCTAACAGTCTTTTATAAAATTACTTTTCTCTCAAATTCTCCTGAAGAAATTAATAGTCTTAAGAGCAGCCAGCTACTCGACGCCAAGTCTGGCAACGTATTTCAGGTGTGTGCCTTACCTTTGCTCCATGCTTATGCAGAACTTCCATGACATCGTTGTGAGCTCTTTCTGCTGCAACATGCAGAGGAGTCATGAAACTGTGGAAAGGAGAAAAGGAAAAGGTAATTTCCACTTTTATGACATTCCTTTTTTAAGAATTAAAGAATTCCTTCTGCAATTATACTTACTCTTTATTTTTTTCATTTACATTTGCTCCTTTTCTAAGTAACAATTCTGTCACTTGTTTTCGTTTGGGATGCAGAGAGGCCACAGCACAGTGCTATAAAGTAAATAAAAGTTAATAAAATAAACTTCTACTTAAAAGTAGATTTCTGAATTAAATAGCATATTTTAACTATTTAGAATGTTGTAATCTCAAAATATACTTATGTATTTTATATTATGAAGATAATCAAAATTTCTCCTAAATATATTAAAAGTACAAAAACATAAGCTTTTAAAACAAGATGCTCTTAAAACATATGCTCTTAGTTAAAAGATAGACATCTACTATATATTTATTTTAAGGTATCAGAATATTGCCTCTCCAAAGCTACGATAATCTGTAACTAAATTACTCGACCCTTCATTAGGTTGTCAGTCACATAAAACAATATTTCTTAAACTCTTCCAAGAGGTACTCCTAGCACTACAAAAGAATAAGCCTATAAGCCCAGGGACAGGCAAGAAGGTACTAGATCTCAAGGAGCTTAGAGGGAGAAGGATTCAGAAATTTATGTCTTATCCTGTATTTGTACAACTTTTATATTCAATTTCATTTTATATTAATGTATTAAAATTTAAAAAGTAAAAAGCTATTGACTAATGAATAAAATGAATGTTCCAAAAATGCAGGTCGAGTTTATTCTGTGGCTTTGAGTCTCTCCTGGCATAATGCTGTGTAGCCTGAAAGCATCTGAACCCCGGTTTGAGAGCCACATATTTAAGTGTATATATATAGTTGCCCCGTTTCAGTTTGGTAATTCTTTTAATGTTGTTTTCGGCACATACTGACTACAGTTTGACTTTTTTTGTGCCAGATATATATGTGAGAATGTCAACTAAAGTACATAGAGAGGTTTGTGATAGAGGCACCACAACTGTTTAAATTCTGAATTCAGGAGTAATCTAACCAGACCTATACCTGAAAATGTGGTCAATGAGAGAAAATAAACTAATTTTCTGAAAGCACATTAGAAAGAAAAACATGAATAGTTTTAAAGACAATTTGTACAGTCTGAAATAAAAGAATTTATAATCTTACCATTTTTTATATAATGAATTGTAATAATTCTTTGAATACATTTGGTCAAAAGGATAATGCAAGTATCTTTGAAAATACTTTAATCTTCTATAGAAAAATAAATATAGTGTTTATCTAGTAACCACAAGAAAAAAAAGATTCTATAGATAAAATCATATTTTGTACTTCATGAAAGCATTGGCCACAAAGGGTAGATCTGTTACAATATGGTTGGGTAAAAAATGTAAAAATAATTCCCAAATCAAGGTTAAGCATTAGAATTTTCTTACCCATTAAAAGCAATCGCCTCCTGAACCAAATGCAGAAATCAATACAAGCATTAAAATCCAAATTCCTGGCACTTCACATACTGAAGTTAGTTTAAGGTTTATAAACTGAAAATTACATTTTGTGCTCACACTACTACTATAGATCTATGGGCTGGATTAACAATAAAATCTTACCAGTGCAGTTTCATGAGACTGTGGCTGTTTGAAATTAATGATTTCCAAGGCAAGGGTTTTTTTAACTTTGGCTAGGTCTGCTTCTCTGGCTGCTTGTAGTAAAGAATGACCTTTAAATTCATCTGTTAATGACATAATGGTTGACATAAAAAAGATTTAAAATCTTTAAAAATCATTAGCATAATTATAAAGTAGAAAAATTATTAATTTTACATCTTCCTGTTTTAGCAACAGCAGGAACATTGTGATATGATAAAGGTGCAGGAGTTGAAGGTGTAGATTAATGAAAAATTCTGAAATCTATATGCTCTGAAATAAGACTGCTTTATACTCTTAAGAGTTCAAAAAGATACACACACACAGATACTCCACCAAAGCTTTAAAACAAGCAACCTAATTGTCCACCAAATGAAAACCAGTTAAATAATTTGGATATACGTATACACTGGAATACTTTACAGCTCTTAAAGAAAAAAGACAGATCTATATATACTGACGTGATATATATATTATTAAATGAAAATTCAAGTAGCACAAGAGGAAGGATATGTTGATCCAATTACTACTACTATTGCCACCACAACTAAGTGTAAGTAATGATATAAGAAAACATTTAGAGAAACATCCATCAAAATATTAATAGTGATTATGTCTTGGCACAGATGTAGAAAGAACTGCATTGTGGAGGAATTGCCAGAATTTAAAATTTTTTAAAGGACAATATTTTATGTATTATCTGTATAAACAAGTAAAAGATTTTTAAAAAGGCATTTCTAAATTGACTGCATAAACAAGAATCCGATATTGTTATTTATTATAAAAATTTAGTCTTATATCATATTTTACAAGTTTGGTTTGTATTTTGATATGACAACATATTCACAAAAAGTTGAAAACTGTTCAAAACAGAAGCAAATGATGTGTGACCTAATTTATTACATAACAATTCCAGGCCCTCTCACATTCAAGCCTTTGCATATGCCTGGTACTAATTTTTTTCTCTTTTCTTTTTTTTCTTTTCCTTTGAGGGCCCCATTTTACTTCCTTCTGTTCCCTCAAAAGAGAAAGAGACAATCTACTCAAAGGAAGAAGATATCTGCAAATGATATATCCAATAAGGCGTTGATACCCCCAAAATATAAAAAACTCATACAACTGAACATCCAAAAAACAAACAATCCGATTAAAAAATGGGCAGAGGGTTTGTATAATTTCTCCAAAGAAGACATACAGATGGCCAAAGACATATAAAAAGATGTTCAACATCATCAATCATCAGGGAAATACAAATCAAACCACAATGTGATATCATCTCACACCTGTTAGGATGGCTATTATAAAAAAATCAAGAAATAACAAGTGTTGACAAGGATGTGGAGAAAAGGGAACCCTTGTACACTGTTGGTGACTAGAAACTGGTGCAGCCGCTACAGAAAACAGTACGGAAGTTCCTCAAACAATTAAAAATAGAACTACCACATAGCCCAGCAATCCCACTCCTGGGTATTTAACCAAAGAAAATGAAACATTAATTTGAAAAAATATATGCACTCTATGTTCATTGCTACATTATTTACAGTAGCCAAGATATAGAAGCAACCTAGGTATACAATGACAGATCAATGGACAAAGAAGATATTATATGTATGAGAGAGACAGAGACAGACAGACAGACACACACACACTCCTTATTAACTACTTACTCATCATTCAAAGTCTCGGTTTAAATGCCCTGCATAAACCTTCCAGACATTTCTCATTATTGGATTAGGATTCCAATTTATAAAGTCCATTGCACTTGTACTTGGCCTTATGTCACAGGACATATTACTACACTGTCTCATTTGCTATGGTAGTCCTATCACCTAGCACAGTGCTCAACAGGTATTTGTTGGACATATGCTGCATATTTATGAAATAAGTCATGGTATTTAGTAATACATTATCACTGCTAAATTCTTCAAAGTATCAGGACTTTGATACTTCAGAAACCCAAAATCAAGGTCAAATAAAATGAAAGTGAATCAGTATTTTCAAATAATCAAATTACAGATTTCCATTTAATGACAAAATTAGAGAAAAATAAAGTGAGAGAATTATAAACTATCATATGAAAGGACCAGGATCCTAACAACGGCAAAGGACAGTCATGTACTGAGAACTGATATCAAGCAGAAAGTATGGTTTTGCTGGGTTCATCCATCAATCTTTTGAATTCAGAAATTTAAACTGAACTTATATTATACTGGCTTTTTTCCTAATGACAAATGTTCTATGAGAGCAATTCTACATTTTCAGTCACTCCTTTAAGTTCAAGAAAAGTAGCTCAGAAAAAAACTAAATAGGCAAATTTATGAAAAGCATAAACAGTAAGACTGCAGTAGGAAGAAATTATGATGTAATAATACAATTAAACAGTATAATATTTTCTTAAGTAACAAGAAGTAAAATATTCCTTATCTTACCTCTTTAGAAAGCAGCAGATTTCTGCCCAAATTGACTTTGATATTTAAAATATTTTACTGACAAATAATCAAGAATAAAAAAATAACCCAGAGAATGAAAAATCTATTAACTATGTAATTGTCCTTCTCAATGGGAAGGTTACATAAAAGCCTGTTTGTAAAACTTTAAGAAAGTTAAATAGTTAAAGAGAGGGTGGCAAAACTGCAAATTACTTGAACTTACCCTGAAAACTTAGTATTTATAAAATGTCTTAAAAGTTTCTCTTTCTAAATGAATTCTGAAACAAGAATGAAAGCTACTCTAAGTATTTTCAGTTTCCATATGTGTAAGAACCCCAACTACCTTGTTCATCTGGCTTCATGAAAACATCAAGTAAAAAAAAAAATAGACAAGAAGGAGCAGGAAAAAATGTGTGTGATGAAAATGCTGTAACCATGGGTCAGATTAAAATATTGTTTTTGTTTCCTATACAATGTTCTTAAAGAAAATTCTGTAATTGTGAATGTTTAGTACAAAGCGGTGAACATGATGAAAACTGCAGTTAGAAAAGTTCCAACTTTGTTAAATCCTTTCCTTCAGATAATTTACCGGTAGAATCTTAATAAAGGAGATACTGAGAAGTTTGAAAAGTACTCGAATCAGGGAATTTCTTCCTTTACAAAACTACAAATTTAGGTTAAATCTTAACATTTATATTGGAATCAGACTAGTGAAATACAATGTAAAATCATAATACTCATAATTTACAAAATGAATGAAAGGAGAAAAATGTCAAATGATGACACGGGGATAAAGCTGAGCCTCGGGGTATAAACTAAAAGAAGGAAATGAGAAAAAGATAAAAAAATAAGTTTTGAGTTAAGTTAAATTTAATTCAATGAACT
The DNA here is from genome assembly GCA_028627145.1 of Eidolon dupreanum. NCBI lineage: Eukaryota > Metazoa > Chordata > Mammalia > Chiroptera > Pteropodidae > Eidolon > Eidolon dupreanum. Next base: position 54,613,903 of record CM053508.1, read on the forward strand.
TGCTGAGCACAAGCACAACGCACTGTGCTAGGCTGGGGGTAAGACATAGGCCCAAACACAAATACCATCCACACATTTTATAACAAAGCATTGCATAGGTGCTAAGAACACAGAATAACAAAACCAAAGGTCTTTCTAAGAATTTAAATTTCACTGGGAAGACAGAACATACACATAAAAAAACTGAACTATATAATGCAAGAAAACATAGGGCAAGAGTCATCTGAGTGGGAGAGAGAATAAATGTACTTCTATAAGGATTCATTACTAAGAAACATCTGCCCAGTTATAATCTGGTTTATGCTGGCCTGTTATCTAGTGGAAGTCATCTGATCCAATACCAAGAAAAGTTTAAATTTCCACTTAAACAAGATCAAAATTGCAAGGAACTCTTCCTGTTTTAACGTGAACTAATTTAAAATCTGTTTAAACTTAAAAGATGTTAGCATCATTTTGGCTATGCCTTTTTTTTAAGTTTTCACTTAAAGATTTTCTTAGGTGCTTAAATCCAGTTACCTGATTCTTGGAGTCCCAGATGTTAAGAGAGAATAATAACCATAGGACCAATTGAAAATAAAATAAATACTGCCTGGTTTAACTTAAACTTGAAATGCCCACATACACAGTTAAATATATCTTAATATTTGATACGACAAGTAAATGTAACTGTGGTACCCAGAATGAGATCCTGGAAAAGAAAAAGGACTTTAGGTAAAAATAAAGGAAATCTGAATAGAGTATGGCCTTTAGTTAATAATGTGTCAATATTGGTTTATTGTGGCAAACGTACCATACTAATACAAGATGTTAGTAATAGGGGAAACTGACTATGGAGTATATGAGAATTTCTTGTACTATTTTTACAACTTTTCTATAAATCTAAAACTATTCTAGAACAAAAAGTTTATTTAAAAATAGATGCATATACATATATAGATAATATGTATCAGTATCTGAGATTACTTCCACCCAATCACAAAAATTATATTGTGTAAATTTGGGCAAGTGATTTCACTTGGGCTGTAACATACAAAAAAAAGAAAACATGATTGTGTAACCTTACGGGACTTAGGAAATAATGAGCGCTAAATAACGTTAGGTATCTATTATAACCACTAGCATAGAAATATGAGCTCTATGAGCTCAGAATTTTTTTTCTGGTTTGTACAATGCTTTATTTCTAGTACACGGCACATAGTAGGCAGTTAATAAATGGTTACTGATTGACTCATTCTCCTTAGAATTAAATAAAAGAGTGGGGCACTTTAACTCATGAATGAGAATTAGGCTTAAATAAACACAAAATAGAATATAAGATTCTTGTGGAATCATTAAGAAAAGTATATGATCAAATATGAGGATTAAAAACTAGTATATGTTTAAGAATGGAAGGATATTATCCAAGTTAGACGAAACACCAGCCTTAATAACTAAACAAAAATGAGATATTCCATTTTGCAACAAATGATATTGATTTCAGGATAAAAATACATACAAGTCAATCTCTCCCGGAGCTCAGGAGTTGGAGCCATATCCACAGCACTTTTGCCATGGCAATTGACTAATGTAGGATCAGCACCATGGCTAAGCAACAAAGAGCAGACTTCTACACGATTCTTGGAAGCAGCCTCATGGAGTGGAGTAAACTGCCAGAGATCCATAGCATTAACACAGGCTCCATGCTGACCCGAGAAAAAAAGTTTTAGATCAGTAATCATTTCGCTGGATCAGATAAAATGCAGAAGACATTTATTTCACTGTAAATTTCAGTTATAACTTTTTGAAATGTTGATAGTATTTTAATTATATTAATTTCAGTTTTTAAAAAGTTTAAAATAAGTTGAATGTTTAAAAACCTTAAGGCAGCAATAATTCTTTTAAAAACTTTTATTCTCTTAAAAATCTTATTTGCCAAAAAACATGTGAAAACTCATGACAAGTTAAAAAAAAAAGCAAATGATATTTAATATTTTTAATTTCTCTTACCTTTAGTAGCAGTTCTGTGACTTCATAATGTCCATATGAACATGCATTATGAAGAGGTACAAGTCCACTAAATGAAAACAGGCAAATTAAAATACTGAAATTTCCAACAATTTATAGTTATTTATCCAAGAAGTGCTAAGAAACAAAAATATAATAAATCCCAATACAATTACATTAAAAATTTTTAAAAATACTTAATAAGAGGATACAAAGTATAGCTAATGTTTAACCTTTTGTATTTACCTTCTATTTTGTGTGTATAATCCTTAAATATAATGATAAAAACACCAATTAGAAAAGCATTTAGGCAAAAGAACATGTGCTAATTGACTTCATGCTTTCTATATCAAGTATTTACAGAAAAATGTTAATTGATAAGAGAATGGAAATATTCCTAACATTCTGTTTCACTTTCAAGGTAATTTCCAGCATAAGAATCAAATATCCAAACTATTATAACTTGTATTTCAAAGTATCGCGCTACATGAGTCAAAGATCTCCTTTTTTTGTGGTGTACGTCTCTTGATGACTCACCTATTGTACACCCATCTGCTTTCAGACATGCGCAAGGAAACAGATATGTACAAGAGCATCAGGCATTTGTACCCCTATACTATTGGGACACTATTCACATATGGCATAAAACCTGGAAGAGGCGAGAGAGAAAGAGAGCACGGAAAAGAGCAGATTTGAAATGGATGGATTCTTTTTCTGATAACTGTCTCAAATACTGAGCTCGTTTTTCATTTTTATGTTTCTTGACATGGAAAGGGGCAAAGTGAAAGAAACGCTCCTCTATGGCTTCTTTTCTTATGTTTCCATCTAGAAGAGTGTAATATGAATCTCCTTTACCTGGGTAGTGAGGTCAATTATCTTTTAGATCTTAATGTGAGATAATGAGAAATGTTAGCCCATCACAATAGGACAGCAGATCTGATTCATATGTCCCTGGAGACTAGATAGGAAAATGGCACAAAGTTTTCCAAAATATACTTATTCATAAGGTAAATGACATAACCACTTTCTTGGTTCCCGCCACCTCACCCCCATATCAACCTTCACAAAGACCTTTTAGGTTTTCCCAGTTCATATATCCAAAATTTCATGAGGAAAGAAACCAAATTAGAATATTATATACTTAATGATTTTTGTTTATTAGTAAGAGATGATCCCTTCATACCAAATGAATATAATAACTCTATTACTGGATTACCAGAATTTTCAATTTGTCTTGTCTATCTTTCTGAAATGCAACTTGATTTGAAAACTATAATTGTGAGTGAGAGAAACAAATTTTAACTTCAAACAATAGAACTATAATACAATTATTATGAGAAGCATCCTTAATACATAGGAATATGAAAATAAAGCCGAATCAAACTTACAAACATTCTGAAAATGCTATACAAGCTGTAAAGAAATGGGATATATGACTTTGTCTAGTGCTCAACAACTTTAGTTTGTCAGATGTTAAAAACGATGCATAACAATTCATGAGCAAAACCATGAGAGGAAATAAACTGATATACCTACCCTTTGTCTTTTGCATGAACATCAGCACCATGCTGAAGAAGCAACTGAACTATCCGAACTCTGTTGTAGCCTGCTGCTAGATGTAAAGGAGTGGACTAGAAAACAGAAAGAAAAACACATCCTCTCTTCAGGTAAATAATTCTTGCTTTGCGATTTAATCTGTATTTATTTAGATTTAAACACAATGAATGTTAACATACACAAAAAATACCAGACTGGAGTGCCAAAAATTCACATTTCCTACTTGGTTGAGAGACAATTCACTCACCTCATGAGTAAATTCAAACTTCAGTGCCATCCACCTATGTCTCCTACTCATTTTTCAAGGCCTTCAGTAATCAAGCCCCACACTAACAACTCTACATTATTTCTTGCTTCTTTCCAAATATGAATCGCTCTTATTCTTCTGAGAAGACATGACAGGGCTCATAACCCTCATAATTGAAAACAATCTTCCTTATACTATTTAAATCTTGTCCACTTTTCAAGTTCTAAGTTTTCAATCCCAATTCTATCATAAAGATTTACCTGAAGAGTTAGTTCTCAAAATTTCTCTCTAATAGAAAAGGTTGAAAACCTTTCCTAAAAAACTACTTAAGAAATTTCAGTGGAAACAAAAAAGGACAATGGATCATATTCATTCATGTGGCTTCTAGCAATGGGTCAAAATTAATGTGCTACACTGGATGCAATGAAACATGCCAAGATAGTATTTAATTCTTCTATTTTATCTACTACTAAATACAAGAGGAAAATATAGTTTCTTCCCAACTAATTTCTGCCACATTTTAATTTGAACCAATTAAAAGTTTCTCTGCACAAATTTAATATGGAAATTAAAATAATAAAACTTCTCATCTTTTAAAAAAAGATCAGAAATAATATTATTTTAGTTAAAGCTTTCTCTACAACCACAGCAAGTGTCCCACTTCTGTTCATTTATTTAAAGTTTAAATACTGTAACAGCTTCTCATACAAGGTCTAATATACTTTCATATACTCTCATTTTTCCTGTCTTCTTTTTGGGCCTTGAGATTTAATAAGATTTCAATTTATTTCCCTTATATACTACTCCAAATGTCCAGACACAAAAAAATATTAATGAATACTGTATTATCTATTACTGTTTCCAAGGCACTCCATACATTTATACATTCTGACAGTCTCTGTGAAATATTTTTGAGCAATACACAGCTAATAAGGAGGAGACCATGTACCTTACAAGAGAGTCCTGAATAGGAAGTCAGGAAACCTGACTACATTCTTGGAGCTTATGAAGCTGTGAAAGTCATATGCTTATCTATCTTAGGTTCTTCATGTATAAAAGAGAGATAAAATCACCCATCTTAGCTAACTTGAAATATGTGAAAATAAAACTTTCTCCCATCTAAAAGCACTTTTAAAATGTAAAATGTTAAATAAAAATAGATGATTAAAATTTTTGTATCATCAAACAACATGCCCATCCAAGCTTCTGCTTTCAGACACATGTCAAATGTTATTGCAAATGATACCTCCAGCATGTATCAAGTTATTTTCAGGACTGTTTATCCTTGAATATTTCAAAGATGTCATTTCACTATCTTCTGGCTTGCATCATTTCAGACTAGTAATCTGCCAACAACATCCTATTTCTATTCCTTGTATATGTGGTTTTTCCTTATATACTTTAATACTTTATCACTGTTTTTAAGCAATTTGATTTTGATGTATCTTGGTATAGTTTTCTTAATTTTCCCTCCCTCTCTCCCTTCCTGTCACTCTGCCTCATGCTTGCTAGGCAGTAAACTTGAGCAATCACACAACTCAGCTTATTTAATTCCTATCTCTCAGGGATCACTGCCATGTACTTCCTAATGTCCAATTTCTGAAAACTATTGTTTCATATATTTTGCCTAGTTTTTTTTTGTTTTCTTTTGTTTTGTTTTTAATTGTTTCAGGAAGGAAAGTAAAACTAGTTCCTGTTACTCCATCTTGGCTCATTTTCCCAACTGAATCTGACTTTACATTGCAGCTGGGAAGTTTCCTCTGGAGATAATGATGGCTTTGGATGATTTGGTCAGTTAAGTCAGGAAGCTCTTTTAAAGGACATAGCTGACATTTAATACATCTGGAAAAGTGACATTGTCATTGCTGATGCACAAAAAGATTTTCCTTTTTCACACAAGTATCTTTTAAAATTTTTATTTGTATATAGTTGATTCAATAGATTTTTATTTATTTTTCTTGAAAATGAATCAAGCCCCTAAATGAATGAATACATATACACACACATTATTTATTTAGAAGGGCAAAACATAAAAAATATATACTTTCTGGACTTTTAAACAATCAGTTTGAGACTGAAAAGTATTTATAATACTTTGAAAATGGTTAATATATTTAGTTTTTAAGCTGTTGAAATTTAATAACAAATAAATTAGAAGGCTCTGTAACTGGCAAAGTAGAAAGTGATAGGGGGTCTGAAATAAAGCAACTTTGGAAAAAAGGCATTAAGGAATGAGTGTCAAAAACTATTAGGAAGCAGAATTGATAGAATCTGATAACTGACTGATAAAGGTAGTAAGGGATATAGCAGTTCCAGTTTGGAAATGTCAGTGACAGGTGAAAGAAATGAAGGGAACAAGGGAGGGAGGAAGAGGGGGGAAGGGAGGAAAGGGTAGGGAAGGAGCCCAGAGGAAAAGAATTCGAGGTTTGGGTTTGAATTTGAAGTGCCTACATGAAAACCTAGTGGTAATGGGACTAGAATTCAGGAAAGGTGAAGGCTGAACACAAATTTGGTCATTACTGGCATTCATTTAAAATATTTTAGCATCTGCCATGTATCTGGCACCATGTTAAGTGCTAGGGATAGCATGGTAAACAAGAAAGACTCCATATTTTGCCCTTTGTTCTTATTCCTTAAAAACAAAGTCCCTAACTGAAAAACATATAGAACAATTTATTTAGAAGGACAAAAGATGAAGAAACAAGAGTAGTTTCTGAGGAGTTAACTAGACAAAGTAGACAAATACAATTAAATGTGACAAATACAGTAGTAAAAGAAGTTTAGGATGCCAGGGGAGGCTAGAGGACACAAACCTAAATCACTCTGGAAGTTAGAAGGGGGTAGGGCCAGGGAAAATTCTCAGAACTACTACTTTCTGAGGGAAGACTTGAAGATAAACAGAAATCATTGAGGCAACAGGATGGGGAACTATAATACAGGTAGTGTGGAGAGCATACATTAATACCCACTGGACATAGTATAATTGAGGAACTAAAAAAAAATTCAGTGACTAAGTGTAGTATATGAGATTGGAGGAGATTCTAAGAACAATACGAAACCCCTAAAGGACTTAAAGAAGAAAATTACTTAAGACTGGAGTTTGGAAAGATCACTTTAGTTACTCTACAGATAAATTGGAGGGGGAGGGCAAAACCAATTACGGGAAGATATGAACAGAAGACTAAGGGACTAATCTAGGAGATAGTTTTGTCAGTTAGCAAAATTGGTAGTAACATCTAAGGAAAGGTAGCTGAGCTACAGGAGTGGATGAATTCACATGGAAAGTGAGTACAAAACAAGATAGATGAGAGTTTTTAACTAGTCATTCAAATGTGGATGCTAATTATGCAAACCAAACAGTATCAAGGAAGACACATAAAACTGTAAAATGCATGCAGTAAATTTGAGAAAGTGGTAGAAAACAACAACAAAAAAATACCAATTGAGAACAAAGGATGATTTAAACAAGCTTACACTACTAAGAGCCCAGAAGTTTTTCCACTAGGGAAAAATGTATAACTAAATATTATATACCAAATGATATCTTCTGATGCAAAACAATTAAAATTATGTGGCCAAGCCTAAATTTAGTGAATGGTTACCACACAGTCCCAACTTTACACCCCAACTGCCAAATGGCAAAGCAATGATAGATGAAAGGAATTTTCTGAATGCTGGGATAAATAACAGAGTGGAATTTCAATTTTGAAAAAATAAAGCAGACCCATTTGTAAAATATTCACACATGTTATTTGATAATTTGGTGATGTCTGTAAATTAGTAAACACAAGAATCACAAGAATCAAACACTTAAGATATCATTATATGCAGGGCAGCAATCAGCCCAGTTTTATATCTCAGATTTAAGAAATAGATTTTTTGTTGGGAATATGTTAAAGTCAAACATGTAGAGTGATAAAGTATAGAACAACTGAAAATACAAAAACTATCTAAAAATATAAATATTATTCTCCTGTAAAAGAAATGTTATTATTGATATTTTCATATTGTAAAATATTTACAGAAAAAGAATCCTTATTTAAAAAAACACCGTAATTTAAAGTTTTCTTCTTGGAACCTGGTCATAAAAAACAAACAAACAAAAAAAACAATCTCTCATCTTTGCCTTTTATAATATAGATTCGCAGCACAGTATAAACCATTTAAGGTAGCTTTAAGTTTTCTTACACATATATGCATAGCTCAAATAGTTGACATGTCATAAATAAACCCTGTTATAAAACTGCAGATGTACCTTTAACATAAGTCTAGGCAGCAAGATATAAGAAAATGAATAAAGGCTTTTAACTCTCGGGTTTGCATTCTTGCTTTGCAAAATTCATAAGGTATATGGTTTTGGATTAATTTCTTCATATCTCTGAGCCCTGGCTGCCAATATCTGTAAAATGGAATTATAATTTCTATCATAAAGGCTAATTTATGGATTAAAGATAACTATATAAAGCACCTAAGAGAGTATTACATAGAAAAAGCTCAGCGAACGGTAGTAACTACTTATTATCATCTTATTAAGCATTTTACACTCTTAGAAGCTCTTAAAGATCATTTATCAGTCCTCATCTTACATTACCCATCAGCATTATTTGACATAACTGATCACTTCTTCCTTCTTGAAATGTTTTTCCCCTTGGTATCTAGGTACCCTAGATACCTACCTCACTGGTCATTCCTTGGTCTTCTTTTCTGGTTATTCCTCATTTTCTTGATATTGGTATACTCCAAGACTGTGTCTTTAGATCTCTTTTCTTCATTATCTATACTCATTCCTTTGGTGATCTCATGCAGTCCTGTGGCTTTAAATAACATTCATATACTGACAACTTCTCAATTGTATCTCCAGCTTAATCTTCTTTGCTGAACTTCAGACTCTCATAATCTAACTTCCTACTTGACATCACCATATAGATATACAGAAGACATCTCATGGACATGTCCAAAACAGAGCTCCTAGTATTCCCCACAAAACCTACTCTGCAGAATTTCTCATTGCTATTAATGGCAACTCTATCCTTTTAGCTGTTCAGGTCAAAAACTTTGAGAGTCTTTCTTAATTCCCATCTTTCTCTCACACCCTATGCTTCATCAGACTATTTCTGTTGGCCAAATCTCTGAAATATCTGCCAAATCCAATCATTTTTCACCATACCTACTCCCACCAACCTGGTCTAAGCCACCATCTTCTCTCAGGTGGCTGGTTGAAATAGCCTTTAATTTGGCCTTCTAGCTTCCAGCATAATCCTCTTGGAGTCTACCCAACATAGCAGTAGAGTGATTCTGTTAAAAAGTATGTTAGATACACAAATTCTTTGAGCAAAATCTTCCAATGGTTCTTCATTTCATTCTAAGTAAAAGCTAAAGTCTTTATAAGGGTCTAGACTGCCATAATCTCTCCCATCACTGCCCTCCAACTTTCTGACCTCATCTTTTAGTCTGCTTCTCTTGGTTCATTCCAAATAGCTCAACTGCCATAATTATTAATTAGCTGAAAGCACTGGGAATTAGGTTGTGCTAATAAGTGAAATACTTTCTGAAAAAATTAAAAGCCTACTAGCAACAAAGTATTTTTCCACTTAAATTTAATTCATATGACTTCTTTACAAATCCAAACAACAATGGAAGAGAAAATAGTCCTCAGGATTAAATATATATTAAAAAAAAAATCTTATGGATACTCAATGCGACTATCAGATTTGGAAGACCTAGGTGTTATTATGTGCCTAGAAGAGCAAATTCAATTTCTAAGATCTTTTCTTCCCACTGAGTAAAGAAATCATGATAACTATTTCTCAAAATTTAAATGTATTATTACATATTCAATCCCAAGGTAATTTTAGCATTTAAATTTTAACATAAAGCACATATTGCTATTTCACAAATGACTGCTGGGTACAGGGGAAAGGGTTCCTTAATCTGATAGTGCAATCTGATAGTGCCGTGAAAACTTTTGAAGTTAACGATTACCATATAGACAGAACATCCCAACCTCTAAAACACTTTTCATCTAAAAAGCATATATTTTTAAAATTATACCTTAATTTCTTAAGACTATTACTATTTTTTATAAAGTACAAAGTTTGGGGGATTCCTTAAAGAAGACTTTAAATGAAGACTCCAAAATAACAATATTCCAAAGTGATGATCTCCTTTCCTCTAGTGCTGTCTTCGGACAATATTTTTGCAATAAAAACACAAAAAAGATTGCCAAGGACAGGTCCTAAAACTATTCACCACAAAATAATGTGTTTATTTATGTGTCTGTCTCTTCTAATCCACTGTGAGCTCACTGAGAATGGAGAACATAACCTGAATTTTATGTTTCAAAGGCTTAAAATAGTACCTTATGTATAGTAGGGTATTAAAATAATGAAAGTTATTGTTGGCTTTTGATTTACATTAGCAAAAGGGACCAGAGGACATGAATAATCCAGCTTGGTGTATCTGACTTTAAATTTGTGCGAAAGATTTACACCTATATTTCAACACTGGCCTATATGATGTTTGATGCATTCCCTAGCAAAGAAAAAAAAACCACTGTGAAGCCAAGGTATAAGTCATCAGAGAGCTATCTAACCTTATAACGTATAGTGTATTTGGTCTTCTTTAACATGAAGGTTCAGTTTGACCTAGATGAAATCCTCTGGGATATTCCAGACGAGGGTGACTAACTCATACTGGTTTGTCCAGGACTTTCCTGGAAACCCATACAAACTGGTATGGTGGTCACCCTACTCTAGCCAAACTTAATGCTGAATGAGTTTCTTGGTTTCTGGAGCAGTCTCAAGTCATAAAATTGTGTGCGTGTGTGTGTCTCTGTGTGTGCACACATGTGAGAGGGTACATACAAATGCTTTCAGAATAAGGCAAGACTTATTACTACTTAGCCAAATTGGGATAAGAATCCTATTAAGAATGGGCTCAAGAGAACATAAGGTACTACTCTTTCCATCTAACAATTCATTTCTTCAAAAGACTCAAGTGTCCATACAAATTCAACAGTATAACATACCATTCAAATATTTCTCCAGACTCTCCAGTTACAATCACAAAATGGTTTCATAAGATAAAACTATATTTTCAGAACCTGAACACTCAGTACCCATCACCCAGATTCGACAATTATTAATTAGTAAGATAAGTTTCTGCTATTCCTTTTATTTCCCACTAAAGTGTTCTAAAGCAAATTCAAGACACTGTAACATTTATACCTACATACTTATGTAGATGCCATAAAAATTACAGGCATTCTCTTTCAAAACCCCAATGTTATTATTACATCTAACAAAATAGTGGTAAATCTGTGGTTATTATCTAATGTCTGTGTCAGTATTCAAATTTCCTGATTGTCTCAAAAACTTGTTAAAGTTGGCTTGCTGGTCCAGATCAATACGCTTGGATACTGCGCCTTTAAGTCTCCCTACATCTACAACAGTTTTCATCCTCCTTTTTCTTTTTTCACAGTATCGACTCATTGAAGAAACTGTTAGTTGTTCCCTCCCTTGTATTATTATTTAACTTGTGTCTGTATCTTCTGTTTTTTATGTACACTGGAAGTTAATTTTCCTCCTTCAAATGAAACTTTTTTTGGCAAGAATATTTCATAGACAGCACTTTATGCAGGTGACACACTGTATCTGGATATTCTACTTTTTGTGATAAGACTGCTTAATGTACCACCAGTTTTGCAGGTACTACCTCTCTAAACTCGTGAATCCTAAATATCTTTGTAATTTTCTTAACTTCCTGCCATCTTTTTATAAAGTATATATAAACAAACACAAAATCATTACACTGAAAAATTCCAATACTTATTTCCACTTTTTTCAGGTCTGATTTCAAAAATGAGGTACTATATGTGTATTTTCTCAGTTTTAATTGGTCTCAATATCACTTTACATTTAGTTACCATTCCCTTTTAAATTATAAAAATAATATATTCCCTATAATATGAAATAAAACATTCTACTTCTCCCTCTAGTCCAACAAGCCCCTTTCCCAAAAGTAAACCCCGTTTATAATTGCACACATATCATTGGAGATATTTTGTCCATAAACATATGTTTTTCTCAGTTCTTATTGCTGCTATTTTTGTCACAGAAATGGATATTATGTTTTCATGCAATTTGCTTTTTTATCTCTTAACATATTAATACATACAGGTCTATCTTATTCTTTGTATAGTATTTCCATTGTATAAGTGTACTGTAATTATCTATTGCCTATAAATGGACATTTAGCTTGTTCTATGTTCTTGGTATCTTAACAAAACACATCTCTTTCAAACTTATTTGGTTAAGACAGATCAGTGCTCCCCCTCTCAACATAAAATACTTTATCAGCCATTAATACAAAATTCCCAGGAAAATATAATAACCACATAATCAGAGCTTATTAATTTTCTCTCAGGCACAGAGACATGAATAATCTGCTTGTCAGGCATAGCTAAGAAGTTCTTTGAGACAGTGATACTTAAATCGAAATCACAACAAATTAAAAGCTAAAGAATCAATATGGGCATGAGTACATGGAAATAAATATATCTCATCACTGCTGCTTGTCTTTTGAAGGGATATTCTAAGTAGTACCATAAGGACAATTAAATAGTCTCCTTGAAGTTTCTCAACTCTTGAGCTATTATAAAGAGAATCTAAAAGAAAATCTATCTAAAGAATGAAAACTGATGAACTAAAGTAGAAAATTTTTTTAATTAAGTTTATTGGGGTAGCATTGGTTAATACAATTATATAATTTTCAGGTGTTCATTATAATTTGACATGTGTATATTCTATTGTGTGTTTACCACTCAAAGTACAGTTTCCTTCAGCTACCATATATCTGATCCCAAAATAAATTTTTAAAAGATATTTTAATCACATCTTTCTTACAAACTATGTCTCCTTTAACTTGTTTCTTCTACAGATTACACATCACAGATCCTCTTATAATAATGTTTTCCTTCCCATTATGAGTCTTTTGCTTTGGTTTGGGCCTCTTGGTTAACTACTCTCTAAAGCATAGTGCCTAGAGAAATCACACCTAACCATAGATATGGTTTCATCTCAGTGGACTATATCAGGACTATTCACTAATAGACATGATACTGCTTCTATAACCAGGAGTGTTTAATGTATTAATACTTTTAAGTCACAATCTCTGCAATGGAGGTAGTTGGGTAACAATAGTATTTGGCTTTGTTACATAGTTATTTTCAGGCTAAAAAGAAATAGAAGATATAAAAACATTTTGAAAAACAAAGTATTTTATTAAAAATGACAGCAAAATTTACTAGGTACTTTCTATGTACCAAGTACTGTTCAAAGCACATTGTATGTATTAACTTGTTTACACAACTACTACTAGAGCTAGAAACTATTAGTATTTTCACATAAGAAATGAGAAAACTGAGGAACAGGGGGATTAATACAGTAAGTTAATAGCAGAGTCAGAGAGAAATCCAGATAATTCGACTTCAGAGCTCTCACTCTGCCTTCTTTTCCTTTGGCTAGGCACTCGGGTTGTGGGTAGGATGTTCAGAAATGAACTAATTATGGCTAAGTAGCAGGAAGAGTTATTCTTGGTGGGCAGGGATGGTCGTGGTAGTTCTGACTACCTCAGCACTCTGATCCATAGGGTATCACATATCAAACTCTAACAATAATGAGAGTGTGACCATACCATTTCTTTGTTAAGAAATGCAGAACTTCTTAACAAAAGAAGTTTTCTAAAATATTAAGCATTGGAGGACAAGGAGGAATAATAGAATAATAAAATTGGAAAATATAATTTATCTGCCTCTTTCCTAGTGTAGGATTTTTCCACATATCTCTAACAGATAGTCATTTGGTCACTTCTTGAACTCAACCCTCCAGTTGCCTCAACTGCTTCTTACAGAGAATTTCCTGACTGCCTTCCTGGGCACACTGATCGGTCAATGCCTTCCTTAAAGCATGAAACTCTAAATTCAGCATTAAATCCAGATGTGGTTTGTTCCAAACCAGTGAGCTTTCATTTTTAAAAAATGTATTCAAGCAGAGCCAGATGACAAAGTCACCTGGCTGTCAGAGTTATCACAGTGAAAGTTCCAATACTGCACTGGATGTTAGACTAGCTGCCATTCAAGTCCTCTTCCAAATAAGATTCTATGGATACTAGACAGACTTCACGAACAGAAGTAGAATAATGATTGATATTTACAGACTCAGAGAAGATGTTCTTCCAAAGTAACATATATAGTCATCCTTAGGAAGGGACCTAAGGCATTTGAAAATTTGTAGAATTTATGAAATATATTATAAAATGAAATTTCTATACTTTAACTGCCTTAATTAGTAAAAATCTTTTAAATTGATAATATAAAGGACTGTCTTTAAATGTATGTCTTGGTAAGAGAAAAAGAAAGGAAATGAACAGATGAGAAAGAACAGGAAATCCATAGGGTAATCTTTGTGAGAATAAAGCTCTGAATGCCAGCTTAATTCAATTTTCACTTAATATTATCATTGTGGAAACTCCAAGGGGATTTTTCAACATCCAGAAATCTGTGTTTCTCTTTTCCAGCCTCAGAATCAGCAGAAAAATTGAAATGTATACATGAAAATGAGTTTCTAGCATCCTCTCATAAGGTTTGTACGGGAAAAAAAAATGCTTAGCACTCTCAGAAGGTACAACACAATTCTGCATTGTTTAAGTAGGGAAACAGCTGACACACTTTATGGAAACCAGATTTTTTGGTCTGATAGTACCTGATATTTTATACTTTTAAGAAGAAAAGTTGTCACACTACTCAAACCTCAGATGAATTCCTTTTTATAATTAATATTTACAATCTTAGGTTTTCAAACCTAAATATTTGAGATTCTAACATTCAACAGACGACTTGTTCTTGAAACAGGAACCACGTTACACTGGTAGGCATTTGAAGATTCTTTATGAGAATCATTATCCCACCTTAGATCACTAGTCATCCTAACTGTGTAAACTGGGAGAATGAAAAATCTCTTTGGCTGATTTTGAGGTGATTAAGATGAGCTCTATGACTTTCGAAATATGCTGTCACCTCAACATTTCTTCAGTGATAAAGTCCTTGTTGTTTCTGAGTTTGCATATGTGAATTCAATAGCCAAAGGTAGACAGGAACAGAGAACTCTAGCTCTGTTCCCTGCCCACAGGCCCCTTCCCCAACTCTAACAGATACTGAACCCTCTCTGAAATTAAGAGATTAGTTTAATGTATATTTTTATGGTATTCAGAATAGGGTATTATCATGTTATTAAAAAACTAAAGTAGATTTATAAAAAGGAAAATCAATGTATGAAACATTTTATATTTAGAGTTAATTTATTTCCAAATGTACTAATTTGGCTACCCAAATATGCATTTCAAAAAATTATGCAAGGTATATATAGTATTTTTAAAGTTTTACTACTGATGCCATTCTTAGTAGAGAAAGACGTTTTCTCATTAGTCACTGAAAACAGTCTTCTTTTAAAAATATTATGAAGATTCTTGATGCTTTTAGAAATTCCCTTTTATAACTCTAATTTAACTTAACGAGTGAATAGATGAATATGGATGTGGAGAGGGGAGAGAAATAGGCTTCCTGAGTGATTATACTTAAAAAAAAAAAAAAGGAAAAAGGTAGCGACGTAAAAATAATCAGGTATTACAGACAATGTTTGTGTTGCCCTCTCCCCATTCATATATTGAAGCTCTAACCCTCAGTAATGATATTTGGAGACAAGACTTTTAAGGAGTACTGAAAGTTAGATGAGGCCATGAGAGTGGGGCCTTCATGATGGGATTAGTGTCCTTAAAAAGAAGAGACATCCAAGAGCTTGCTTTCCCTCTCATGAAGTAGGACCCTCCACAAGCCAGGAAGAGAGCCCCCAACAGAAATCGACTATTCTGGCACCTTAATTGTGGGCTTTCCAGCTTCCAGAACTGTGAGAAATAAATTTTTTATTCTTAAGCCACCAGGTCTATTGTATGGCAGCCTGAGCTAAGACAACAGGTAACTTGTAACATGAATTAAGAAATCAATAGTTTATGTTGGTTTTGTATTATGGCAAAACAACTGTCTCTAATAATGCTAATTCAAAGCTACAGATAGCTTCAAAGTTTAAATTCATAATTAACTCTTCACTTTCTGCTGCTTCTTATCAGACCAGAAGTTTCTGAAATTAGACTTCTCTTTATACCTAAACAAGCCTTTTAACTCAGTAAGGTTCACCCTTTACAAAAAGGATTTAAGAAATTTTTGCAGAATACTCTACTGTCAACTGACATTAATTAAAGTTTAAGCCAAAGAGAACATAATCAAATCATAATCATTATAGGGGCATTTTTGAATCTGTTTATCAAGCAATAATTGACACATAAAAATCTGTAAATAGCACCACCCACCATCCCACTCAACTGAAGAACTAGAACATCAGCAATACTACTGAGGCTACTTTACGTGTTTCTTTTTGATTCTATTCCCTGGCCACTCTGCCAAGCTACTGCGGTAGTTTTCCAAGCTACTGCTGTAGTTGTAGTCTACCCTATAAAGTTTTCTTTACCTGTAGAGGCAGAAAAAGCACTTTTAAATGTAGGTTCTTACCATTTTAAAAGAAGATACAGAAGTGTCATTTTTGTAATTTGGCTTCTAAATCAATTTTTAATAAGGAATCACATCCAGCAAAATGATTTAGTACTCACTTCCTTCCTATCCCTCAACTACAAACTCCACACTGAAGAAAACTTGTGCTTTTGGATACGAGTGTAGGAGAAACCAGAGTTAGGGGAAGGGTGGCTAAGCAGAGCTAAAATGAACTCCTAAGTTTTACCACCTACTTTTTAACACTGTGGTCTCTTTCTACTAAAAATTCTTTTTTTCAAAGAGAGCACAGTTGGCACAGGTACTAATTACTTTCACCAGTAGAAATGTCATGCTTGACAAAACAGAGACTGTTTTAGTAGAAGTGAT
Source organism: Eidolon dupreanum (assembly GCA_028627145.1). Classification (NCBI taxonomy): domain Eukaryota; kingdom Metazoa; phylum Chordata; class Mammalia; order Chiroptera; family Pteropodidae; genus Eidolon; species Eidolon dupreanum. The sequence goes on from CM053508.1 coordinate 54,630,675, forward strand.
TCCCTAATGAAAAATAAAAGACATTTTCAAGCCCCTATTGTAACAAAATGAATATACATAAGCATAAAGATTTTATACAATATATCCTAACATAAGTAGGCAAGGAAACTTGCTCTAAGGGATTTCTGCATTATAGTGAGACATGCATCGCTCAGCAAGATATGTTTTAAAGATGTGATCTGATTAGATACATAATTAAACCTAAAGTACTTGAAGAGTTCGCTAATGCAGACTTAGTACATTTTGACCTTCTTGTAATCCCAAGTAACATCTGAACTATGATCCATAAAAGTTGGAAATTAAAAAATGGTATGACCTTTCATCTACCAAGATTTGGCAAGAACAGAGGATGATAAAGGCCACTAAAGGCCACAGGGAGCCAGGCAAGTGCCCACAGATAATGCTAACACTTTCTTAAAAGGGAAAAAGGTTCTATATAAACTTTATTCCAGATACCAGGACTGTTTTATATAGGGTGACTCTACAGACTGTTACATAATTCAATTCCTACTAACTCTGATAAAATTACAAAATACATTACAATCTTCTTAGAGCTCATGTGGCCTAAACTCTTCATTTTTTAGGGTAAAAAACTGAGAACATGGAGATATAATAAAACTTGCCATGATCACAGTTGGTCTTCTACCTTCAAGTTCCTGCCTTTTCCCATAAACCTGGATCCCAAAGATGCAGATAAAACTATTTTTTGCATTATGAGGGGAAAAAAATCTTAAATTGTAAGATATAAATTCAGAATAATTAAACATATCTAAAAATATATATATATTTGGGGTTTTATTTTTAAATCTTCACTTATTCTTCCAAGCAGCTATGAAAGAACCATTTTTAGTAATCCATCTGAGGAAAGATGCAGTCTTTCGTGCCCGACAGGTGATAAGTAATGACTTATATTTTCTTAATACAAGAGTATTTCACTTATTCATTATTGGATAACAAACCATCTGCTAAATGGTAGGTTACCTGGGCAATTCTTCTCTATACATGAGGGTGCTAGGATGACTGATGTCACCTAGAGACTGGACCATATAGGAGCTAAGGAGAACCTAGACTGTCTGGGAAACTTCGATGGTTAGAGCCATTTAGAGGCTTAACTGAGTTAAGGTGGGTCTCTGGCTCGATGTCTCAGTTCTCCACATGGATCTCTCCACATGACTGCTGGGGCTGCATCATGGCATGGCAGCTGGGTTCCAAGATGGAGCATTCCAAAAGTAAGAAAGTGGCAGCTGCCAAGCCAATTCAGAGGCTGGTCCTGGAAATGGCATAACAGCAATTCTGCCTTATTTTATTCATAAAAGCAGTCCTGACCTTAGTTTAGAGTCTGTATGGGGGAGAACCAGATAATGGCATAAATAATGAGAGACACGGTTCATTGAGGGGGTCTTCAAAAACAATCTACCATATAAGAAATGTTAAAATGATGGTTAAACATGATATTCAGAGAAGACTTACACTGAAGGAGGGAGCTGTTAACCAAGAATACTACATTAGAATATGACAATAGATATAACCCTAAAAATTAAATATAAATACAAAAAAATTGCACTGATCCTATATATCCTTTGTGTTTCGTGGATGTGCTTTATGGAATTCAAATGAATACTGTGGCATTATTTTCAACCAGATATTAATTTTAAATAAGTATGCTCTTAAAAATGGGTTTATGTAGCCTAAAGTACTTGCTTATTACCAAATCATTGTCAATTTGTGGAATTATGATTTTTTTAATTTAAAGCCTTGAATAAAAAAATAATAATTGTTCTGTAAAAAAAAAAAAAAAGCCACACACACATACATACATATAGGCTCAAGAACACATTTCTGCATTTATAAACTACTAATTTAAACAAATTTATGTATTAAATGTGAGGAGGGGAAGGCCAAGCTCCAAAAGAATTCAATTATATACTCTGTCGATTACTTGGTAATCTACATTTATCCAAATGCCACCTGGGACTGAGCCTGGACAATAAAGAATTTAAGTGGGAAATGTTGGAGTAGTCAAAAGCATGTATGTGCCCATTCTAAATATGTTCAAAAGTTTCAAAAAGGTATCAAAGGGGCAGGGATCTAACTTACTGAGATTCTACTATGTGCCGAAGACTGTTCACATTAATCACATTATTTCACTTGATCCTCTCAAATGCCTTGTGAAATGGGATGATTATTCCCATATATGAATAAATGCATTAAAAACTGTATGGCTCTAGTCACATACTTAGAAAATGAAAGCACAGAGAATAGAACCCAATCAGAGCCTATATCCTTTCAATTATATCAAGGAATTTTTATGGTATTTTTAAAGGATGGTACTAAATTCTACTTTATTTCTACTTAAAAATAGTTTTTAAACACCTTACTTTTCTGTTTCCAGTCTTATTCATTATTAACCATTATATGGAAGCATGCATTTACAGAGAAGAAATATGACATTTAAAGAACCTCTTTAGTTAATCTTCCTGCATTGAAATCATTCTCTTCCAATTGCCTGTTAATCTAAATTTGTCGTTTCCTACAGAAGAGCATACATGTCTAAATACTAATGCTTTAAAAATAAAAGGGCCAGAAAAACAAATCTCACTTTACATCTACACTTCATAACTATATCACAGCAAAAGGAATCATACATTTTTTTAGTGCATTAGCTTCAATGTACTGGGTAATGTCTTAATCATTCCATCAATTTTTGAGCTCCCTGAAAACCAATACCTCTAAAAGCATATTTATCTCCCATGACACTTAACATAGTGACCTACACATGGTAAGTACTGAATGTTAGTTGAATGAATAAAAGGAAGAGAAATCTGAAATACCAGAAATGACACTGAATATTTCAAAAAGTACCAAAAAAATGTTAGTTACCTTCAATATTTGGTAACATATAATCATAGCAATAGTAGGCACTGAAGAGATACATAGTATTCCTATTTATTAATATGTATAGTAATGCCCAACTCCAACCTATTCCTTATTATAAGGACGTGATAAATTTAGGACGTTTATTTTGAAAGAAGATAAAGGCAGCTAGGAAAGAAAAATACACAAGAGAGACAAAAATGAACTCTGAAGAGTGTCGAATGTTGAAATAATTTGAGATGCATTCTAACATTTTCATCCACTGTAAAAAGATATCCTCATGAAAATTAATATTGAAAAACAAGAGACTACCACCACTTTAAGTTTACATATCAAACAAGGCCAGAATATTTGTATAATTGCTAATAAAACATCTGATCTTGATAGAAAATACTATAAAAGGGAGATTAAAAGACAACAAATCTAAGTTTGAAAATATAGGAATTATGAATTTTAGAAAGGTATCTGTTTTAAAAATCTGGTTGTACTTTAACGCAATTCAAAACAATCAGCATGTTATGCCTAATCATAATGAGCAGGAGATACAAGAAAAATAAGTTATGTCTATGCTCCTATGTTTCTAAAGTGGCTATCATCAGAACACGTATATGATTCAATGAAAGTAGCATTTAAGAATAAAATATTACAAAAAAAATTTCCTCCCTTAGTTTTTTAGGAAAAAAAAAAAAACCTAAAAATTTCCAAACTCTATTTTGATTTACATGTAAAATCAAAGCCTAAAATAAATATATAAATTATTTAAAATCTTATTGGTGCTTCACTATTTTCAGAATTCTACAGATCAGGAAAACAAATGTCTATGGGAGATAAAAATATTAACCATTCACATATTACCTAATTAGATAATCATCAAGTCACAGTATAGAATTAAGAGACTATTTAAAATTTACACTGTCATTGTATAATCTCACGCATTACATTAAAAAGGAATGCTGAAGTCTAAACTCCCCACACATATTTAGGCAAATTCTCTACCTACTAGTTAATGTATAGGGAACATTTCTTTTCTAAAAACATGACAAAATTGACATTTCCATGGGCTTCTAAAATTTACAAACCAGGAATCATAGTAAAAACAGAGACAGGCAAGGACTCGGTTAAGCATTAATATAGTCATTTAGAAATCCTCTAAAAATGAATTTGATTCTGTACTGTGTTCTAAAATACAAATTCAAGAAATAAAACTTTATTCCGACTAACTTTCTAGATATGTAAAGTGCCTCTTGTTAATAGACAATTTGACTTCCTAATTCTAGATAAATACATGCAAATGGCTTTCAAAAATACTAAATATTTAAGATAGAGCTGTAATTTAGCAGCTAGATTCGCTTATACATTTTTTTGATGTCGATAGTAAGAAAACAAAAAATAATGTGATAACTAAGGAATCTCATCCCAATCTCCATTAGCTCCTAGGATAATTTACTGCTTTGTTGCTTTACTGCAACTGGTACATTTAATAAGAATTGCTCTGTGCCATCAAGAAGGGTAATATTTAAATATAGATGTTATTCAATTTTAATTATGAAATTTTATTTGTATTTTGCATATCGATGGACCATTTTAAATTTTGTTATATGCATAAATAGCACAAAAACATAAAAAATTAAGTCTAATTTTTCTATTTATTTTGAGAAAATTGATAATTTAAAAAATAAGAGTACATTTTGAAAAATTATTGTATTATTCATATGTTATTAATCCTTCAGTATAATAATAATGTTGAGATGTGCTTTTAAAAGTGTTCTACACATTAAAATATATACTTCTCTTTCATGGTATAATTTCTCAAAAGCAAATTAATAAAATACTACTAACAACATATAACAGACAATATAATAGCCCCCTCGTTCACATACTTCTGAGTTAATTATCTAAATGGCAAAAAACACAGATGATTTTTTTTTCACTCAGAGGATAAAATTGTTTATCAGGGAGCAAAATCATATCCTAAGCTTCTGCTACATGCGAAGTGCCCAGCTTGGTCTGGTACAAAATACAAAAGAAAGCTAATAGGTTAGTAGAAGAAAAAGTCATGTATAAATAACTACAATTCAAGAACTCTATGGAAAATGCTATAGAGTAATATAGAAAAAGAGCCAGAGGAATTTGGATGAGAAATACACTGGCTCCAGCTAAAGAAATGAGGGAAGTGTATCTTCCTTTGGGAAGAAGGAAAAATAAAGGAGTTCTATATATTTGTGTAGGGGTGAGACAGGGAGAAGAAGTAATCTGTTAATTATAGTGTTCATGCTCCTTAATTATTATGATTTACTGAGCTAGAAATGGGCTGTTAAGGTATAAGGGTAAGGATGGGAGAATGAGGCTGGGATGAAAATCGACTCATGCTAATCTCACGTAGATTATGCAGAATGGCATGGAAAACTGAAGTATGCTGGATTCTAAAAAGAACTCTGTCTAAAGATATAGCTGCACTTACCACAGATAAGAAAGTATTTCTGCACAGTGATAAAAGTCACTTTATCTAGTAAGAGGATCCAAGAGGATCTGGAGCTTAAAGTAACTCAAGAATGTTAAAATCTTTAAAGCAACTTCAAAATTGAAGGAAAAGGAGCAGTTATCATTTAAAAATATCTTCAAAAAGCCAAAATCTTTGCTACATATGTACATAATTTAACCTTCCATGAAAGTAGAAGTCTCTCCTCAAATTATCCAGAGAAACTGAACACTCCTTAGGCCATGTAAAATAATATACATGCTATCTACAATAACAAATAATATATATTGAGAGATTCAATTCCTTGCCACTATTATATGGGTTTCATTAGAATGGGAAAAAAGTGTGGAAGCAGTCAAGGAAAACTGAATCATTTTCATCGATAAGATTATCACTCAGAAAAATAATTTTTTAAAGGTGAAATAGTTTATTATTTCTAAGGGGTACCATCTATCCTGATATTTTCATAGCATATATGCAGTATAAGTAAATTCAAATAAATTAATGCTTTAAATATTAGGCACAAGATGATTTTCCTCAATATTTGCAGTGTAACTTAAAAAATATTTTACATTTTTAAAATAGAAAAGCCATCTTTTAACATTAAAAAATTAAGTGTCATTTAAAAAAGACACAACAGTATAAAGTGCTTTGTTTTTCAATAGCTATTAGGTAAATCATTCTTAAACTTTGCAGTCAATAACCAAAGGCTGTAAAGGATTATATTTCAGTCTCTATTCAGCAAAAACATAAAGCAGATAATGAGTTGCCAGCTGTACATTTTATATATTGCCTTACACTATGACAATTATATATTAATGCAGACTATTTCTCTCTGCTTTAATCTATTTTCTTTCAATATACTATTATAAAAACTTAGCCAATTAAAAAAATAAAAAAGGAGAGCTGTTACACAGATCCAAAAAAATTATTAGCAACACTTTTTCAGCTTTAAATGGAAAAAGTGTTGTTACCTAACATTTTCCTCTGCCAAATAAATGTAAAATACATATATCCTAACAAAGATGGGTAAATAGGACATAAACAAATATTTCCAATTTCCATTATTATACTCAGAAAATAATGTTGTTATAAGTTTAATTGCCAACAAAGCTGCAGTACCACATAACAAACAACTTTCAGTGTCTGACATTCAAAGAAAAAAGGCTTAAGAGCCATGCTTCGCCAGCTCTATGAATATGTCACAACTGCCAATAACAGATATAGCAGCATTTCATTTTATAGTGTAAAGGTGCCAGTAAAAATACAGCTGTGTGTGTGTGTGTGTGTGTGTGTGTGTGTGTGTGTACACACATACATATATATACCAACTCAAAACATTTTAAATGTAAAGCAAAAAGGAATTACTTAAGGGGACGATTATATTTTAAATGACTTACCTTTCGCCCATCACTTGCATGGCAATTCACATTTAGAGGAGTGAGTAAAGCCATTAGTTTTTCTTCATTACCACTCCTATAAAAAGGTAGTTAAGTCAATTATTATAAAAATATACAGCTTCTTATGAATATTTATGGGTATTTTTCACGAGAGTGGAAAATAATATGTGTTTACTTTGATTTATTTTATATGGTTCTGAATGAATCTCTTGCTATGTTCAATTTAATTAATATATTTCTAATTAATTCCTATTATTCATCATGTAATGGTACAACTTGGAAAATGTAGCTTTCTACAATTTTTTTTGTTTTATTTATCTGCATAAAGTCATCTTCCTAATTACAAACAAACTTTATTCTGATAAGTAATCTAAAACACTGGAGTTAAAAATACCCACAAAATGCTGTAAAAAGCTAATCAATTAAATTATAAATGACTAAGAACAAAAGAAAATGGATGAGAATTTTTAACATTTACTTTGTGCCCTTCATTCAAGCTTTTGAAAATTAGAAAAATTTTCAAAGAAAAATAAAGATATAGGTATTTAAATACTTCAAGAATATCACTGGAAAAGCTGAGCAACTAAGGTTTGCAGGTACCTTAAGAAATGTTCCAAATAAAATTAACCTTATAATCATCACCATGTTGAAAGACTGTCTCATTAATACACTAATCATGTAAAATAAAGTACACAAAGATTTTGTATAAGGTCTTTATCTGCATTACTGCATAAAATCCAAGCAAGACAATAACATGTTATAATTTTTATAGTCCTCCACCTGCCCTCCCCCTTTCTCCCTTAAATGCATTATATTCACTTAAAATGAATGGAATCACTTACCTAGCAGCTTCTAGGAGTTCGTCTTTCTTGTATTCACCTAGATGATTGCAAAATATCATGCTGTTAGCATTTGGCAGAAGACAGATTAAGAAATGCAGTAGGCAGCAAATAGAGAATTAAATAGAGAAGAACAGAAAAAGAGAGTCCACACCCCGCTGGGTGATGGAGCCGTGACGTTAGCCAGCTTGTGAAGGCAGCATCACCAGTGCCTTGGAGACGGGCAGCAAATTGACGCAGCTTCTTGTCCAATCCTCAGATGAAATAGCTTTCTTCAGACAACCAATGAATGCTAAATTTCGTGTCCAGAAACACATTCCCTCTGATAACAGCATGCCAGCTGAAGACAATGTCCCCTCCCCCTTTTTCTATTCACCCTGTCACAGTATACTTGTGAAGCATAATACATTCTGAGACAAAAGCAAAATAATGTGGCTTTTTAAAGGTACGAATTACTTGTCTTCATAAAAAACTCAGTTTTCTTTGTAATGACATGGAAAGTTAAAAAAATTAATACTGCTGAGCTTTATAGCAGTAGGAAAAAAAATCAGAATCATGAAGCCTTTGCCTCGATAGGGAAGGTCTGTAGACTAAAAATATGTGAAGTACGTACCAAATGCTATGAACCTCTTGGAGGCAGCGCTCCAAAAAATAAAACAATGAATATATTTTGAAATGACAATAATACTCTAATGTGCTATAACCTTTACGATTTATATAAATTCAATACCAAATTTAAACAAACAATAATTTTTAAAAGTATTTTTAAAAAGGAGGCTGGGGTCTCTGAGAATGAGCAGAGATATCCATCTACTGACATGTAGATAAGTTTTCTCCATTCTATTTTTTTAATATATCACAGACTGAAAAGAGGTATGTAATTTAAAATCTTCAATACTAATTTCTTAGGGTATTCAAGATCTAATAAATAAGTTTCTTTTGCAAACTCAACTGAAGAATAAGGAATTTTATTAATAACAGCATTTGTATGTGCAATATATAAAAAGAATAGCCAGGACTGTGATTCAGCTATAATACACAGATTCAGTTTGCTATATCATTAAAGAAATAATTATACAAAATATCTAAGCAAATGATTATATGAAAGTAAATATTAAGTACACTAAAAGTTTAAATAAAAATGTTTTAATTCTAAGAAAAGCTTATATGATTTTTTAAAATCTTATTTGTAAATATGGATTTCTTTACATTTTTTCTGTTTTACTACAGAATGCAAAATATTGACACAAATACTAAAGACACCTCAAGATCACCAAACATATGTTTAAGTTCTATAACCCATAATTAGCAAATATCTTTTTAGTTTAAACTTTGTCTTGCTTCTCAGATTAAGATTACATTAAAATCTAAAAACTGTAAAGTTATTTTCAAATAAAAAAAGTTGTTAAATATCTATTCTCTCCTAAGGAAATTTTACATACCAATAAAGTCACAGGTTCAACAATATATATGGATAAGCTAGAATGTATGATTCATGGTCATAAGAGTTGGTCTTTCCAATTTCCCACATATTGTATCCCAGAATCTTTCATTGGTTAACAGTTTAAGATTTATATTATATTCCCTAGCCAAAAGTTCTCTACTTCCCAAAGCCAAAGACCTATTTTTAGTAAACATTTTAGTTGGCAATATGAAAGTTAGTGAGTCAACAAATAAAGCTTCTGTAACGAAAATGACAAAACCCACACCCCCAAACGCCTTAAATATCAAGAGCAAAGTCAAATTATGGAACTGTTTATAAAGGTCATTCATTCAGTCAGGTAATGAACATTTATTTGAAAGACCTATCTGCCAGATTCAAAACCAAAAAGACACCATCATCTTTGAACTTAAAGAATATCAGTCTATTAAATGAGACAGACAAACAAATGATTACAGTAGAGGATGAAAAGAATCTTATGAAATGCTATAAAGAGCTTAAAAGCCAGTTTAAATGGGATTAATAAAAGGCAGGGTTTTGTAGTTCAAGAAAGGCTTCCTGGAAGAGGGGAAACCTGCACAGAGTTCTGAATGAAGAACCAGCGATCCTCAGGTGAAGAAGAGTTGTGGAGAAGGAAGAAACCAAAGTAAAAGAAATGAGAAGGGAAACAATTGCTCTGTAAACCTGAAGCAAAGGACACATGCAGGGGAATGGGTAAGAATCAGAAAGAGAAGAATTAGAAAGATCATGAATGGTTCTCTAAGAAATTTGAATATTATTTTGAAAACAATGAGGAAATATTAAAATATTTTAACAAAGGGAGTGCAAAATATATTTAAAGATCTATTAATGTTTGTGATTATGTAAAATATTTCCATGCTCTACTCCAGTGAACTTTTGTTGGGAAGGAAAGCAGTACAAGGCAAAGGGAGAGGGTAGATGGGACAATGAATTGACATAGTTTATATTTTGGAGTAAGTATAAATTCCCTAATATATAGTAAAAACACATTAAAATTGGGAAATGAAAGTAGCTACTATTGAAATCTAAGTCATAGTGAAACACGACTCCAATAAGCCAGGTAATAAAACTGCAAAGTATTTGAGATCTTGAAAGTTTGAATCAGTCTACCTAAACTTCTCATCAAGAACAAGCATATTGATGTTTTTTCCAAAAGGCACATTTTTTTTTTTTTTGGTTATTCTCTCATGGATAAACTGATAATAAACCAAAACTTTCAAAAGGAAACACTTAAGTGCATCCGAGTGTCAGACACAGATATTACAAATGGCTTTCTCCTCTTACCGTTAGAGACTCTAGTATTTTAATCAGCTTTTCTGCAATACATTCCAACATCCACTATCTGGTGCCCAAGGACCACAATCCATAAACAGCCAAAGCTATTTTTCAAATGTTACATTGTAGGAACTAACATAATGAATTCAGAGTTCCTTACACACTCTGACAACAAATCTGAGATACTTACTTAACAGCTAAACCACCAGTTCTGTTTCATTTTAGCTGAGAATCTGAAAATATTCTGGCTGAGACTACAGTGCTCTATGGAGCATTTATATTCTTTAATAACATCCAGATAAAGTCTAGCAATAGATCAGCTAGAAAGGAAACTAGGCAATTATAGTCAAGATAATAGCAGCCAGGACTGGAGAAAATGGATGTCTTAAAATATTTTTCTTTGATTAGAATAAAATAAGTGGGGTAAAAAAATAAGCAAGCCTAAAGTCTACTTTCCAAAGCCTGAATTGTTTTTATTAGTAAACTAAATATAAAATACGTGTAAAGATAAATACAAAAACACACACATATTGTGCACACACATTGGTGGGGGTACGAGTTAATATGTTAAAGAGGTATGTTATCAGAAAGGTTAAAGATAAAGGTTAAAAAGAAATTAGCCTTTGTATTTCTCTGAGGTAGTTAGACAAAATTACTTTTTGAATAAAAATGAAGAACACCTACATCAATAAACAAGTCATGATTATTAATCTCTTTTACGTTTTGAGGAGCTTTTGCCCCTTCAGCAACTGACAGGATGAAAGTAAAATCAGTTTTGTAAGAATGAGTTCATTTGGTTTGTTAAGATGGAACAGCATAGGAAGATTATGCACATGGAATCACAAATTCTTAAAGTAATAAGGAACTAAAAAAGAATTACAACTTTCTGTCCTCTACTCTGAATCTACGCATAATAATGCCTATCGGTAACATCTCTTGTTATATGACATGAGGAAGGATGTAATTTAAAAGTCACCTTTCTCCTGTCATCTCACCCACAATTTCAGAATTACTGTCCTAAGAAACCATCTGCAACATATTCATTTTCAGTTAATGCAATTGATGCTAAGGCAGTTAAATGAATTGTCTAAGGTTTCATGAGCATTATTCACTATCTGTCAGGCCCTCCACAAGGCTAATACTTGAACACAAATCTGCGCTCTTGAAGAAAAGATGTAAATGAAAGAGTAACAAAACAATAGCAATAACGTAATTTTAAAAACAATGACAATAACTAGCTTTAAATAGGTTAAACATATTTATACAATACAAGCCAAATATTTACATCAAAACCACTTTAAAGCATTGGAGCTTTCATATGAGTTTGTAAACACTGGGCAAAAAAAAGTATGCAGGGTTTACCTTTAGTTTGTTTCAATATTTTGGACCAAGGGAATAGGAATGAAGAACATTCATCTTAGTCTATTTAAACGGTCAATGCATTTTGCATTTCCCAGAGCATGCTTAAATTCCTCATGCTTTAGGTATCTCAAAGGAAGAGCTACGTAGAGACTTCAATCAAGAATCTCAGTTACCAGGCTGAGGATCCTTATGTTGCCAAATGCTAAGTCCTATCATGAGTTGATAATTTTCATATAGATATTTCTTCATCAAGGTACCAGCAAATACAAGAGATCCTTGTAACTAAACTGACAACCTATATGTGGAATAAAATATTATTTGGGTGATATATTCCATGTGTTTTCACTAAAAGATATGAAGTTAAAAGGTAGGTCTCTTCCACCAAAAACAATTTTCGGACCAATTGAAAATATATATTTCTACTGTAAACAATGAATCCCGGAATTCTAGAATTATTTTTTTTCTCTGTGAAATCTTTCAAGAATATTTTCAGGAAAATTAGGAGAAAATTACAGTTTTCAGAGTTCTCAATGCTTTTTTTCCTACTTCTGAACCCTATCACTCTTCCCACTCATTTTGGTACTTGCTTCAAAGTACATAACATTTGTTAAGTCTAGAATTTTGGTCAGACTAAACACTCCACATCCATTCTAAACATGGAATAATTTGGGGCTTTCAAATCCTAGGCATGAACAGAGTATTTTCCTGGTGGAGATTCTTTCCCTCTTTTGCCTCCTACAACTCTGACCTTTTTAATTAGCCAACATTAGCTAATATTAAACATCACCTGTGATACAATGCCATCATAACCTCTAAGGTGTACTGTTCAATATAGTATCTACAACCCCTCACATGGCCACTTACTTTTAAGTGAATTATAAAGAATATTTAAAAAATAAAAATTCTGTTCTTCAGTTGTACCAGTCATATTTCAGGTTTTCAATAAGTACATGTGGCTAGCGCCTACCACACTGGACAGGCAGAAAATGTTAGAATAGCTGAAACTTTTCTTGGACCATGCTACTCTAGAGTGTTTTTATTAATGATTTAAGAAGTCATCTTTTACTCTAATAAACTACTTTCTATATTATTCTTACTCCTAACATTGTACTGCCAAACTTTTCCTCTACTAAATACCAAATAACTTCTTCATCAGCATGAAATATAGAGAAAAACATTGGATTTTATGACAAAAGAGCGGGGGTGAGTCCTAGTTCTGCCATCGATTCACTTGTGTGACCTCAAGAAAGTCACTTTATCCTCCAGGAAGCCTCCAATTTATTGTTTTTTGGACAATGAGAGTAAAGGGTTAAATGATCTCTGAAGTTTCGGCTCTAAAATTCTGATCCTATATTTGATTCTCTATATTGCTCAGATCTTTTTCTAAGATAATTTTAATGTTGCTCTAAACAGACTTTAAGAAAAAAAAACATAAAATTTTTTAGAAAAAAAATCTCTACTGAACTATTATAAAAAAGTAGTATCTGAGAATTATAGAGTAGGTACTAAAGCAATTTTACCCAACTATTTACTTAGTTAACGATGCTAAATTTTTGTTAACATTCTAACTAGAAGCTAAATGAGCCAGCTCTTTCAGAAGAAAGTGTTTTTTTCTGTATAATTCTGATCTTTATTAAAGATATTTCTATTTTGTTCATAAGATTTTTTCTAAAGCAAAAAAGTTCACTTAAGTATGAAACTAGACATAAACCCAGATTATTATTTAAGAAGAATTTCCAATTCTTCAGGAAAATGAAGATGTCTCACTCTCTACAGGGCAAGTGAAATTCAATTTTCAAAGAAAAAAACTCTCGAATATAAATATATTATCCAATATCACATATTTATATGATAAAAATTATATGTCAATTCCAAAATGTAAACCAGTGTCCTAAACCATTTCAAAAACACAATATAACAATGAAATATATCAAAGACTCTGCAAAAATATAATTCAATCAATAAATGACTGTTAACAACCAGTTTCCTGGCATGCAATAATAAGACTCTGTTTAGCCCAGCAACATCTCAGATACACATCCCATTTATGGACACTTAGTGAGCTTTAAATAATTTATACCTGTTTCTGACATTCTGTCAACTATATGTGAAATGTGACTCGAGACTTTTTTGCTGAAATTTGTTTTTTTTTTTTTTTTTTTTTTTTGTTAAAATATAAGTATTAAAAGTTGGGACATAAATATAAATACACATTGGCCAAAAAAAAAAAAAGGGTGTATTACAAGATATATATAGTCTCTAAAGTTGGATATTAAAAGCCAAGAGAGATGTTCCTATAAGACGTTGTTCCTATGAGACATTCTACAACGTGTGCCTGTAATAAAAAAAAAAAACGACCTTTTAGATTATGCTGTAGATGAAAAGACTTGGTATATCAAAAAGAAGACAAGGAAGGAAGGAAGGAGGAAGAGAGTTCTCAATCTAAGCATGGTAGATTGCAACACCATGTATTGAGTCTGGGTGCCTGAAATGCCATTACTTAAGCCATCAACTGTGTGTGCTAATGGCTGGCCAGGGCTGGAAGAAGTGGGACAATGATGTTTTTACTATCACAATGTTTGTTTCAAAAAAAGTGGTTTGGAAAAGAAAATCCATATTTAATCCAAAAACAGACCAACAGTTTTATATTCTTCGTTCTATTAAGTCAATGTTTTTCTATAGGCATCGATCCACAATTTCTTATTTGCAAATCTAAAATCCAAAAAGCTCTAAAAACTTATTTGGCAGCAAAACTTGACCCACTTAGTATACTAGCTATCACATACTTCATTGATGAAAACATTAACCTTTGATTATAGGGTACAGCTCCAGACTCCACTGGCATGTTTTATAAGATATAGTGGGTATATTGTGTCTTATTTTATTTATTGATTGAAGTATAATTTACATATAGTAAAATTCAATATTTTCAGATATATAGTTCTATTAATTTTAACCAACTTCTACAGTTGTGTGGCCACTACCTCAAGACAGAATATTTCCATCATCCAAAAAGGTTCCTCAGTCTGGACCTCTCTATAATCCATCTCCTACCCCAACTCATTCCCAACCACTAATCTCATGTCCCTACAGTTTTGCTTTTTATAGAATGCCATATAAATAGAATCATAGAATATGTAAACTTTTGAGTATGGCTTCTTTCCTTCATATAAATGCTTCTGAGACTTATTCATGTTTTTGGATATATGAGCATTTGTTCCTTTTGATTATTAAGTAGTAGTCCATTACATGAGTGCACCTGAATGTGCTTATCCATTCACTAGTTGATAGACATTTGGGTTGTTACCAGCTTTTGGTGATTATGAATAAAGCTGCTATAAAAACGCAGGATTTTATATAAATATATGTCTTCATTTCCCTTAGGCAAATATCTGGAAGTAGGAGTGCTGAGTTATATAGTATGTGTATGTTTAACTTTTAAAGAAACTGCCAAATCATGTCTTTTTAAATATGAAAAATTATTAATTCTGGAGTATGGACATGTCACCTATAGAAATGAATAAGAACAAAAAAGTTGACAATTGAGAAATATGACAGTACTGCCATAACTTCACAACTAGAACTCCCAACTTTGCCTCTTGTAGGGGCAATTCAACTAAACTAGTTCTATTTGCATACCTTTTAGTTCTTCATTTCTCACTTATTCTATCTTTTGTATTTTTTTTAAACAGGGAAAATATACATATTTGACCTCTTCATTCAAGGAACCGTTTGGCACGTAGTATCTGCAATCTCAGAGCTATGAGAACATATGAACAAAGCATATTTTGATTTATAGGGACTACATTGTTATCTGTAAAAAGAAAATTACTTTCTTGCAGTCCTTGTGCTTATCAGTATGCTTGGCTCCTCAATGCATCAGCCTACCGAGGGCCTAGAGTTTTGTGAGACATCTATTTAGAGACTAGACTGTCAGATCTCTGCTTCTTATAACAAGCATAAGGAACTAAGGAAACAAAGGCTATCATAGAAGTATAAGTGGCTATTTTTTGAATGATGTAAGCAGTGTCTTGTCTTCATTGTGATTACTGGGTATGATTTTTTATTATTTGAATATTATGTCCTTGTTTAACAAAGTCTCTGAAAGATGTAATATTACAATTTTTGTCTTCTCGAAAAGTACCAATTATGATTTACTTCTTTGCTGGAAATGTTTAACTTATTTTTTTTCTTATATTTTACCAGAAGTATCACTAAATCTCTTATTCAGGGTTAGTTAGTTAACTTAAGTGATGTACGATTAATGGTATTTTCCTAGGCATAGTCTTTCTCATTCAAACTCCTGTTTTTTTAAAATGTCATTCATTTATTGGTTCTCCTTTGATAACACCATTTATTCATTTAACAAATATATTTTCACTATATAAAATATGCCAAGCATAATATAGCTACTACTACTGTATCATGTACTCAATCTTGAACGAGCAGAAAAACTGATGTAATTAGAGCTAACATACCAGGAATGGCACCAAACCCTTAGAATACAGAATATCTCATTCATTTAGTCGGTTGTAGTGCACAACTGTTGTTCATGGAAGTATATCACCCATATGAACATTATCTGTCAGGCGTGTTAAGGAAAAGTGGTTGAGGACCACTTTTAGAAGATAACAGAGCTAAACACTATATTCTTAAAGCTTTTAGAGATTTAACATTGAAACTGAGAGACAGGGACACTGTATGTGTCTATGTAAATAAAAGATTTAGATCAGAGAAAGGATAGTTTCTAACCTTTTTTTGGATCATTCACCACTTTAAGGAGCTAATGAGAGCAGCTTTAGACTCTTTCCCTAGGGAGGAAATACTCTGAACATCTGAACATAAACTCAATTTTTTGCCTAAAGTTTTAGAGTTTTTATAGACTTTTTAGATTCTATTAAGTTACCACAGGTTAAGAACCTGTTTTTGTTTGTTTTTTAAGAACTTCTGACTTACACTCATTGATTCTAAATATAGTCTTAGAACAGGCTTGGCAAGATAAACTTAGTTTGATATCCTTATTTTATACATGATTCGGTCAAAACCTGGAAGAAGTAAAAATAATTTGCCTAAACATTTTAAACTATGTAAGACAAAGCTAGGACAAGAATCTATGCCCTTTGACAGTATTTTTAATTGGAACAAGATGGAGTGATTTCATTAAGTCAGTCACATATTAGTTTGGCCATGTATTTTTTGGGCAGAATTTTAACATGTGGCGATGAACTGGAGGTTGGATAATTATCGAAATGAACAAGAAGTTCAGGAAGATGCAAGGTATATTTGGGGGAAAGTGAATGATGTCAAATTTACGGTATATGTTGTGAAAGTGAAGTGGAATGGGGGGCAATGAATAATACTTTTAAAAAATAAATTCAGTCTATATTTTCAAGGATCTTGAGTGTTAGGTTGTAGAACTGAACATTATTTTGCAAGGCACAGAGAGAGGGAGTCTCTTTCTTTTTTTTTAGCAAGAGAGCAAGCTAATTAAAGCTGAACTTAACCTGGTAACTCACTGAAGGTTTGGAAACACTGGGGATTAGTTACAGAACTGTTGTAGGAGGATGGGGAGAGGAAAAAGTACATAGGTGGTGGCAAGGAGAATGGAAAAAACATCGAGTAGAGGGAAGGTATTTAATGGCTCGCAATGTAGCAAAGCTTACAATTTGTGTATCAGCTTTATGTGTGACTAGGGATGTCATGTTACATATCTACAAACTAATGGTAAAATTGTAAACATTTACATCTAGATCTTAGATTAATACTTTGACCAATAATAATCTTTCTGAACATAATCAGAGTATCAACACTTTCTTGATTCAAGTTATACTTAATGGATATATTACCACAGGTTCAGACTGAATATACTGAGACATGTCTAATAAGTTAAAATAATCCATTTAAATAATATCTCTAGTTTATTTATTTAGTTGTTAAAATTGAACAATTTTTGATTCTTACACAGCCAATTTCAAGACACATTGAGGGTTTACAGTTCAGCTAAGAGGTGTTTCAGATACAGTAAAGAAAATGTTCTCCAAGAGAAGTATTTTTGGAAAATATTGTATCTAAAAGGTCATAAAGAGGGCTACTGAGCGATAATGTCTGGAAAGCCAGTTTGCTCCTTTCCAATACAGTTGAACATTCACTTAACTAATTTACTTAACCATTTTTTAATCATAAAGTTAATACAATGGGCTACTGTGCTATCAAAATTACTTTGAGTTTTAACTTCTTATACTTTTATCTACCTTTCTTATTTTGTTGAGAAGAGGATAAGTGAGGATACTTATTTTAGAAAAATATGAAGGAAAGATTTTGAAGTTGAGGAAATGAGCACATACTTGTATTTTTTGAAAAGTTATTTTGTGGTATTTTGCTTTGGGAAACTATTTCAAGTCTGTCTAAATGTAAGTTAGGAAAATATTTTTATGTGAAGCAGCAAACAGGAGAAATAGAAGTAGGAGATACTCAATTTCGGATAATCTGAAAATTATCTTATTGAGAAACAGTTCCCTATGTAGGGAGGGCATGAAGCCACATATCAACTGAACATTTTAATTTTCTTCTTTGAAATATATTTAATCCTGTTCTCCTAGTATCAGTTGTATTGTCTAGCTTTTCCTTATTTAAATACTTAGCAAAATAGGGCAGCAATATTTCCATCAAAAACATGTATAAGACAATAATATTAATAATAAAATGTGAGTCAGCACTTGTTTTTTTTACATGTGTTAATATAAGTCTGTCCACCTAGTTATTATTTCTTAAAGGGCAGAAATTAGATTTATGTAATTTTCAGCGCTTGATATTATTTTTTGGTAGATGATAATTCAGGACTTTCTTGTTCTTCTTATTTTTATTTTTTATTATTTTTTGGGAGTGCCAAAACCTGGGACCTCTTATTTTTTAGAAAGCTACTTGGATTAACCTGAGATATACATCACATCATGCACACAATCTTGCCATGCTGTTCAGACAATGATGGTAACATTAGTTTGATTTTTTCCAGGGTTAGGTTTTAGTTTTGTACTATCCATAACTTTACTTAGAATTTACCAGTAAGACACGTTTACTACCACTTTAAAATACAGATGAACAAAGACAGATTGCAGGTATTGTACACAAAAGTTTCTTGAATAAAAAGATAAACTTGTATACTAGTTTTAAAATATTCTTTTTGAAATAATGATTTTAATATAAATACTTCACATCAAATATTAAATAAACATTTATGAAGGAAAAATGTATTTTTGAATATTTCAGTATTTCTACTCTTCGATGGACTTATTTTCCTCCCATGAATTTATCAACTACCCTCATATTATCACGTAGCCTTATTAAAAAGCTGCTACCATAAAAATTAACTCTCTTGGAATACTCAAGAACTAAATCATTCTAGACAGCCATCAACATAACTTCTAATTTAGAATTTAATTCCTCTGTTCTTGATTTAAATTCTTTCTAAAATATATTATACATTTCTATGCATTCAAATATAGATTATTTCACATAATTTCACCTTACTTGACAAATCAAGGCCAATTATTATAAATCTCCAGCAGATTGTGAATATAGCCATGATTTCTGGGCCTGTAAAGATGTGCAAGGTTAGTTACACCTGTCCAAAATGGCTGCACAATGCTATGCATTTTATTTTTTTAATGTATAATTCATTTTCTCTTTTCCTTTGTGTTAATCTCTTTATGCATTTCCTTTTAATTTATGGTGTCTAAAAATGCTGTCCATTAGAAATATAATGCAAGGCACATATTAAAAATTTTCTAGTAGCCACGTTTTAAAAGTAAAGAAACACAAGACAGTAATTTTAATAATACATTTTATTTAACTCAATATATCTAAAATATTATCATTTCAAATGTGGCACTAGGCCATTTCATGTCTTCAATAGCTAGTGGCTACTGTATTGGAAGACAGTATACATCTGAACTACCATGTACTGAAAGGTCACAAAACTTAGTAAACGATATCACTAAAACAGAAGCAAATTCTCTCTGAGATAAAAAAAAAAAAAGGCTCTTCTAGGTATAAGGAACTTTTGAGATTTGAAGCATGACTTCTGGACAGTTATTTGGTAAGGTAGAGTGATGAGTAGGAGAGAGAAGAAAAGGGAAGGGGAGAGGGAAGAGGGGATAAGTAGGAGAGAAGGAGAGTAGTAACGTAGAGGTGGGAATGAGGTTAGAAAGAGAAAATAATCCAACAATAAAGTTTGTGAGGTAGACAGTGAGAAGATTAGAGACTCAGAGGTGAGTAAAACATGAGAAGTACTCAGCAAAATAATGCAAAAATAAGGCTTTTCTCAATAGGTAATCCAAGGCTTTCAAAGATGCATGCAATAATGATGAGAATTCAAAGGTATTAAGGACTGAAGAACGCTTGCAATGTGCTACAGTATGCAGAGAAAGAGACCAGTGATGGTTAATGATGACTCATACAAGTAGCACAAACTTTCTATAAGGCTACCTCACTCAAATGCATATGAGAAGAAGTGACCAAAAGTATGCTTAGATAATGTCAAACACACACTAATCACTTTTACTGAACCTTTGAAAGATGAACAACTTTACCAAAAGAAATATAGGCCATGTCTAGTGACTATGAAGTCCTGAGCAAAGGACCAAAAGACTTGGTAAATTCATTATCTCTTCTTGCTGATTAACTTAAAAGAAATGGAAATTTAAAAAAGGGGGGGGGGGAGGGTAACAGCTGGATATCTAGATGACATGAATGAACAATATCTGGTCTTGAGGAACCTGAGTTTAGGATACAAAATGATGGCAACTGATGATGAGCGTTAACAGAGGAACATGATGAATGAGAACAAATAATATAATGTCCTGCTATTAGAGTTTAAAAAGGTCAACTTTTCAAATATAAATCAAGAAAGACTAAAAAATGATTTGACTGCCTCAGATTAAACTACTCTGAAGCTGGTTTGATAGGAAGCTCAATGAATCAATGTGACTAATTTACAAAAAAAGGAGGGGTTTATTTACCCAACATTATAAAAGATAAGGTAAATTATAGGAAGGGTCTTAACTACTACTGTCAGTATTTTCAAGGAGGCTCTCAAGAATAAAAATGCTTAGCTATATATAAGGAAGCCCCCCCCCCAAAAGTTACTGTATTTGGCATAATAAATGGGAGAAATATTTCTAACCATTTTTATTCCACAACAGACTGATTATGGCAGAGAGCTCACAGGGATAAAGCACAGAAATGCCTCATAAAAATACAGTACAGAATCTTTATGTGATAATGCATTAGATTTGGTAACTTCTAAATCTAAGGTCTCTCAGATCTATGATTACATGTGTGACTTTTACGTTACAGTTGTAAACTTGTTGATTATAAAAAATTTGGACTTAAATTATATATGCATGCATACTTTACTATCTACTCTTTATTATATCCAACCATTAGTCTCTAAGTTCTGTTAATATATAAAATTATATATAAAATCTTATATTTGACACACACTTTCCTTGAATTAACTCATTTAATCCTCGAATAATGCTTTTGTTCTATTATTACCTCCATTTTACAGGTGAGAAAACTGAGCAAAAGGTAACACAGTTAATGTTTAGTTTCCTTGTGTTGTTATAACAAATTACTAGAAACTTAATGGTTTAAACGTGAATTTATCATCTTACAATTCTGGAGGTCAGAAGTCTAAAATGGATCAGCGGGGCCACGTTTCTTCTGGAGGTTCTAGGAGAGAATCCATTTCCTTACTTACTTTTTCTAGCTTCTAAAGGGTGCCAACATTCCTTGGCTTGTGGCCTCACATCACTATGACCTGTACTTCCAAGTCACATCTCTTTCTCTGACTGCCTCTCTTTCATCCTTTCTATAAGGATCCTTGTGGTTATATTGAGCCTACTCAGATAACTTAAAAATAATCTCCCTATCTCAAGATCTTTAACTTAATCACATCTGCAAAGTTCCTTTTACCCTATAAGGTAACATTCACAGGTTCTAGAGATTAATATGTGGACATCTCTTGGGGCACATTATTGTGCCTATCATAGCAAGTATATGGCATATGAGAGGATTTTTAATCCTAAGAAATGCTGTCTCTCAAATACTTCTCCTCTATAAATGAAAAATAGATTTATTATATTTTCTAAGGTATTCTAGAAGCTGCTAGAAATAAAGAATTTTTTTCAATAAAGCATGTGAAATTTAACACCTACGGTCATAGACTGTAAAACAACAAACAGAATTCTACCTAGCATGATCTTTTTTTGGAATATACTGTTTTAAAAAAATATGGTGAACATTTAAAGAAAAGTCTACGTTAGCAATACTATAAAAAAACATTCTTTGTCAATAAAAACATGTTTGTGTAGTCTGAAAGAAAGATTGCAGTGAAATTCTGAGGAACCACATTCAGACCTCTTTTCAACTGCAAAGGAACTAAAATTTAAGTTTTTTGTAAAACCATGTTTTTACGTAAGGAATATTCCATCTTCAGCTATTAGTATTAGCTTTGAACTAGGGAAAAGCATAAATCTAAGTAGAAAAGTATACTAGACATGTTATTTTGTCTCTCCAAATACCTGTTACATCCTTCTGGTAAACGTTGACTTGTGCTGGAAGAATTGCTCTCCTCCTCTGCTATGACTCTGTGACTCTGTAGAGTTCCCAATCCCAGAGCCCTGCTCCACCCTTCACCAATCATCATATTCCAGCCACTGACCAGTGGTTGATCCAGGTACAGATATATGACTCAAGCAGCTCAGAGTTCTTCCTTGAGACTTTCTACTATACAGCTGAGAAAGAGTCACTCTTTAAACATTGGAAAAATAATAAGAGCTACAGCATTGTGGCCCCAGAGTTGCCAATGGCTATGTTCCTCAATATATGAAGAGTCTAAGAAAACACAAAACACACAGATAGAAAATAAAGATAAAAAGGCTGAAGTCACTGGGAAGTGGGGGTGTGGGGGGACAGAAATTACAGAGAAAACAAAGAGAACAGGAAGAGGGCAGGTTGGAGAAGCTATAAAAGTGAGGAGAAAAGGGCAGAGACTGGGCAGAGGAATGCTCCAAAAGTGGGGCAAAAGTAGGTGGGTAGGTTAAAGAAACAGTAACTGTCAGATTCACGATATAGTTTGAGTCTTTGGATCTGGCAAGGCCTGATGTCAAATATATCTTGCCTTTATGTGGTTAATAACTAACAAATTTTGTCAGTTAAATAATAGTAATTTGATTCATGAGTGTTTACAATGTGCTCTGTTATATTCCCTTTAACTTTCTCCCACTTCATCTTTAAAAAAACTATCAAATTCAAATCAATCTTCAGCAGCTGAAGCCTCCAACCCACTTTTTAAAAACATGGCCTTAGGTAGATTCCAAATAATTTAACACTGATATGATTTAATGCGAGTCTATTTGCTTCATATTGTTTTTTAAAAAATGATGTTCACATTTACTTTTATGTAATCCACAAGGCCCTTTAAAACCCATTATGTAAGTACCTCACTCAGAAATAATTTATGTATATATATGTTCCCCCTCCTTTGACCCAAGAACAAAGTTTTCCTGGCAAAAACATTTGTGTCTGAGATTTTTATAGTAATCTTTGATATTAGATAAGATGGGTTAATGATGATTCTCTGCCAGGGCTACATGTGCTTACTGAGGACAAAAAAGACTGAATGGACTTATAATAAAAAGAGAAGCAAAAAAGCTCTAATTGGAGTCAGGATTATATATTACTACTGTCTTTAATCTTTTTTCTTCCTCTAACTTTATGACTTTTGCTAAAAAGAGACAACAGGCCCAAAATGGAGTCACTTGTGCTAAGCCCACATCTCCAAACCAAGACTTAATACAGTTTCAGCCCTTCACAGAAATGTAACCTTTAACCAATCAATCTAGAATTACCTGGTTGGCACTAGGGAGATTCGTCCAATAGACCTCTTTCACTCCTTATAGAAAGGTGACTTTGCCTTAAACAATCCACTCTTTGCTGGAAACTTCCTCTTCCCACCCCCTTCAGCTTAACAAAGGCCTTTCATTTTGTGAAGCTCTTGGGAGCTCCTTCCCATCTGCTAGATGGGATGCTGCTCAATTCATGAATTCTTGAATAAAGCCAATTAGATCCTCAAATTTACTGTTTTGTTTTTTAATACTTTCACTATAAAAGGGGGGTGGGGTGGTATAAGTACATGTTTAAAGGTAGAGATGGCCTGGGTCTGATGTAGGAATCACTGGTAAGTCATAACAAGGAGCTTCATCTTTTATGTCAGACATTTTGAATAAATCCTGGGTCTGCTACTATCTACTCATGTGTTTGACCAAATCATTTAACATTCCTCTGAGTTTCATGTTCTGCATTGTAAAATGAGAAAGATAATGCTTATCTTATAGGTTGCTGAGGGTCAACAATGCTTGACTCACACCCAACAATGCTTGACTCATAGTAAACCAACAACATAATAAAGGTGATGATAACGTTTTTCAAACTTTAAAGCTCTTAATTTGCTAATAATTATTATTTCTCCCTATAGCTCACCAGAGATAGGACTTCTTTTTCATTAATGTCAGTAAAAGAGTTTTAATTAAAAAACAAAACAAAACACTAACATTTACGGAATCTGAGAAAACAGATTTTCCATGTCCCACTAACTTTCCCTATAATAAAACAGCTTTTATATTATGTGATCTTATTGTCCTAAAAGTTTTGCTGGGTTCCTACAATGTTGTAACAATAGAAACCAATGTACCACATTAATAAAATAGTGGAAAAATAGTGAGTTTTAAATAATTTCCAAGAAAAAGAGAAAGCTATTCAGAGGAAAGCAATTAGAAAAACTATGCAGATGAATTTTCCTTTCTCTATACCAAAAGAGATAGAACCTTACTGAGACTGATAGAACTTAAGAGGAGTAAATCTCTTTTTCCTCATTAAAGAGAAAACCTCATTAAAAAAGAAAGATGTATGTAATAGTAATAAGTTCCTATCATACAGACATCTGATATTTCTTTTATTTTTTTTAAACTTTTTTTTTTTTTTTTTAGGCGAGGCAACCCTTGGTTGACCTCACAGAATGCAAGGACCTTGTCAGTTTACAATCCCTTATTTTTTTTACACCTACAGCACCTGGCCTTTCTAGGTGGTCTCCCATCTAAGTACTAACCAGGCTCGACCCTACTTAGGTTCCGAGATCAGACAGGATCAGGCTTGTTCGGGGTAGCAAGGCCGTAGACCTTGATATTTCTTAATATCCTAGTTGGTGACCTATTGACTTGTAGCAAACTTGTAACTATATCCATGTGTCAATTATGATAAACCATAATGAAAAATGTAAATTTACTATATTTTATATATTTTGTTTTTTGTTAATTTTTAACTTTAGATTTACTTTAAATTATATATAGATTTTATAAAATGAAATGGACTTGGGCATATTTTTATCTATCTACCATAGAAATGTACCAACCCTGTGATGCAGCAATTCTTATGAAACGTGACTGAAGGTTGACATGCACATAAGTAGTCAATATTTAAAAGCATGAGATTTGAGATAAAGTAAAAATAAAATTAATCTAGGATTAACACTATGTTAAATATTGAGGAAGTGTAATTCAGTCCTACTGATAATGACTATTTCCAACAGGACATGGACAAGGCCACATAAAACAATGTTTCTTTACAAGGCAATACCAACAGCTATAAAAGTAACCCACATTTCTTTCTTCCAAGTTAACTGTTGCTTTCTTAATAATGACATCATTAGCCTGGCTTCAGGATCGGTTCTGCTTGTCATTGATTACCCACATCTGTATGTGTGTGTGTGCGTGTGTGTGTGTGTATGTGCATGTGCGCACGTGCACGTTTGTTAGTGTATTTACCTCCAGTATACCATCTAGAGTAAATACTAAATAAAGCACAGAAATCTATGATTTGCAGATTGGGAGATATCTATTCCCCTTTCCTTTCTTTCTTCTTCCTTAGTAATAAGATATTAATTAATACCTTAGGAAAATTAAAGAAAGGGTAATTTTGGAACTCAAGATAAATAAGTTACTATCTATTTGCTTTTTCAGGAAAAGGTTCCATAGTTATATCTTTAATTAAAAAAAAAAAAAAAAACTAGCAAGCCAGTGTGCACGCACACACAGGCAAGCACACTTTTACCCCCATTCTAAACAGTAATTTTCTGTGTTCAAGTTTTGCATGATTCTGATCACTTGTTGCTTCCTCATGGATAGAGAACAAAATACTATCTATTTGGTAGAATGATACTATTGTGGCTGAGAACAAGCTAGAGAAGAACTGTATTTTTTCCTCTTTGCCAAGTTTGTTTACTGCACTTATTTTGTGCCAAGCTTTTAGATGACCTAGAATGAACTGGAGAGTGAAATTGAATAAGATCATATAAGGCAATATTCTTTGACACTGTTGAGCAAAACTACAGAAAAACAAAATATTCTAAATGGAAAAACACACAAAAATGTTAGAACATACTAAGTCTCAAGTGGATAGAGGACAATCGAGGTGCAGTAAATGCTGAGTTCCTTCCTCTGTGCTCCACAACACATCCTACAGGCTATGAAAAATCATTTGTGGGTCTGTCTTCCTTGCCTAACTTGAGCTCCTAGAAGTCAGGCACCACATTTTATATTTTATTTATTCTTATATCTCTATTTCATTTAAAAAAAAAAAAAGAATACCTATTTCACTCTCCCATCTTGGAGTCACATATTTCATAAAAACAATGTCTCATCTACACGAAGCTCCATTACAACAGAGGCATCTATTTCATCTAAACTTAGAACTGAGAATGAAAACCTCACATGTTACACAGGAAATTCCTGGAAAAAAAAAATAAACAAGAGGATAGGTCTAGGTTATAGATTTAGAAAACTGCATTATAAGTAAATCAGGATAAATATAAAATTTGATGTAGCAACTTGAAATTGCTGAAAATGTTATGCTTTTAATTCAGTCAAAAATTAATATAATCATATATATATAAATGTACTTTCCAGTACAAACTTGGTTTGCTATCTAACTTGTTAGCTTTTTAGAATTTATCTAATTGAATTACTGTGGGAAGAAAAAATTTTTAATGGCAATCAATAAACTGATCAAATATACAGCCATTCATGTTATACAAAGAACTTATTTTCCTCTCTCCAGGAAAATACTGGACTAATTATAAGTGGTGAGCCTTTATGTGACTGAATAAAATTCCATTTATGTACATACCACATTCTGTTTATCCATTTATCTCTCAATGGGCACATGAGTTGCTTCCATCTTTGGCTATTACGAATAATGCTACTATGAATATGAGTGTACAAATATATCTTTGCGTCTTTGCTTTTTTTTTTTTTGCCACATATCTATTAATTTTCTTTCTTTTTTAAAGTTAATTGAGGTAATACTGGTTAATACAATTATATAATTTTCAGGTGTACATTATCATTTGACACCTGTATATTCTATTGTGTGTTTACCACCCAAAGTCCAGTTTCCTTCAGCTACCATATGTTTGATCCCCTTTACCCACTTCACCCTTCTCCTATCCCCCTACATTTGACCCCCTTTACCCCATCTATGGAGTCTCTG
This sequence comes from Eidolon dupreanum, assembly GCA_028627145.1. NCBI lineage: Eukaryota > Metazoa > Chordata > Mammalia > Chiroptera > Pteropodidae > Eidolon > Eidolon dupreanum. Next base: position 54,657,972 of record CM053508.1, read on the forward strand.
CTTTCAATTCTTCTGAATATATACCCAGAAACTGAATTGCTGGATCATAGAAATTCTATTTTCTTTTTGAGAAACCTCCATACTGTTTTCCATAGCAGCCGCATCACTTTACATTCCCACCAGTAGTGCACAAGGGTTGCAACTTCTCCACATCCTCACCAGTATCTGTTATTTTGTTTTTGTTTTTTTTTAAATATATTAATAGCAGCCATCCTAATGGGTGTGATGTGGTATCACCTCAAATTTCTACTTCTTTTCAAGACTATGTCTTAATGAATAAATTTTTAATAAAAACTGACTTCCCAAGATTCTATATATGACTTCAAAATATGACTAAAATGCAAACCTATCTGAATAATTTCTCATATTAAATAATTTTAATAAAGCAATTTTGGTTTTTACTCAATCTTTGTTTTCCTTTCACTGACTTAAAATTTATATAAAAATAGATAAAATATTAACCTTTTGTTACTATTATGGGAGTATAGTACTAATATATTTTCAGTCAGGCTGCTATTATGGTAAATTCTCCAAAGGCATATAAATATATATACATTTATTTACAATTTCTTTTGCAGATATAAGCCAAGGTTTATATGCTAGGAAGAGTTAATAAATTTTAACTAAAGGTACTATTATTCATTTTAAGTACAGAATTAAACTATCCCCAGAAAAGACTTGAGAAATTAAAACTAAATAAATAAATAAATAAATGGCGTTCAATATTTTAAACTAAATGGAACTGAGTCTTACTTCAAGGATAACATCAAAAAATTTATTTTATATATACAAGAATAGTCTGACAAATTATGCCTAGACAGTTCATGGCTGGTCATGTTAATAAAGGATGACAACGTTATTCTGGCCCATCTACCATCACCTCAGATTATTTTTTCACAACCCCAAATAGCATGGAGACACAAATAAAATTTAAATTATGCGTGTGGAAATCCTACTATGACAAAAATAGGCAATTGTTTCAAATAAATTCACAATTTGAATTTGTGATCATTTAATAATCACCATACATTTTAGAGAAAACTATATTTAAGGGTAGCTAGCATTGTTTAAATACTGAAAATGATTCTTCCTTTAACATAATCTCTCATTCTGTATTAGTAAAAAATATTATGCATTCATTTTGAGTAAATGTGGCTTAATTGACAGAACTCATCATTTTGTATAATGGCTTCTGCAAATAATTATCAAGGAATGGTGATACAGACTACCTAAGTGAGTTACAATGAAATTTCAGCAAGCTATTTTCAGATTCTTGATAGCTTAATGTTTTCTCATCTTGATAACTTCAAAAGATTTAAGTCAAACACTTCTACCTCAAGCTTGTAAAGAATTATGTGTAGCTGTTGGAAATGTAAAAATTTTAAATCCCAAGGGTCCAGTGATTTGCCTTGGAATATAAGAAGACTTGGCAAGGTTATTTGTTGAGGAGAGAAACTAAGAAACACTTTTTAAGATTCATTCTCTGCTTTGTGTAAGATGAAGATCTATCATTTTCATGACATCGGCTGAATTGAGAAACTTTCACATCTTACAGAAAATGGCTTGTGGAGATAAGATATATCCTGGGGCACATGTTAGAACTAACTGTAATTCTAGAAACTCTTCTAAGAAAGGAATGAGGCACATAATATATCATCATATCATCATAACTGACCACTAGGTGGTTCTGTGTAAATTATTATGACTGAGTTACAAAATAAATGTCTCCTCTCCCACTTTCTTCTCTCTCTCAGAAAGAGGTTACTTTATAATGTTATGACTACTCTGTCGCACAAGAGTTTATGTGAATAAATTCTAAAAATTTAGCCCTTGTCAAGGTATTAAGCAAAGGTAATCAGAATTCTGTACCCTATACAAAATTACCAAATTCTCAAGCATTTCTTTTGCCTTCAGTTTAAATATGGTAAAAATGAGTACAATCTATAAAGGAAAGAGATTTATAAATAAATCAGACTCACTGGTATTATTACATGAAAAAATATCAATTGCTCAGTTTGAAATTTCCCAGAGAGGACAGTGCCACATTTATCCTCATATACTCATTAACTATCAAAATATCTGAAATGTAAGTGCTAATAAACATGCTAACTTTAAAATACATATACAAAAAGTTAACAAAGCCTTCAACTCCTAAATGTTGATGGCACAATTTATATCTTAAGAAATATCTTTAAGGAAAGTGTCAATGTCCTCCAGCCAAAACCACCAGAAACACACCTATAGTTGAACAAGTTGAGTTTGTTATTTAATGTGAGGAAGAACACATGCCAGGGGAACAGTGGAGCAGCTCAGTAAGGGGGTGTTAGAAAGAATTTATTAAAGCGCTTGACCGTTGTTGGGAGATTTTGGGGGAGCATCTAAGAAGGCAGAGGTTTGTTCTAGATTGGATGCTATTAGAAAATGGGCGCAATTCGATGACTCGGTAAAAAAGGAGCTGTCACTCAGCCAGATGAGGAAAATGTTTGGTATTTTGTGGGTTTACAAAGACCTTGTTTTTGTCTGTAACCTAGCTGAGTCACAACAGTTCCTATATATAAGGTACTATTTTCTTTCTCAAAAAGGACATTCAACTGATAATGAAAAAAAATTCTTGACTATAAATATACAAATTAAAAAAAAAAAAAGATGAACCTGTCTTGGAACATTCTTCGTATGCCAAGTTAATTCTAAATTATTGCCATCCAATGACCAAAGACAGATTCTTGAATATAATGGATACAGTCAGATAGTTATTTACTTTCCAACATTATATATAGTCTAACTAAAAATGCTCAGGGATAAACAATTCTCCAATAAATTACTCAAATAGTTCAGCCTTGCATTTAAAGATAAACCTAACCATGATGTAAGATCAAGATATAAAAATATCAAAATTACAAGAGAGACCTTTTATATATAGTCCCTGTATAAGTACTTTTCAGCTAGAGTTCAGATATAATGAGAAAGATTTATGGAGGTCCAAGATACTTTTCTGTAATTATCCTTTGTTGAGTAAACAAAAGCTCATCTCTCATTGCTCTTAAACCTTCCTGATTATGTTGGGACATCAAGCTTTATACAATTTACTGGAAGACATGTAGAAAGTGTTGTAAAGGAAAATGAAGAAACATACTAAACATAGGGATTGATAGTACTCAAAGAAGTCCTTTTGCTTCTGCATACTCTTCAACTCATCCCTCACTGTAATATACTCACAACTCAAACCAAAACCTCTTAACTATGACACGAAGAACTCACTGTAGTTTCTGAGGACTAGCCTCAGTGGTTAATCAAATCCATTTAATCAAATCAGAGATAAATACAAAAGTTACTGAACTGCACTGAATACATAAAACATAGTAAATATATGTTACATTCTCCTATATGATAAAAAGATACAAGGTCTTTCACTGAAAAATATTTCGAAAACTCCAGAAAGCCAAACAAACAAACAAACAAGCAAAAAAGACTAGATGAACAAGATTATATAGTGGAAAAAAAAATAAACTATGTAATATGTATTTAAAGTTATCATACATACTTCATCATTTCAATTAAAAAATGAGTTTCATTTTTTTTTTTTAACTCACAGAGAAATGATTGGTCAAAATCAAAAGAAAGTTGCTCTTATATCCTACCAATAAAAACTACTGATACGCTGTTTTCCTATGTATAAACAACTTACAGTTTGTGAATACCGGTTACTTGAAAGCTTAATTGGTTTTCAGACCAATTAAAGACAGGGCTACTTAAAAAATAAACTAGAATGCTACCTTAATTCCTGAATTTTAACCTTCAAGAATCTATAAGGTAGTATTCTGATTTGCTTTAAATAACAATACTGAGAATATTCAGACTTAATTATATCACATTACTGGACAATGGCAAACCTATTGGTACAGTGTGATGATAAAAGTCTAGCACTATTTGAAGTCTCATAAGAAGAAAGTTAATTTACTAATAGAAGTGGGTAAGTCAACTATTTGTTTCTAGGGGAAACTGTTGGAAGGCAGCCATTTTGTAAATTGAAGTATTTTTCCCATCAGTGTAGCTTTGGAAGGACTTCACTCACTTTGTGCTCCATGAGTAAAATTTTTAGGACATCCCCCACCCCACTTTCATCTCTTTTTAATTAATTTTACAGGAAACTTTGCAAACCTTCATTCCTTTAAGTGTTCTTCAGCTCTGTGAACTGGGCACCGATTTTACAATGTACACTCATTTCTTTTTTGGGGCTTTCTATGCATCATCTTTCCATTTTTTTTCCAAATTATATACCAATAATATACCAATAATATTTCAAATAATATACCAATCTCCTTTCTGTTCCTATAGCTTTTAGCACATTTAAAAGAATTTTCTTCTTCATGTTTTCAAATGTTTCTTAGGAGAGACTATCTTTACCTTCATGCTTTGGTCAAACCATGTTTAAAAATATCATCTCAACTTTCGTCTAACACTTTTTTCTCCGAAAAGTATCACGTAAGGACCTAAACTGAAAAATACTTGGAATACTCTTTTTCATTCTCTCTTGGAAACAAAATGTATAAATTACCTGATAACATTCAGAATCATTCCTTTGTTCTTTAAAAAAAAAGGTAATTGTGTAAAATGTATGTGTGTGTGTAAATATAAATGTAAATATATATACAGGAACGTGGCTGTATGATCATGGCTCTTTTCTTCTCCAGGAGATTATAAAATCTTTAGGTCCAAAATTTGCCATAATTCAAAGTTATAACCCACAACATTTAAGCATGACTTTGAATAATGGGGAGAGTAAGTTAACATTCACATGAGAGCCGTGATTAAGATAAATATAGGGAAATAAAAAAGGATCCAAAGACTTTTTTTAATTTATTATTATTATTATGATTATGATGATGATGATGCCTACAGCACCTGGTCTTCTTAGGTGGTCTCTCATCCAAGTACTAATCAGGTCCAACCCTGCTTAGCTTCCGAGATCAGACATTGGGCTTGTTCAGGGTGGCATGGCCATAGTATGGACCATGGCTCCACTGGGGCGCGAACCCATGACCTTCTGCATGTAAAGCAGATGTGCTAACAGCTACACTATGGAACCATGTCCGAAGAACTTTCTATGAAGTACCAGTCTTTTAAGCTGTCAAATGTCCCCTAATTAAGAAATAAAATATTGGGAAAATATGTATAAAAATAAATCCTTAAAAGAAAGGAGTGAATAAAATCATTAGTGGTACTAAACATAAGGCATTAAAAAAATGTTTCCATTCTTAATTGAGCTTCTTTCCCTTCTGTATTCTTAGTTAGCTTTCTTTTTTAAAAAATCATCATTAATACCTCTACTTGGCATTTTTTTTATAGAGTACAGGCAAGTGGTTATTTTATTTCCCCTTATTAGGTTTTAAAAATGAAAGAAGACTTATTTTACAAACAAGTTCATAAAATTTCTTGCTCTTCTGGAGAAAAGGATATTCTCCCATGCCTGTCTGTTATTGCCATTGGCATTCTAATAACTTCTTAAAAACAAGAGTCATTTTTATGTCCTGTCATAAGCAATATATCATTCATTTTCAGTGCAATGGAGGGTAATAGAATAATAGAAAAAACAACATATAGAAAGCTTAGAACATCAATAGTGAAAAAAAGATATTTTTTCACTCACCTGGGGCCTATTTCCAAACAGTGAAGCCAAATACATATAACCAGAATTATAAAGAGCAATGGATTTTTCCCCACAAAGAAAAAACAAGATGGAAAGAACATAAATAAGAACTGATACACAGAATGTTACTCCTCTTCAGAAAGAAAAAAAAAGTATGATACAAACCAGAGAAAATGAAGTTCAGATAATCTACAAATCAATGGATGGCCTATGTGTAAAGCATTCTTCATCTAACACTGATTTCCTGTTTAATCTCCTAAAAACTATTTCTTTAAAAGAAATTCCACATATAAGAAAATATTCATAGCCATTTCAGATCATTTTATGTTTTCCACTTTCATTCAAAAATATTTGAACATATGGTTCACTGTATAACTCTCCATACCCAATAAGGCTATCATTCAGATGACTTCCAATGTCCATATCAAAAACAGTCTAGAAATTCTAAAGCTATATGAAGATGATGATCAAATTACAATTTTAAGATAATGTAAATTAATGACACTCTAAATAAGCATCATCCTTTCCCTGAGAAAATACTGCTCACTTACCATATCACACAGTTAGATGCACAAAGCTATAAGAAAGCTAATTAAGTTAAAAAGCTTCCTGGAACTAGTCAGTACCCAGCTAGTACCCACTAAGGTAATGTATCCTCAAAGAATGAAGTGAATATATGCTCACCCAAATAAGAACACTAGTCTATTGTGTTCCTGAGGAAAAGACAAAAATGGTACAGATATCATTTGTTTCAAAATAACCTCAACTAATTTAATACCCAAGAGTTTTCTTCAGAACAAGACAGAAAACAAAAAGAGTTAGCAATTATAGCAATGCCCATTAGATGGTGTTCTGATCTAAAATAAGACACGGGAAATTTGACCTTTATTGATAGAAAAGAATCATGCATTTAATTTGAGGTAATAATAAATAGAAAAGAACACCAATGCAGTCTGAAGTAAAATGTAAAGAAAAAGTAGAAAAATTGTATAGCGTGACCATATAATTTATTGACCAAACTCTGTTATTTATTGTTTGCTTAGAGTAATAACTAAAAAATATTTTTTTAAATAATTTCAAGCATAGAGAAAAACTGCAAAATCAGTACAGAGGACTGACTCCTGTATATTCTTTGCTCAGACTCGCCAATTTTTATTATTTCATCCATGTGCTTTATATCCTCTCTCTCTCCATTTCTCTGCATGTATGCATATATATACGTAATAAATTTTTATGAACTATTTCAGAAAGTTACAAGACATTGTGCCTCTTTTTTTTTTATTACTTCAGTGTCTATTTCCTAAAAATAAGAATATTTTCTGGTATAAGCACTGTACAGTAATTAAATTTAGGAAATTTAACATTGGTACTTTTATCTAATACAAATATTCCAATTTTATTGTTGCTCCAATAATATCCCTTAGAGCATCCCCCTCCTGCAGTCTAGGATCATGTAATTTGCATTTAGTTGTCATTTCTCTTCAATATCCTTTCATTTGAAATAAGTCCTCAGGCTGTCTTTCAAGACATGGACGTTTTTGAAAAACAGAAGCCAATTATTTTGTTGACTGTGCCTAAATTTGTATTTGTCTAATGTTTCCTTATAAGATTTAGTTATGCATCCCTGGCTAGAATGCAACATAAGAGAGTATCCTTCTCAGGTATATTAAATCAGCTGGCACACAAAGTTCATTTGACTGTCATTGGTGATGTTAATTTTGCTGCCTCATAAAGGTATTGTCAGATTTCTTCACTATATAGTTACTGCTTTTCCCAAGTAATAATATATGGAGAGACATGCTGAGAACCAAGGAAATATACTGCTCCTCACAATCAGGTACTTAAGGTTGAACATCCACTAATTCTTGTCTTAACCAGTCTTTAATATGATCATTGCAAATGGTGATTTTCCAACTCCAACAGTCCCTCCACAATTTTGTGGGCATTCTACAGAAGAACAAACTTCTCCTATTCATTCATTCATTCATCCACCCATCCATCCATTCATTCATTATCACTTTATGAACAAATCTATTCCTATTTTATCTAATAGGCTTGATCCACTATCATTTTTTTTTATAGTGAAACTGTCCCAGATTTGGTCAGTGGTATCCCCCTTCAAGCTGGCTCCTGTGTCCTTCTGAGATGCTCCTACTATTTTTTGGAGCTCTTCTTTACTTTCTAGCACAATAACATATTCCAAGCTCATCTTATACCACCCTTGTCCTACTCTGAAATCAGTTATTTTTTTCAAAGAGCTCTTTCAATAGCATGTAGGGGAGTAGCATATAGAAACCAAGACCTGGAAAGAAATTATGCTACGTTGCTACTGGGGGTGACACACTGCCTCTAGCTTTTCCGTAGCAGACCTAGGAAATTTTCCCTGCCATGATTCTGATACTTACCACTTCAATCCAACTCCACAACGTTTTCCTTTGTCTTCCTCCATTTTATATTTGTATGTTTCTTACTCCATAGTAAGAGGCTTGGCTCTCAACACATTTATTTGATCTTACTTATACATAAAATAGTTTCAGAATTACTATACCATATCACTGCAAAACAACCTAGTAAAAAAAATTTGTTTGTTTGAAATTGCCCCCTTTTCCCCCTTCTAGACTGAAAGTATAAAGTACTGTGTTGAAAAGTTACTTAGATTAGATCTTATGTCCTACAGTGTGGTTATTTATTTGAAATGCAAATGGTTCATTTGTCTGCACTCAAATTTTAGAGTTTTTCCCCATCCTTAATTTAACTTTATTTTTTGAATACGTAAAACATTAACATGCTTCTAGAAATTAAAATTATACCAAAAAAGTACACTCTAGAAAATATCTTACCTCTCCCTTTCCCACTGGGGTCCCCACAACCTTATAGGTAACCAATTTCAAAATTTTATAATGCATTTCTTAAGTGCCTAATGTAAATGGTAATGCACCACGTTCCATAATTACTACTTGTATCCAAGTATCTCTGTAAAGAACAACACAGAAACAGTAGTAACACCATTAAAACAAAAGTAAAACATGTAAAAGAAAAAAGGCAAATGTTTCTTTCAGTGGATGCTCGTAACACCTATACAAAAGGAGTGACAATCAGGTAGAAGTAAAATGATGCCCCAATCTCTGTGTCCATGAAAGAGTTCAAATGGCTCAAAAGCTGTTTAAAGAAATGGAATTACCTGGTATCGATGGAAAAAGGTCATAAGCAAAGAAATATTTTGATAAAACAGTAGGAAAATAAATTGAATATTAGAAAATAGTACTGTATTCTGTATAATACTTAATTTCCCAAGTGTGATAAGTATATTCTGGTTCTTAGAAGATACATACTGAAGTATTTAGGTGTGAAGCACCACAAAGTCTGCAAGTAACTCTCAAATGGTTCAGAGAAGAAAAATACAAATAGAGAAAAATATATAAAACAAATCTAGAAAATATTAACAATTGGTGAACTATTGGAAGAGTATGTGGTACTTATTTTACCAGTTTTTAACTTTTCTGTAAGTTTGAAATATTTTTAAAAAATAATAAATATTGAGGAAATAGCAGCAGAAAAGGTTGACATTAGCAACAACATATGAATCATACAGTTCAGTAGTTCAATGCAATACCAATAATTGAGAATGCAATTCTGAGAAAAAATGACATCTGAATTCACATTAAACAGTATAATCTGTAAAAATTTCATTGTATTTTAATATATGTAATATGTCATCTTTCTACTTGTCAAAGGTCTAATTACAAGTTTCAGTTATTAATATCATTAAGTTCTCTGGATATATAAACAACAATAACACGTAAAATTGGCACTAATGATCTAACCAAAGCTATTTTTCAAAGATTTTCATGTAGAATTTGCTTACTTTTGAACACAAAAGCCAATGCTCTCTTTTCTTATGTTAAATTTATAAATGAGTCATCCATTGTAGCATGCATCATTGCCATTTCAGCTGCCATTTTATGGCAACCAAATTTACACTCTATAACTGGATTTATGTTGAAAATTCTTAAAAACTGGTCAACTTTTCCTTGGGGGGGGGGAAGTCAACCAATTATGTTAGATATTGTTTTAGCACTATTTTGAAAAAATTCTTTGTAACTGAAAGAGTAAGATGAAATACCAAAAAGAGAAAAAAGGGAAATATTAAACAAGAATAGGATTACAGATATAAAACTTAAAATTGTGTAGACTGGAATGAGATATATTTCAAAGCAGAACATAGATTTATTTTTTGATTGTGATATCTAATGAAGTCTACCAGAGAGAATGAGAGAAAGAGAGAGAAAGGGAGGGAGAGAAAAGGTTATTTATTCAAATGATAACTCCAAATTTAGTTTTTAGTAAATTTTCTTCCACTACACCATATATAACAACCTAGTAATTATAAAATAATTACCAATGACTTCTTCCTCGTTAGTACATTTTATGACCTCTAAGCAAATAAGTGGAAATATTCTTATATAACTGATGTCACACTGGAGGACTGTTCTCAGTTTTGGATGGTTCCCAGTCTTTTGTCTACTCTAAATACCTAAAATGACTCTTGACTGTGACAATATCATAGCTGAGGTGGGGAAATTGGGTCATGGAACATTATGAGGATATATATACTGTTTCATCAATAAGAAAAACAATCCAGTAAAAGGAGGCTTTACAGTAAAAAAAAATCTAGTTAAACTTATGAAATCTTTTTAAAATTCTGACTTTAGATTCCAGGGCATTCGGCAATCTATAAACATCAACTGAAAAGTTTTAGAATCTCCATCTTAATAAGTTATTTTTCATTCATATGGGATTTATGATTTTATGTTATACAACTGATTATATATATATATTCTTCAATAACAAGAACTATTACTGAGGTTCTAGTATGAGCCAGACATTGCATTCCGATAGGAAATTTTATATAGTATGAATTTATAAACAAAAGGTGCTTTTCTTTTCTTTTCTTTCTCTTTTTTTTCTCTTTTCTCTCTTCTCTTCTCTTCTCTTCTCTTCTCTTCTCTTCTCTTCTCTTCTCTTCTCCTCTTCTCTTCTCTTTTCTTTTTCATTAATGTGATGAGGATTCTTTTTTAAAACTACCTAACTAACTAAAGAGTAAGTTTGCTAAGTTTATTTTAGAGTGGCTGGAAGTGGCACTTGCAAATTCTGGGATCAACAAACCAACACAGATTTAACAAACAACAGACAAACTATCAGACTGGATGGCTTCTCAAAGATCCCTTTCCAGATTTCTTCCTATTGTCAACTGCAGGTCACCTGCCTGATGCATCATTTTTCTACCTTTTTTACCTCTGGAATGCTGTTTTGATTTTATCATGTTATGCTGTTATAATAAAACAGTCCTAGTTTATGAAGCACCCATCATTCATTTGACAAATATTTATAGAATGCTGAGACTATAAATATCAAACAAGAAAGAGAAAGTCCCATTTTTCAAGAAGCCAGTACAGGAATTCAGGAGTTGGGGGTTAGATAATAAATAAGCAAAAAAGTAAATGAATGAATAATTTCAGTGATTGATGGGTGATGTAAAGGGTGAGTGGCAACTGGACTGGACACTAGTTTATATGAGGGAGCTCAAAGGACAGGTCAGTACTAGAGCCATAAATCTGGGAGGTAGGGAGTTTGAGGGAGGAGTCTTGAGCAGATGCTATTTAAAGTCAACAAACTGGATGAGATCACCCAGAAAGTTAGACAGGGAGGAGGAAATATCCTAGGACTAAACCTGGGCCCTTTGTGGGGTATGAGAGAAAGAATCAGCAAGAGAAGGATCTGTCAGTGGAATGGAAAAAAAAGGCAGTAATGTATGGTCTCCTGGAAGCCATTAGAAGGCTATTTCAAAAAAGGAAGCTGTAATAAATTATGTTGAATGCTGCTGAGAGTGTGCACAAGGAAGTGACCACTGGATATACAAGATGGAATTTACTGATAAACTCAGGGAGAAAGAAGAAAACATGTCAGAACAGTGGTTAGGAACAAAAACAGAACCAGATGAATTTAGTTCAGAATAAGAAGTATGAAAGTAGGGAGCAACCATGAACAACTCCCTCTGCTCTGCAAGGAAGCAGAAAAAACTACCTCAGCAGGGAATCACTGGAGAACTCATGATAAAACACAGATTGCAGGGTCCCACCCCCCAGGATTTCTGATTCTGTATGTCTGAGATAGAGCCTGAAAAACTGCATTTCTAGTAAGTTTCCAAGTGTTGTCAATACTGATGATCTAAGGATGACATCTAGAGAACTACCAACCTAAAGATAAGGATAAATAAGGAAAATTATAAACTGTTGACAAGTCCCTGAAAACCTGGATTGATAATATTGAAAAGTCAAATGAAGCAAAAAACAAGCTATTAGTAACATTAGTAGCAATTTATCTAGTGTTTCCTATGTATCATCCACTAAGTTCTTTCAAATAAATTTATTCTGTATACAACTCTAGAAGTGGCTATTATCACCTCCACTCTAAATGAGAAAATGTAGGAAACTAAGGCTTAGAAAGGCAGGTAACTTCCCCAAGTTTACACAACCATTTAGCAGCAGAACTGGGGTATAAATACAGATACATTCTTGATTCCAAAATTCCTGTGACTGTGCTGTACAGCCTACGCTGCAGTCTTGCAATAAAACCATGAACCTGCTGCTAGCGATGTCTTCTCCTCTACACAGCATTAGAAAATTTGAGAAGAGAGGATGGCTCCATAGTGTAGTGGTTAGCACATCTGCTTTACAAGCAGAAGGTCCTGAGTTTGAGCCCCAGGTGGAGACACGGACCATACATACTCTGGGTACACGAGGCCCCGGGTGCACCAGGCCCTGGGTGCACTCCGTGAGCATGTGGGAGGAGATGCCTCACCTTCAGAGATGCAGTTCTTAAGGAGAAATGGCAGTATCCATAGGTCAAGGGTTGAAGTGGGAGAGGGATTAAAGAGAGGGGAAAAAAAATTTGAGAAGAGCACTGTGATACCTAGGGTCATCAATAACCCTTTTATTCCAAAGCTTCACTAAATTGCTCCCTAAGTAAATGGGTATACACATCTACTTAGCATCTTCCTACCGGCTAGTACATGTTCCTCACTAATATCTGTTCAAACAGCTTATTGGAAGGGGTGAAATGTAGGTACAAGAACTGTTCTTGGAAAATACCAGGCATAAAGGTAGGTAATTGTTCAAAGAAAGTTTTTGTTTTAAGTCAGCTTATATCTTTTATATCATATTCTGTTCTGGTTTCTTTAGCCTTATGAATAATATAAGCCAGGGATACTGGCAAAGCTGGGGTACAGCAGGAAAAGATGATATTTTGTAAAAATTCCACAATAAATTCTACAATACTAAGTTAGTTACTTTCATAATGGAGCCTCTTTGGTGCTACATAATTTCCTCTTATTCCAACACTCAATGACACCTTATTTTTAAAATAATTAAAACCCCATATCAAATGTTTAGTGACTTTTTAAATTTTCAGTAAAATAATCCTATATTAGACAAACTAAAAAACACTGGTTGCTGGGCCACTCCAACCCTAGGTCTGAGCCAAAGAGTAAATAGAATTAATGAACAGCATATAAAGATCATGAAAGAGGGGACTATGGGCTTCTCTACCAGTTACCTACTGACAAAGCAGTAGGCTGTGGATAACTTTCACATTTTAGTCAGAATTATTTCAACTATAAATACTAAAATCATAATTTTACTTTTCAGTCTGTTAACACTAAAGCACTGAACAACTGTGTTTTCTGCAGCAGAGTGTGAATACTACTAAGGATCCAATACTACCCCTCATAACCCACAGTTGCTTAAATCGAGGTATTTCACCAGCAGGTAGATCTAGAAAAATAGGTAAGCCACAAAAATTCCTACTGTCCATGCAGTTTCACTGAATACTTACATCCTCAGAGTATCTATGTGAGTAATGACTAATTCCATATATTAACGACTGCTTAAAAATAATTTAAAGACTTCTGTTACTAGGTAAATGAAGTAGATATATCTTTTCTATATTCTTCCCATTAAATATACCTAAAACCCTGGACATTTTTTATAAAATAAACATACAAAGACACCAGCAGGTAGGCAGAAGAAGAAAGGCTGGTTAGGGATCCTGGTATCCAAAGGAACAATATGGTATTGAGCTATCAAATTCTTTTTGCCCTATATATAAAATCTTAAGAGCTGAAGAAGCTGGCAATCCAGAAGCACCAATAGGTGCAGACAAAAAAAAGGGAGGGAGGGCAGCCTAGCAAGACAGAAAACCTTTAGATAAGAGTCTATTCCAGTCAAATACTACCAAAACTCTCCCAAAAAACAAAAGTAAAAATACTGTGGCCACACCCCTACCTACAAAGCAAAAGACTAGTGATGAGCCTAAATTTGCAAGCTCAATGGAACCCAGAACTTTCATTTCTGCCAGGTAATAATTAGCTCTTCCTCATCACAATGCTAGCGGAGACCGCCAACTGCCAGACTTTCACTACAGCCCAGTAGTAAGGAGGCCAGCCCTCCTCTGAACTGTGATATCAGTGCAGACCATGGAAGGAAAATATGCAAAATACAGAAGAATTCAACAACATCATCAACCAAAAAGATCTAATAGACATTTACAGAACACTCCATCCAACAACAGCCAAAAACATATTTTTTTCATGTGTCCATGGAACATGAAAAATAGACCACAATCTCGGCCACAAAACAAACATTTTTAAATAAAAATAACTGAAAACATAAAGTGTTGTCAAACTACAACAGAATCAAACTAGAAAACAATATCAGAAAGTTAACGGAAAAATCTCCAAACAGAATTTAAACAACATACTTCTACTAAATAATCTATGAGTTAAGAAGGAAGTCTCAGAGAAAAGAAAAGAATACATTGAACTAAATGAAAATGAAAATAGAACATATCAAAATTTGGGCATACAGTTAAAGTAGTACTTAGAGGAAAATTTATAGCACTAAAAATGCATAAGTTAGAAAAGGAAAAATCTCAAATCAATTTTCTAAGCTACCATCTCAAGAACCTAGAGAGTAAAATAAGCCCAAAGCAAGCAGAAGGAAATAATAAACATAAGAACAGAAATCAATAAAACTAAAAACAGAAAAAAAAAATCAATGAAATATAATTGGTTCTTTTAAAAAAAATCATTAAAATCAACAAACTTCTAGGCAACGCATTATACAGAAAACACAAATTACCAATTATTAGGAATGAAATGGGATATCACTACAGATCCTGCAGACATTAAAAGCTGTCTAACAAAGGAAAACTACAAACAACTCTATACACAGAAATTTGAAAGTTTGATGAAATTCACCAATTCCTTTAAAGACATAAAACTACAAAAATTCAAGGAGAATTATATAACCTAAACTAATTAGCCCTACATTTATAAAGAAACTGAATCAGTAAAAATTTTCCAAAAAAATGCCAGGCCCAGATGGTTTCACCAGTGAATTCGACAAAACATTCAAAGAAGAAATAATCTCTTCCAGAAAATAAAAGCAGATGGAACACTCCCTGACTCTTTTACGAAGCCAGCAGTACCCTAATATCAAAACTGATAAAGACCAATAGGGAAAACTACAAACGATATTTTTTTTTTTGATGAAAATGTTTTGTACCTTGACTATATCAACGTCATATCCTGGCTGTGATACCATATTACAGTTTTGCAAGATGTTACCACTAAGGAAAAATAATACAGGAGGTACAGGGAACTTCTCTATATCATTTCTTACAACTGCATGTGAACATACAATTATGGCAAAATAAAAGTTTATTACAAATTTCAAATTCAGCTATTAACCCTTACAATACCAAAGAATTACTGAATTCTAATGTCACATGCTATTTTAAGAAAGCAAATGTTAACACTAATTACTTTATTATAAGAAAATTTAAAAAAACCTCTTAAAATAACAATTCAGTTGTAGTTGAAGCTCTAATATAAATTGCGACGAATATGCTGTAAGGTTGCTATAGTTTATTGGGGAAAATGACAGCCGCTCTCAGGGTATAAACCAACAAGTTATAATGCTTCACAAATATGTCATTTTTGATGAGTTGAAAGATTATGCTGGTTTTAACGATGCAAGCTTGCTGGCTTTAACGATGCAAGCTTGCTGGCTTTAATTACACAAAAATATTGATGGGAAGAGTTTGAAATATTAGAGTGCTGGGTTATCTAAACAGAAAGAGTTTCTATTCCCTCTCCCTCTCTCTCTACATATATACATCTAACTGTAACTTACGTAAGGCTTACTTACATTATTTGAGCTGCCTCTTACCTATAAATAATTCAAACATTTTGAATATTACACTTTTCCTGATAGGTTCTAAATATTGTTTTATTAATGTTTCTAATGAATGTTATTCAAGACTATTAACTAGAGAGCCAAGATTAGAGTTGAGTAAATCAATTTATTACCCAATTAATTTTATTATAATAATAGAATAATAAATTTTGCAGGTAATCGTAATCAGGTAATTTTTTTTATTATTTTTTAATTTTATTCTTAATTCTCCCTACACACATACTTCCACCCCTTACCTGTGGATGTTGTCATTTCCCCTTAAGAGCTGGATCTCTGAAGGTAGGGTATCTCCTCCCACACGCTCTGCAGCTGCACCCAGGGCCTGGCGCACCCCAGGTATGGGCCATGGCTCTGCTGGGGCTCAAATCCAGGACCTTTTGCATGTAAAGCAGACGTGATAACCACTAGTCTAAAGAAACACCCCAGGTAATTTTTTTTGAAAGGAATAATCTTTAAGCTAAGAAACTAGTAAAATATTATGTTAACAGATTGAATTTAAGCACTGAGTTTATGGGTCAGTCCAACTTTTCAAACATGTTTTATACTACATCCTTCTAAATGAAAATGTAGGTAAAAAATCTGATTCTGTTTCTATAAGAACACTGGTTCTGGAGCTAAACTGCTTGACTTTAAAACCCAATAATTTCCCTTAATGGCTGTATGAACTTGTAAAAGTAACAACCTCTGCATCTGCAAAAAGGGGTACAATGATCATATCTGTCTCCTAGTGTTGTGAAGATTCAATGCTCTTGTGACAGTGCTTGGCTCACAGAAGAACTCAAGAACTGTCAGCTGCTCTTTATTATTATTACTGATTTTACATAAAGCTGACTTCTAAAAGAAAGTTTAGCTTGCTGTATTATCTAAAAAACAATTCAATAAAAACCAGTAAACAAATTAAATAAATGCTAAAAAGAAGAAATTAACTAGCTTCAGGTAAACCTTTGACCTGTTTATTCAAAGTGCATAACATTTTAAAATTTAGATCAGTGTGACCTATGTCCAGTATGATTTTTTTAAAAAGAAAGGTATTAATTTTTTTATTGCTCTCCTAAACTATTTTCATATTTTTAAGGTTTCAAAAAAAGTTTCAATAACTTTTAATAATAAAATCTTAAATTTTAGTTATGTTCAAAATTATAGACAGACCAAACCATTAATAAAGTTTTCTTAACAATTAGTTAAAGAATTAACATTTACAACATGTCTTTAAAGTAAGTACTCATATTGTTTTATTTCAACGACACATTTTAACTTTCGTGATCTAATACTAAAGGAAATTTTCTAAAATCAGAAATTCATCTTAACATAACAAATTTTTCCTAATAAAACTGAGATGAATAAACTTATACCTTTTCTTTAAAAATAAGGTATTTCCTCTTATGGTTTATTTTCTAGGAGGCATGCTAGACTTAATAACTGATAAAAATAATTCCTGAAGTTCAAATTAAGGACATGAGAAATCTGTCTTCAATCATGTAGGTTGATAGTAAAAATGTACTATTCATGATATGAAATATGTTACACTGCAGTATAGCTGACATGTAAAACGTCACATTAATAGAGCAATGACAAAAAGAGTAAAAATTAGGCCTTGGTTTGATGTCTGGAAGTCTGATGTGACAGCTGCAGAAAGTTTGATCTTTCCAGAATTAAAATGTTCTCAAAGGAGCTATCCAAGAAATCTGTTGATAAAAGGCTCTGTACATACCTCACCTAGCATACCAATTAAAAAAAATTTTAATGCACTGTTCTAAGAAATGTACATGACTATAAGCAATTCAAAATGATTTTTAGGAATTAGAAAATTTAGTAAGACTATTACAATATGGCATGAGATGTCAAAACATTACTGGCTAATGAGTATTTGTAGGACCTAGAAAATATGCTGCCTTGTTACCAGTAATCCTACCCAAGATGTATTTTGTTTATTTAATCATGTTATTTACTTGTCTAAGTCATGAGCACAATGAAGTAATAAGCAAGACGAACAAAAGTTCAAATCCTGTGAAGCTTTCATTTTACTGCGGCAAACAAATAACAATTTAAAAAAGTGCAATTTCAAATATCAATAAATCCATGAAGAAAATAAAGTAATCTAATGGAATTGAGAACAAGAAGACTTCTCTGAGGAGTAAATCTTTGAGTGAAGACTTGAGATAGACCATGTGAAGTTTTGGGACAGTGTTCCAGTTTCAGTAATATAGCACATTAGTCCAGACATAGAAAAGGCTTCATCTGTTTGAGGAATAACAAGCATCCAGCTATGGCTGAAATAAAGAGATCAAGGACAAATACAGGAGAAGACAAGATCAGATATATGCAAGGCAGAGGCCAAATTATGGCAGGCTATGGTTAAAGAGACTGGATTTTATTCAGGGGTAATGAGAATATATTAAAGAGTTTTCTAATCATGGGGCTTATGCTTTAGAAAGACCACTCCAGTTCCAGTGAGAACTGAGTCAAGTATAAGTGGAGGCCCAGAGACCTTTTATGAGGCTATTACTGTCATAAAAGAAAGATGATGAAGGAAGGTACTAGACCTGAAGTAGTGAAGCTGGTAAGAAATGGCTGGACTGGAGATCTGAAAGTATGGTAGACCAAAATTACTAAGAGGTTAGATGAAAAGTGTAAGAATAAGAAAGGAACCCTACATTTTGGCTTGAACAAAACATAGTAACCAAACCTATAGAGGCAGGGTCCAGATAATTTAAATCCTTATTGATCATGTTGAAGGCTTTGGTTTTATCTGAAAAAGCAGTAGGAAGCACTGGAGTAGAAAAAAAGAGCTGTAGGATTCCAGATATAGTTTGTTGATTTAACACTCTGGGCTCAGCAAGAACATATCAGAACCCTCAACTCTGCCTCTAACCTGAGCCACAGGCTGATTCTTTCAGAAAAGACTAGGAGCTATCAGGCACAGATTAGGAATTCCTCAGAAGTGCAATGAGTCCAGATTAAAGCTTATCCCGGAGACACTTCAGTGCAAATACATCCTTCCTCCCTCCTCCCCTCAGCCTACATCTACTAGGAAACTGCTGGGATCAATTATTTTGACAATCTTGTGACCATCTAAACTCACCCACTTTACATCCCTGTCATCTTTGGTCCTGCTTTGGTCACCTTTCTTTCACAACTCTCAGACTCAATCTGTTATCATGTCTTCTCTTAACCCAACTTCCCACTGTACTCCACAGAACCCCCTTGAGGTGATTAACAAACACCTCTACACATCCTTACCCCTTCAGTGAGGATGCCCTTTGTCAACAACCTTTAACTTCAGTGTGGCTCTCCCAAAACAATACCATAAGCATTTCAGCCCCTAAAAGAGAAGTTCCTCATTCTCCGAATTCTCACATACTTCAGTATAAAATGGAGAGAAATAACGTGTTTGTGGATGCTAAGACTGAATATAGTAAAGACAATGCCAGTGAAATTGATAAAATGACTCAAATTCACAAGGAAGAAAACCACCTATCTAAATGGTAAACACTAGAAGATTAGCTAAAAACAAACAAACAAACAAACAAACTTAACCTAAACTAAAATATATCCATAAAAGGGTATTATAAAGTTATTATAAATTTATGTTGCAGAATACTTAATGTCTCCTGAGAATATTCACATAACTATTTTTTTAAGATTATTAAGCAATGTATAACATATAAGGCTGATATGATTAAAGAGAAAGAAGAGTATGGGATGTGTGTGCTCAGAAAATTATAAATAAACTCTAGCAAAATATTCTCTAGAATTCATAATTCTAGAATTATGAATGATTTTTTTTTACTTTTCCTATTTTCCTTATTTTCCTCAATGAAAGCATTTTTTTTATAACTAGAGAGAAAAGGCCAAAATAAATAAAATTTTAAAATCCATAACTGTCACACACCAAAACTGCTCTTCAATAAAATTTACATAGACTGTTTTAGAATTTTCATATCCTTGCTTCCTAAAACAAATAAATAAACAAACAAACCACCTCCAAGTCCTTCTGTTGAATGCCTAGAATTTCAGAATTATTAACAAAAAACAAAAACAAAAAAACTCAATATTTCTTTTAAGCATATATCATTCACTTAACACTATTCAGTGCAAGTTTAATGAGTCTCTCCAATTAATTATTCTCTTTGAAATACCTAAGTGGACTATTCAAAGCAAATGGTTATATGCTGGGATCCCTTAATTGCAAAACTAAGGGTATGTTGTTGTTTTATATAGCTTTGTAATGCATTCTTTATGCAGAAGAGGATATTACTCGTTTACATATTTTAAATATTCTGTAAAAAGATTTTCACCTTGCCAATCTTCTTTAAGAAATATACATATATACCTTTACACATTTTTGGCTAATGCACAAAAGTAGCAACATAAAAGATACTATAAAGTCATCTTTAGCAACTAAATTCCCAAAAAGAAAAAAAATTAAGAACAGAAACGCCACCCTCAAGGCATTTAATGGTACTACAACTGCATTTGCCACAAAAATAAAGAATGCCACATCACCCAAAATAATCTCTAATAACTCTAAACCAAGGCATTCCTTTCAAAAGATTCCCTTTCTATCAATGCTTAATCTTTTAAATCTAGCTTTAGAAATAACATTTCCACTATAATTCCACAGAACTGCTTAGAAGAGAACTTGCCTGGGCAGAAACCATTTTAGAATACATTTTACTTAAAGGTTGTCCACTCTATTATATAAAATGAATATGTAAATATCACTAGCTTATATTTTCTACAAACTTAACTACTATTATGGAATGTTTTTCCTTTAAATCACAACTGAAAAGTTATATGTCATTTCTAAAAAAGTAAATATTCTTGAAAAGAACAATTAATGAACAGTATTATGACCAAAAAGAATAAATATCTTCCTTATCTAAGCAAGGTACAGTGCTAGATGCTTTTCAAACTAAGTTTCATAGATATGGTATCTGTTTTTCAGGCATCTTCAGTTTCCATGAGTTATGCCACAGTTCTTACCCAAACTAGCAACAGCCAATAAAATCTCCCCTGAAATTCATTTCAAATTAGAAGATAGCTTCTTATTATTAATGAAATACATTTAAACTTTGTCTTTTAGAAAAAATGTAAGTGGATCTAAAAAGCAGTGTTGCATTAAATGAACCTAACAAATGGACAAGGCAAGCATTGAGGGATGAAGAGAAGGAAAGGTCAGAGGGAGGACACTTACATATAGAGACAGTCTTGGAGAACATTTATAATCTACTTCTATTACTTGAACCATATTTCTCCTTTGGTCAGAGACCACTCCAAGGCTGCTATTGTTGCCTAGGGCTTTGTTAAAAGAAGATGCTGAAAGGCTACAGAGCCCAAGCAGGCCTGAGGCTATATATTTTAATTTCATTATTTAAAATTGTATAATTACATTTAAATTTCTTCATATCTGCACTCGTTTAAAATAGTTTTATTTCTCTAGAATATGTTATCTGGATTCAGCAGTCCAATCACCTACCCTTTTGAGAAAAATCATATTACTCTAATTTAGCAGAGATTAATTTTAACATAGTTGGAAGTTGTCTATGTAATTAAGCAGAATTCCACATATTTTCAAAGCTTTCTACATATAAACATTATCCATTCACCTCAATCTTTGTAAAAATGCACAGAATGGACAATAAAAAATGAACAAAAGATTTATTTTCTTCAAACGTGGGTAAATTTAAAGGAAGTTAAAAGTCATTTACTTTCACACAACTGTCTAAAACAATACTGTTAGCACTGCAGTGACAAAGAGGCAACAAATTACAAAGGTCAGTTAAGTAAAAGGAGGCAAAAGCAGCAGAACTCAGATGCTAAGAATAAAAACAAAAATAGATCCAATGCAGTATTTTGAGAATAAAGATCAATGAAAACAGTTGCTCAATACCATAACACTTATAGCATTATTTTCTATACTGTTATGAGAGATCTTTTCTATTCTAGCATTTCCTCTTTGCTGGTTCTTGACATTCGTCTTAATAAAACTGACACTTAAGCCAAAATTTTTCATTACCTGAAGTAAAAAGGTAATACATTGCCTCAGTTAAAAAGTACTTAGCTATCATGGTGAAGTGCAAAGATACAATGAAAATATAAACAGGGTGGTAAGGAAGGAACAGTATCATAATTTACTTAACTATTGATCTAAGTAATAAGGCTGCAGGTTGTCTTTCCAATTAAAAGTACTTTTATAAAGTAATACAAATGCCCTTGCTTGCCCCATAGTGAAGGTCTTCAAAAGAATCAACTGAGAGGATGACATACAAGAAAATTATGATCTAAACCATAAAAACTGACTAAAACATGAGCAAATAATATATGTTATCATTTAATGCTGTGATTCTCAGAAACTCTCAGTAGAATAAACAATCTTATTGCTTATGCTTATGAGAGCATAGAAATTAATGAGACAGTTAATGTAGCAAATCAATAATGAAGTAAGATAATGGCATATATATTTGTTGAGCTTAATCAGTAGAAACAAATGAAATTCAGTGCATAAAGATTGTCTAAGATCAAGCCAGTAGTTTCACAGAAAAAATAAATTGGTAGCTCTGCTTTTCTTACCTGTAAGAACAGCTTTTGCTGAAGGATCTGCTAGGTCCAGGGCTGATTTCCCATCAGTGTTCCGAATGTTTGGATCGGCTCCGTGCTGCAGCAGCACTGTGCAAGGAAAGCAGAAACAGTATCTTACCTCTGGGATACAAAGATTATTTACTGGTAAGTGTCGTCTCGGCATGGTGTAGGCATAAACATACATTGCATAATTTTTTCTCTTTCAAGAAAAAAAAGAAGAGGAAAGAAAAGGAAAAAAGGGGGAAAAAGCACTGCAGCAAAGGATCCTCTCTAGAGTAAAGCAAAGTTGGCAACTTATGGTACAGTATTATCACATGACTTAACAACATAAACATGAAACCAGAAAAATCTTGCAATAGACAGCTTGGGTTTGCCTCCTTCAGGCAGCAGGATGGGAAGCTGTGTGCTCACTGCCTCACAGAGTGCAATACGCTGTGAACCTGCCCTATCTTTACTACCACTGTGGCTGCTTGTTGCTGGTGCTGCTGCTTTACTGCTGAATTTCCTAAAGCTTTCTCCCCTCAGAAGAGTTGTAATACTGTGCAAGCCTTTTAGTGGCTCACCGCTTACATATGAATCTCACCCTAACATACTGGCTTGTTTCCAAGAAGTTTCACAGACATAGTAATGCATGCAATTCTGGTCCCCTGCAGTGGAGCTGCAAAAAAAGAATTGCCTTCTACAATAATTCTTTCCATCAAAACTGTTTAGAAACAGAAACTCCATTACAATAATACATGCTAAGGAACAAATGTTGAACACGTTATATTGGGTAAAAAGTAGCTTATAGAGAATTCTTAGATATGGGGGCTCCCAAAAGACATAATCGCTATTTAAGCAAAATCCAGATATAATAATTTATTAATCCAAACCATTTCTCCACTACATCTGATATGTGTGTGTTTGGGGAGAGAGGGGATGATGGATGTTGCTATACCACTACCCAATCAATGGTTAAACTAATAAATATACACTAAAAACTAGCCCAAATAAGCACAGTACAATTACAAGTTATTCTAACGTTTCAAATATTTAAGATTGTGTATTCCTGGAAAGAATAGGAGTTTTTACCACTTAACACTATACTACTATAGCATTAATTTAAAATGAAGCAAAAATATTAAATTCAAGTGTCTAAAGATGTTATGTAATATCTAAAAACACCTGAGCCACTACTGCTAATGAATCCCAAATTTTCATTCATTAATAGTTCCATGACAAAGTATATACATTCTCTGGTATATTTGGAAGGCAATCCTCATATATATTATTAAGTAATAAGTTATGCTATTTATACAGCACTTTCTCTTTCTTTAATGCATAAGCTATCTAGTCAATGGCTTTGTTATAATATACAAAGGAAGAACCTTATCTAGAATTAGGACATAGCTGCTGGGACAGTGTTTATCAACATCTCTTACATTAAATCTTAGGTAGTTTCAAATTTGGGATAATAAAGACTAGTCATGTCTTGAAAATATACAGTAGTGAGATTCTGTCAAAGCTTTCTATTTTATTCTATTATTGAATGTAAGCAGTGAACATAATTATTTACTAGACATTTATAAACTGACTCAAGAGTAAGTAGAATAAAATAGGAAGTACCACAACATCAAACTGTAGTTAACTCTTTCATCATAATGAATAAGCTTTCACGGCAACATATTTTTTTATTCCAGGAAGAAATCCCAGTGTGGAGATCTGGCTTTTAGAGGGTTCTTATCATGAAGCAGACTCATGTATCAAATGTAAAGCTGGAAGCTATTGCTATATCTTTTTTTAGTTGCTGAGTGATTGCATACAAAGGGTAGGAAAACAAAGAAATAACAACTACCATGAAAAGCAGAGTTTTTACTGCATAAATCAGAACTTCAGAACCTGTTTTAACTAGAAGTAAAGCAGTATGTTAATTTAACAAGGCTTGACAATAATATGTAGGGAACTTTTATTTTGCAGCTTAATGAATGGTAGAGGCAAAACAATTAAAGACTTATTGTTCCTCCAAAAGTCACCTAAAAGCAATCTTTTCTGTTGTAACCAGTATTTTACCTATTACCTTTACTATTTTGCAATAGAAATCTGCCACTGCAGTTTAGTTGCAGTTTTCCTTTATTTTAGGTGATTTTTAAAGGAGCAATCTTTTTAGTAGAAATAATGTTTTCTAAACATATTTCTGAGTCATACCTATCTCTTTCATCTGAGCTGAACACACAGAAACATCTACTGCAGAGTAATGTAGCAACAGGGAAGAGGAAGCTGACTTTTCTGAACCAGATGTTGATAACAAAATCCACATTAGAAAAATATTTAACCATTAATTCACCAGACATGAGTTTTAAAAAATCCTCAACAGAGTTAAGAGTTTTATGAACAAGAAAAGTAACTAAAACTAGATCAGAGGGATCTAAACTTACCTAACTTTTATAAAGGGATTGCTGAAAGGATTAAATGAGAACAAAAAGTGGCATAATACATATCAGCTAATGGTAATAATTAAAACACATTTTTAAAAATGTAGACCCAGTTTGTACTCTCAACACTACCACTAACTATTAATTTTGTCCTACAGCCAGATCTTTAGATCTTTACTTTTTCTGTAAAGGGCCAGACAGTAAATATATTAGGCTTTGTAGACCATATGGTCTCATTCTCAATTATTCATCCCACCTCAAGTCCCCAATTACTGGGAGAAAAGAAGCCACAGATAAATACTTCAAAAAAATGTGTGTTGTTGTGTTGCAATACAACTTTATTTAAGGACACTGAAATATAGACTTCATATAACTTATATGCCACAAAATATTATTATTGCGAAATTTTAAAAATCATTTTAAAATGCAAAAACAATTTTTAGCTTGCAGGACATACTAAAAAACAAGCAATGAGTTAAATTCGGCCCATGGATCACAACTCACCCACGGGCAGTGATATATAATGTGTAGTCTACGGACTATTCTAGTCCCAGAACTCTTTGTAATCCATCTACATTGAAATACGCACAGAAATTAAGAGGAAGCATTTAAAACTGTGTATGTCATTTTAAAATTACTTTTTCTAATACTTCATTTTAATTATAGTTTACAAAATTATTGGCCTGTCGTACATTGGGTAGGAAAAAATCTAGTCTTCCACAACAGGCAATTTGAGAAGCACTAAACCAGGGCTGTACAATTCTATGAGTCTCAGTTCCCAGGTTTATGAAGTGAAGGCGATAGACTAGATAGATGATTTCTAGATATCTAAGAGGAGGCCACAAATCCCTGATACTACTTTTAGAGTTATGGCCAAAGACCTCAAGCATTAAGATCTAAACTCTTTGGAAAAAAAAAAAAAAAGGTTTCTTAATACCAGAAGAACAGCACATACATGAGGCAAAGGTAACAACAATGGCTTTTCAAGAATGTTAGTCTGTCTTTGAAGTGGTGGCATGGAGGACTTCCGATTCTAGATGCTTCAAAATTTGCTCTCAAAGTCCTCAGCTACCAAAGGAAATAATAAAATGTGACTACTAATACATAATACAATTAGAGATTCATCTTGTAAAATCATTATGTATTGAGAGCACACCAATATAAAACAGATTCTTTGAAAGTAGCACAGATATCTGAAGCAAAGTTCCCAAAATATAGAGACAATAAACAAAGTAAGGTTTAAAATAAAAACAAGGAAATTAAAATCTGAGTAACATTCAGTACATAAATTCAAGATCACTTTGGCCATTCAAAATCTCCTTGCACCAATTAGGGCATTATCAAACCTCAAATCTCAAACAACTCGGCTATATCCAGTTGTCCTACTGAGGTATCTCATGTTCATTTATCTTCTTTTGAGGTGAGACAGATAAAGAAAATACTGCAGCTGGCATAACAACAGATTGTTAAAACTCAAGTAGGATCACAATATTCAAAATGTCATTCTCAAAAGAACTTACAGCAAGAAGGCCATGTGATTCTCTTATTACCTGGTACAAATGTTCATCTATAGTAAGCCAGACTCAGAAAGCATGGCTTTAGCCTGTGACAAATAGAGTAACAGACTAAAGTTATTTTACTTAATGCCTCAAAACTATTAAATTTAAGCACTCACATCATTTTAATTCTTCCAAATAAAAATATTTCCACACATATGCAAAGCCTCATCCTGTCAAAATCCTAGAAAAATACAAAGTGCTCTTACAATATGTTGCATTTAACTATAGGAATGTTATTAACTGATTTAAGAAGTTAGAATAGAAATGATGTGAATCTTCCAAACTAAAAATGTAGCAAGGCTTTTAGGTAAATTATCAAATGTGTTTCAGTATAGTTTCACTTTAAAATATTATAAATTCTTTGTTGTGTGAATTTTAGAGCTACATTAAGGGTCTAAAACTGTTCCTCACAATAAAGTTAATTTTAAAATAAGTTCTATTTATGTTAAAATGTTTTCTAAGTATTACATTGTCATCTTACTCTTCAAAAGTATAGAGATATTCATTTGACTGAGTTTCAAAAGTCGAATCAGACAAAAGACCAAGTTCAATAAATATTTTAGCAAACAAAATAAATCTGGAGCAAAATATCAAGGGACCAAATTTTGACTAGCTATGATCTTCAATGTGTAGGACTCATCAACACATATGGTATTGAGACAAATTATTCTTTTAAAGTGATATATATATGATATCTCTTGCAGTTAATACATATTCAGGCTTCCTCTTCTATAAGAATATGTATAATATCATAATGGTATAATACTAACAGTGTAATATTATACCACTATAATACTGTACATATTTATATACTGTACATTTTTTGCAAAGCCATTACCTTTTCGTTGTCATTTATCTTTTCATTTAAGATATACTTTACTTACTACAGCATAAAAGTAATCTAACCTTTTATTCGAAAAAATCATTCAAAGTTGATGTATCACTAACAGTAAACATGAAAATTCAAGTAACCAGTGCTATCCTAAAGCAGTATGGCTTACTGAATTTAAATTAAGTTTTAAATGACACAATTTCCCATTTTCAGTATTGGCAGACTAGTTTATGTTTGCCAACCCTTAGGCTGTAAACAATGAACAGAAATATGTTTAAAACAAAAACAAAAACTTAACTTCTTAAAATCATCTAAGAGCTTATGAGACAGTTAAAGAATTACCAGCCCCAAATTCAGGCAAAAAAGGGAATCCAGTGGGTAAACATGTATGGAAGCTGCTTCTTAAAAGCAATTGCAGACCCGGAAAAATATAAACTGTCCTTTGAATGTCTAATGGAGCAAAGGAAACAGTAATCAATGCCCTCCCCCGCCCCCCAAAATAAGAATTCTAACAAAGGCTCTCCCCACACAATAAGGGCTATACCCTCAGAATGAGGATAAAGTGGATGTGAACTAAACCTAGTATAGAATCATATCTCTGGTTGGAAACTTTGGATGTCCAGCCTATTTGAAGCCCTGAATTGGATTTAAGGTAGTCCCAGATTAGCAGTAATGCTAGGGCATCTGGCAGATGTATACATCTATTCTCTCAGTGAAAGGTACCTTCTTCATCAAAGGGCAAAAAATTATTCCTATTAAAAAATATATAGTAAAATGTCCAGCACATAGCCAAGATAATCAGGCACATAGATAATCTAAAATGCAGAAATAACTAGCAACAACGGACAACATAAAGGCAGATCTATAACTTCAGATACTAGAATTATCAGAACAGATTAAGAAAAGAACTATGTTTATTATGTTTAATGAAATAAAAGACAAATTGAAAGATATTTCTATTGTAAAAGAACCAAAAAGAACCTCTAGAAATAAAAATACAATAACTAAAATTGAGGACTTGTTTCCAGCCATGAAGGAATAATCATGGTATCAGACTACCCTTGCTCTCTGACATAAACAATTATAAAACTGGACAAAATATGGAAGCAACTGAAGGCAGTGGTCAATAACAGTGCTCAACTGTGATCCTTGAAAAAGAAACTCAAACGATGGAACCATAATCACTCAACTCTGCCTGAGACAATTTGCCAACATTATGAATAAAACTGGAATCAGGGCAGAATATGGTGGTTATGCTGAGCTGGGAAGACAGAAATCTGAAATCAGGGCAAATGAACAGGTTGGATCTGCTGGGTGGGAGAAGCTGGAGAGAAGAGACTTGTGCACAGAGCAGGCCTCAAATGTCTGTATAAGGGTCCCCGGTCGCCTGTGGCAACATGGCTATGAGCTGGGCTGCATATGTGTAAGACTACCTGACCCTTAACAGATAATAGCTGTTATGAGTTGAGAGCATAAAAGAGTTAGCAGTCAAGAAATGTTAGAGGTGAGAGTAATGTTGAGAGAAACTGAAATTCTGGCCTTAAGAGGGTAAAGGGGTCCTAAAAACACCCCGTTGGCATGTTTGGTGAAAGCTAAGAAAACAGGAAGGACATTTTTGTTATGAATAAGTATCATACTCTAGAGCGGAGAGTTGGGGTCCACAACATTAAAAGTATTTTCATAACATTTTAACATAGTTTCCTTGTTTCACTGTATTAACATTTGCATTGATGGTGTAAAAGCAAAGGAGGATAAAACTGCTGGTAACTTATCATAAATCAAGGCAGTGGCACCAAACTTTAATAGTGATCACTGAATTCTTCACTACCATGCATTTGCAGTAAAAGAAAAAAAAGGCAATTTCATTTTAGAATGTCCTTGATCACATATCAAAAATTACTGATTTTATTAAATTTTAATCCTTGGATACACATATTTTAAATATTCTCTGTAAAGAACTGGGAAGAATGCATTAGGACTTCTGCTGCATATCTAAACAACAATGGTTGTCTCAAGGAAAAAAACTGTGATTACTGGAGTTGCAAACTGAACTAGCCATTTGTCATGAAGCATTATTTTTAATTAAAAGAAAAACTGACAGAAATACTATGATTATTAAGACTTGAATATCTGGCAGACATGTTTTTAAAATGTCAAGGATAAAATTTAAGCTTTCAAGCAAATAGTGAATTTGCCATTTGCTAAATAATTAGCAACTTTTTAAAAAACTTTGTAGTTTTGATTTCCAATACATTATATATAACCCACATAAACAAAAGCTCTTCTGAATGCTCAATGACATTTAAGAATGCAAAGATGCCAAATACTTTTAAATGTCTGCCCTAGAACAAGTCCCAGTCTAGGCACACCATAATGAACTCTAAAACCAAACCTCAACAAGATTTGCGGGGGAGATACAATCTGGAAACTCAGTTGAACTATGTCAGAGAAATTTTGGGAACACCTTGGGCTTTCCACAGAAATGCACTAACAAAGTATAAAACCAAACTTCCAGAAGCTCAGAGTGATTTTCCAGCAATTGAACTTTGCTAACATTTCAAAAATAAACATATTTCAGAGGAAGATAAGTGAAAATAACATTGAAGAGTCTCTACAATGTCTACTATTAAGTGAAAAATTATTAGACACATGAAGAAAAAAGAAAACATGACCCACAGTCAAGAACAACAAAAATGCAGTCAGAAGAAATCATGTCCAAGATGGCCTAGATGTTGGACTTAACAAAGGCTTTAAAGCAACTATTATACATAAGTTCAAAGAATTAAAGGAAAATATGGCATGAAGAAGTAACAGAGAGAGATACTCTAATAACCGAGTGGGAATTCTAGACCTGAAAAGTTAAAGCAATCAAACTACGTAATGTCAAGATTTATTATAAAGCTATAGAAATTGAGACAGTGTATTATTGTAATAAGAATAGATATTTAGATCAATGGAACAAGAAACAGATCAACACATGTATGTCCAACTGACTTTTCTACAAAGGAGCAACATAATTCAATGGCGGGAAAAAAAAAATACTCCATCAAATCATGATGAAATAACTGAAATAACATAGAAAAGAAAACAATATATAAAACCTGACTCTTACTCTATACCATACAACCAAATTAGCTCCAAATGAGCCATAAACTTAAATATAAAAGTTAAAACAATAATATCTATGGACCACAACACTGAAGAAAATCTTCATGACCTTGAAATAGAAACAATTTCTTAAGATAAAGAGCCTAAGCCACAAAAGAAATTATTGATAAATTGTACTTCATCAAAATTAAGACTTTCTGCTCTTCACCATTAAGAACAGACAAAGGCAAGCCAGGGACTATAACAAAACACTTGCAACAAATATGTGTGAAAAAGAACTCAGATCCATGTTATATAATGAACTCCTATAAATCAATACAACAACAAACGACCCAATTTGAAAAATGGGAAAAAGACTAAGATACTTCATAAAAGATATACAAATTACTAATACATGAAAAGATGTGTTCAAAATCATTCATCAACAGAGAAACACAAATTTGAAAGACAGGCAATACCAAGTGTTAATGAGGATGTACTAAACTGGTACTCTCATGCATTGCTGGCGGGCATTTAAAATGGTGTAACCACTTTGGAAATCAGTTTGGCAGTTTCTTATAAAGGTAGGTATATACCACTACATGTCCTACCAATTCTATTTTTAGGTGTTTAGCTGAAAGGAAAAAAAAAGTGTTCATATGAAAGATTTGCACATGAATATTCATTTATTTACAATAGTAAAAAATGAGGAACAATTTCAATATCCACCAATGGAAAAAAGGATAAGTAAATTGTGGTATATCCATCCATACAGCAGAATACTGCTCGGCAATAAAAAGAAATGAACTACTGACTCATACAAGAAGGATGAAATCTCTAAAATATTATGCTAAGAAAAAGAAAGCAGACATTAAAGAACATCTTTATAGAACAGAAAGCTAATCTACAATGACAAACAGATCAATTGTTGTCTGGGGTGGTGGAGAAAAAAACTTACTGAAAATGGGCATTAAAAAAACTTTTTTAGAGAGATGAAAACATTCTATTATTTTGACTATCGTGGTGTTTACATGGGCATATACATTTATCAAAGCTCATCAATATGTACACTTAAAATAGATGCATTTTATTTCATTATCTCAAACTCATTTTATGTTACAATTCAATAAAGTTGATTTTTATAAGTTCAATAGAGTGGTTTAACTATTAATTAAAAACAACTGAAGAGAAAATCATTGAATTAGAATTCATGTCAACAGATATTTCCAAGAATGCTGCATAGAGAGATAATTATGGACAAAGGATGGAGTGAGAAGGTCTACCATGCTGTAATCAGTCTTAAAATAAAAAGAAAACACTTACATATTTGAAGAGATAATGCCTAAGATTTTCACAGAACTAAGAAAAGACACCAATCTATAGGTTCAAGAAGCCCAAACAGTATAACTCAATGATGCAGAAAAAATTACACATATAAACTCAGAACTACTATAAAAAACAGCTGACAACTCATGAGTACAAATAAGTTAACAGAGTAACAGTATATAAAATACACAGGAGATAATTTGTGAGCCTACCCTAACTACAGTAGTATGTTATAGTATATAGCATATATCAAGCAATGATTTAATTATAACTATTTCCATGCAGATTTACAAAAAGCAATTATTTTGCTACTGTACAAACACTATATTCCTATTCTTGGGATAAATTTAATTGAGGTAACATCTATTAAATTATGTTATACCTTAAAAATTATTTTTAAATAAATAATAATAGTACACACATTCAAAATTTTTCTATAATACTACTCTGCAACCAAGATATACAAGGTCTGACTAGCCAAATCAAAGAAATTCTTTGATATAAATTTAATGTTTATTTTCATTTATAAAATTTTGCATTTTAAAAAAATTTTATTTCCTCTTCACATTTCTTTTAAAAATTCTCTTCAATTATTATGATCCATCTTTTTCACAGCAGTTTCCACCTTCAAATAAATTTAAATTCTTAAAATTCTGACATTCATAGGAGATAAACACTGACTGTATAAAATTAAATCTGAGACTCAGAAAAAATGATCAATTCTGTTCTCTTTTAATATATTCATACTGATAAGTAAGTTTCTTTTAAGAACACAAGCTAGATATTTCTTTGATGCTCGATGGTATCTTTTCACTGAATGACATTCATTGAGTGAAGTCATCTTTTTTCATCTCAATCAATATCCTTTGGAGAAACCTCTGAAAACTTCATAATATAATGTCTGACTAATGTGACTTAGTTTAAAAGCTCTTCTAAAATGGAAATTTAAGAACAGGTATTCTAGTAAAATGTAGAGAACTGAGTAAGCTGGGTTTCAGGAGAAAAGCTTTGAAGTAATGGCTGTGTGGTCTTAGCTTGGTCTCATTAGCCATAAATTAAGATGATTAGTGATTTCCCTGTATTCTAGAGCTACACTGTCCAATATGGTAGCCACTAGCAATACATGGGGGTTGAATCCTTAAAATCTAGCTAGTGAGACTGATGATCTAAATTATCAATTTAATTTTAATAAATTTAAATTTTAAAACCAATACATGATTCATTTATTGAAAAATGTTTGGAACACCTTAAATATATGAACCTACTTTTTCAACTATAAATTTTATTAAATCTAAACATAGATCATGTATTACTGATGAAAATTTTGTTTAAATTGAGATGTGATTTAAGTATAAAATATACTCCAGATTTCAGAAACTTGGTTGAAAAAAATTTTAAAACCTTCATTAATAATGTTCTATACTCCTTATGTGTTGAAATAATATTCTAGACATGTTGGGTTAAAACATTAAATTAATATCACCTGTTTCTTTTTAATGTGGCTATTAGAAGTTTTTAAATTACTTTTGTGTCTGGCATTACTTTCCTATTGAACAGCACCACTCTAGAGCAGAGTTTTTCAACCTTGGAACCACTGACATTTGGACCAGATTAATTTTTTGTTGCAGGTGTCAGGTAATAACTCTACCATGGTGCCCTGGAGACCCTGCAAGTATCCTCATATGCTAACCAAAGACCTGAATCATAGTTTATCTGAGTCTTGGTCAATATCTTGTCATCTTTGAAATTAAGAAGGATGAGAGACTTGCCAGGAGCTATTCTGAGGCCATCTTCCACTCATCTTTCCACACCCCCTCAAGGTTGTCATCACTTTCCACTTCTGATGAATATGGGACTTTCCTCCTCTTCCCTTCTATTGGCTCTTCAGCAAAAGTGCATCCCACAACTCGTGCTGCAGTCATTGGGCCCTTTTTCTTTCATTGTCATCCTTTTTGGTGTGTGGTACAAAGACCATGAGGAGCTGGTACCCTTGACTTACTCTGCCTTTCACTGTCTATATTTATGAGTCGTAAACTATCTATCTAAATCTAAGACTGGTTTGTTGAATCTTTACCAGCCAACTTACTCAGGACTTGGCTTGGCTTGAAGTGCAGTGAGGAGCTGTCCCATGCATTATAGGATGTTTAACAGTACCCGAACTCTATGTACCAGAGTCAATAACCCCCCACCCCACTGTGACAACCAAAGATGTCTCTAGACATTGCTACTTAACTCCTCAAGAGGCAAAATATCTCCTAATTTAAACTATTGCTCTTTAGGTTCTCAAGGACCTACACCTACCCCAGCTCACACACATATATACTTATGCAAGGTGGAATACATGAAGGCTTACATTTCTCCCCACTCTCTGAACACTTTTATATATTGGGTAACCTGCATTAGATTTCATTTGAAGAAAGATTTCTGTAACTTAAAAACATAATAGGATGGTACAGCCCCTATGAAAAACAATATGGAGGTTAGTCAATAAGAATAAGAATAGAATTACCATATGACTCAGCAATCCCTCTTATTAAGGACAAATGAAAACATTTAACCATAATGATATATGTACCTCAATATTCATTGCAGCATCATTCACACTGGCCAAGAAATGGAAACAACTGTAGTGTCCTTTGATAGACAATTGGATAAAGATTTAGTATGTATATGCAATGTAATGCTACTCAGCCATAAAAAAAGTTGAAATACTGCCACTGGCAACAACATAGATGGATCTTCAAATAACCATGCCAAGTAAAGTAAGTCACACAGAAAAAGGTGAGAACCTTATGATTTCATTCATATCTGGGCTATAAAACTTAAAGCAACAAATGAACAAAACAAAAAAAAAAACT
Organism: Eidolon dupreanum; assembly: GCA_028627145.1. Classification (NCBI taxonomy): domain Eukaryota; kingdom Metazoa; phylum Chordata; class Mammalia; order Chiroptera; family Pteropodidae; genus Eidolon; species Eidolon dupreanum. The sequence continues at coordinate 54,692,590 of CM053508.1, forward strand.
CAGACACAAACGACAGTTTAGTGGTTACCTGAGGGAAAGAAGGAAGGGGTTGGTAGATAAGGGTAAAGGGAGATCTGACTTTGGGTGGTGAGAACACAACACAATATACAGATGATGTATTATTGAATTATACACTTGAAACCTATATTTTATTAACCAGTCACCCCAATAAATTTAATAAAAATTAAAATAAAAAATAAAAATAGGAAGTAAATAGTAACTCAGTAAAGTAAAATAGTAACTAGTAAATAATTAAAAAAACAATAGTAAATAATGAATATTAATAAAAATGACCTCTAAGAATCCTTCTCAATTTAAGACACTATAACCTACGACTATGTCTTCGAATATTGATTTTATCAGAGATTTTTTAATTACAAGAAACAAAACTAACTTAGCTAGCTTTGAAAAACAGAAAAAATATTAAAGAATAATGGTATCTCTTCAAAAGCAAAGGCAGAAATATGTCCAAAAATTTATCTTGCTGCTGTCTATCCTGTCTCCCAGCACCACTGTCCCTCCCTGAAACACAAACATGCACACCTGTGTTATCTGACTCTTAATTCCACACTCTCACTGAAGAGAATTTGGTCCAGCTTATCTCAATATCTGGTTCTAGACTTCAAAATTTGGCCAGAGAAGTGGGAAGAGCCAATAAAAACAATAGTGATGGGGGAAGAGGCGTTATTTCTGTGAGGAGTTCTTGGGCAGATACCTCAATAGGCATCTATGCATAACAAATCTTAAATTTAAAATATTACATATATATTTATACATGATAAATGAATAAGTTTACAAAAAGTATATGTCTGAGAATGAAATAATTGGGACTTCTACTTCCTATTTTATGGATTTATATATTGCTGTTTATTACAAACATGGATTATTTTTATGAGAGAGAAATGAGAGGAATATTTCTCCTCAGACAGAAATTATCTTATGCATGCTGTTTAAGTATGTCTGTCAAAACAATACTTCTCTTAAAACTGCTATGTAAAGTAATTAATTTGTAACCAATGGAGAAATAATAATTGGATTGTTCTTACTGTCAAGTGAATAACATTAAATATAGTGATAGCATTAGATAAATAAGACCAACATAAAATAAATCCATTAATTTAGAATCTGTGACAATGCAGGCTGTAGAATTAAGTCAAGTAAAATAGTCAAGAAGTAATCTTCGACTGTGTAGAAGTCCAGGTTTTAATCATATATGTTTTAGTCTTTGTCTTTCACAGAAAATCACCAAAAATTCAGAATTCTGTCAACATCTGGGACTAGCTTATTTGTGAAACATTACTTAATTTTACTTCAATGAACTAACTACCTGCATTTATGTGCCTCATTAGATACCCATTATAACTTTTTTCCTTGAACTTCGCTGATAAAAATAAAACTGCATTTTTTTTTTTCCAAAAAATCAAATTCTCTACTAAGTCTGCTTCACTTACTAATGGCAACACACCATAGCTAAGGTCAATAACACAGCTGTGGTCAAGAGCCAGTCCTCTGGAACCAGACTGCATGGGTTCAAATTCCACTTCTGCTACCTCCTAGTTCAGGGATCTTAGAAGCTACTTTATCTCTCTGTGCTTTCATTTCCTCATCTGTAAATGAGAAGATAATAATAGTATCTACCTCACAAGGTTATTAGGTGGACAAAACAAATAATATTTGAAGAGCTCTTAGAACAGTGGCCAGCATATAATAAGCATGGGCATATAAGAATTAATAGACATTAGAAAATATTTAATTATTCACTCAATTAATCCAAGTAAATAAAATTTTACTAAAATTACATGAGACTAGTTCTTTATGATCAAACTTTGACATGAAATTTTATAATAAAAGAATCCTCCAATTAAAATTTTGTTCCTGTTGTCAAGTTCTCTTATATAGAAAATCAAGAATTTGTTAAAAGGCCCATTACATCTAGAGTAACTCAGACATAGATTTTTCTGTATGTATATATAGCAGACTTTTATATTCAAATCAATTATACCCTTTTTGCAATGAAGAGTTAAGCCAGTCTACAATACATTTATGAAATCAGCATTACCTACTTACACAAACCATGATTTAGTATAAGGTAAAGCAAGCACTGGCATAAATATAATAATGATTATAATAAAACATCTCTTTCTACCTGGAAACCCCAGAGAGTCAAGTCCAAAAGAAAATACCGTCCAGAGTCAGACAAACCTGGGTTTTAGAATGCTGCTCTGTACTCAGCAACTGTCTGTCCTTAGGCAAGTTACTTTATCTCTGTCAATCACAACTTCCTCTTTCATAAAATACTACCTACCTCTGAGGACTCCTGTTATAATTGAATTAGACAATATATATAAACCTAGAGTGGTTCTTGGTACATAATAGGGACTCAATAAACCCCCGTTCCTTCAATCAGGATTTTTCCATCTGCCTTTCAAAAATAGAATCACGTACACAGAGAGTGCTAAAAGATATCTGTTGGACTGAAGTAAAGGCAAACTGACAATGGCCTGGGAACAATGAATTCACTTGTGCCAAGTCAATTACCGTTTTATCTTTCCTTTTATTTAGGGGTAGGCTACTTTTTCTAAAACTTGACTAGACTTAGCTAAGTGAAACACTAATAAGGAATAAAACAGATAACTTTATAGTCTAACCACATTAAGTTTATAACAGGATCATGAAATTTTTACTGTTCAAAGGGACAATGACCACATGCAAAAGGTGTTTCCCAATCTGTCTCTGGGAGAGAAGAGCAAGACCCTTCACCAATCTTTGTGAATCCTTCCTTAAATTAACACTCCTGCGCTCTCTCAAGGCCTCAAGAATTTACAAGTATTCCAGGCAAACTCCCCATTAGTATAAACATTAAGACTAATTAAAATCAGATTTAGTGCTACTTTAAACAAACTTTAAAGTTACACATTTAGAAACATTTTTCACAAGTAACATAGGATTGAACCTGTACCATAATATTCTGATTCTGCTTTGAACTTGAGTTTCTTAAGAAATTATATCCCCATTATTATTTTCCTATCTCTGAGAACTGATTCAACAGATTGAAACTTCAACATACTGTTTGTTGTACTTTCAACCGGAAGGAGACAAAGACTATAACTCTTAAGTTTTCATTCTTTGGGAAATTTACCAAATAATTTTTTTAAAACTTGTTTTTCTATTGGATTCAATAAATTATCTTATTAGGAATTATACTTCATGACAGTATCCAACCACATTTGTCCTATCTACCTCAGATCCTTTCCCCCATGCTGAGGAAGAAAAGACAGCCTTTTTCTTTTAACCTAGTTCCTCCTCTGCCCTTTCTCTTCTCTCGTTCCTAGCGGACTGCAATTTTCAGAAACAGCAACTATGATGCCCTCTAGCAGACTGAAGAATGATTTGTTCATAATTAATTTGCTTTAAAAAGTATTAATCATTATTCACACCTCTTCACTTTTGTGAAGCTTTCAGACAATTTATATTCAGTCACTACAAGTCACTAGAACTTCATACTCCTGAAATATTTGTTGGGAAAATATTTAAGCTACATTAATAATTTTCCTTTATACTATTTGCAACATCTCCACTGACTAGGTTAAAACACCTAAATTGCAATGAAAAAAAAAAAGCAGCTAATTTCATGTCTTATCAAATCATAATTCAAGTTTACAAAATTACAAAGGATATGAAACAGGATATAACACTAATTCCCACTGACGGTAACAAAGAGCAGCATACAGTAACTGCCAACCAGTCAGTCATTCAGCTTTTACTGAGTGTCAGAATACAAAAATGACCCATGAGAACACCTCATTACTGGCACCCAAGGGAAATAATGATGGAAGGAAACAAGCATTTACTAGAGCTCTACCTGCTTTATTATTTCATTTAACTTCCCATAACAACCTGTTACAGTAGGCATGATGCCCACTTTATAAATGAGAAATTGGGGACCAAAACAACTAAATTATTTGTGCAAGATCACAGTTTTAAATCATAAAGTGATTGATTATACCTAAAGCCTAGTATTTAATTTCTACCTTATCATTCTATACAAGTATAAGCCAAGGTCACTCCCAGAACGGTAAAATTCAAGCATTTCCCCTTATGTGAACTCTGTAAGGCACACTTTTGTTCCAAATACCTTATCTACTCCTCCTATGACCAATATCCTCTTCCTAATCTCATCAAAACAAACAAACATGACTCAGAAATGACATGGTAAATACGACCTACTAGAGTATTTCTTGTTCTTGTTCCCTCAATCCTCATGCTCATATTCTTTCAAAACAGCAAAACTCAAAAACTGTGCCCCAAACAGGCAAAATTAAATATATTCCCTCTATCTCTAACCATAATTATTTTTGTCACAGCAAATTTAGAAATTTTCAAGTTTGACACAAAATAAACAAATATTTGGACACACAGTGGGATTTTTTTTAATGTCTTAATTATACTTTCGTATTTAAGGGCTGAACGAAAACAACTCGCAGTTAAGGTTTACATTCTTAATTCTGGATTCTGTTTAAAGATGAAAAGTCTACCACCATTCCATTTAACAAAGATTAACAGATTCCAAGAACTCAAAGAACAAAGAAAGTACATAAAATATTTTCTTAAAACCTGAAACTGAAATTAATATACTTAACAACTTTCTACTTTGGTCAGCTAAGAATGAGTAGCGAGAAGGATTCCATAAATCTTCATTGCCAATCTGGACCTGCCTCTGAAATCTCAGTTCCCACAGAACTGCATAAAATGAGGACACAGTTATAATATGCAAGGAGTTTCAGATAACATGATTACCACATAAAGCAAAAACTGACTGGTTACATGAGTCATTTGCCTCAAAAACCATTTTCATACAACCCCAAACTTAAGCCAGGCATCTCACTGAAATCCACAGATTGTTTTGAACCATCATGGTTAATCCAAAATTAAATGCAAATGTATAATTATTCCTTTAATAGACAGATTGAGCAATAAGCAAAGTCTTTTATCACTTTAAAAAATATATGAGGTTTTTCTTGTTGTTTTGGTCTTTAACATTACCCGCTTCCCCCCCGCCACCCCCACTTAAGCATTTTGACATATTTCTTAAGGCCTTAGGAGAATGAAAGCATTCATATTGGCACTTTTCTGGGAATTCTAATAAAATTCAATGTACAAATATAAAACTAACACACACACTCCCTCTCTCTCTCTCTCTCTCTTTCTGTGTGTGTGTGTGTGTGTGTGTGTGTGTGTGTGTGTGTGTGTGTGTGTATTTGCCACCATTATCCAGAATGCCTACTTAAGTAGTATCAAATTTATTAGATAAATGTATAAATACTCTAACTTTCTTAAGAGCAACCAAGCATAAGTGGACAAGTCACCAAGATAAGTGTTCAGTGTCGGTGGGGATTATTTCAGAAGGGAAAAATTACTATCATTCTTAGCTCCTCTTTTTAAGTATACATGTATGGAATTTTGCCAACTTTTGACTTTTTCATGAAAATGCTACATTGAGACTTGTTTAAAAGATCCCAATTCAGTTTTTCTATGGAAAACTGCAGTTAAAAATGCCATAGGAGGTATCCTGGCAGGAAAAGGGAATGAGACAATTACGAAACAGAAATAAGTGAATTTTTGTAAAGAGTAAGAAAGGTATGAGAAGTGACTTTCCTTAAGCATTTATGGATGACATGTGGATAGATAATGCGACAGACTAAATCAAAAGCTATAATGTTGAATTCTCCAACAGCTACAATTTCTTTGGTTCTTATTAAGAAGCTGTGGCTTTCCAGAATTTATCCTAAAGTAATTAAAGGTTTGTACATGTATTTAATAAAAAAAGGTATTGCTTAATGTTCATAAAACAATAGTGAAAAATCAGAAATTGTCTAAATGGCCCGAAATATGTGACTGATTAAAAAAACGAATGGTTATGTCTATATAATAGATATATAATATGTCTAATATATAATTCCTGACAGTCTTTAAAAATGACATTAGATAGAAATATTAACTGATTAAATGAAATATTCTCAACACAAAGTGAAAAAATGAGGAAAAAAAACAGTATGCATGGAACGATCCTAGTTTTATTTACAAAGGACTGTGTACACAATTCTAACACCACTACCTAAGAGAACTTTCTGCAACGATGGAAATTTCTATATCCGAACTCTCTGATAACCAAGAGCCAGATATGGTTATTAAGCTTGAAACAGGGCTAGTGCAACTGAGAAACCTGAAATGTGGCCAGTGCAACTGAGAAACTAAATTTTCAATTTTAAAAATTTTAACTAATTTTCATTTAATGGCCATCATGTGAGATAGCTTAGGTGTGACAGTTGTATTTTCTAATTTTTCTTTAATGAACATCTATTGTTTCTAATACTGTTAAGACAAAACCAGAAAGCTGTTAATCTTCAATATACTATATTTAAAATAACAGTAGATAAGAAGGTACTAGAGGCAGTCCAACACTGGTCCTACCTTCTGCTCCCAAATCCCAAGCCACTCCAAGTTCTAGCACTTCTAACTTCATCAAAAGGACATGGCCATGTAACCATGGAAGAGATCAAGTAATTTAAACTAAAGCAGAGTTTGTACAAGGAAATACATATGTCTTTCTAGATAGCAGCAATACAAAATGGAGTTATAAGGAAATTATAAGATGGATACTACTTTAGGAATGAATTATAATAATAAAAAAATTTTCATTTTAGTAGATTATTTTAAGATTTTATTTTTTTGTAAAGCTAAGTAAAGAATTACCTACCACTTTAAATTAGCTAAATACTAGATGATTTAAACTAAGAATAAAGAAGAATTTGTTTGGCAGACTTAAAGAATGAACTTAATTTTTCATGCTTAAAATGTATTGTTAAATCCCACTAAGAGAGAGAACTTTCAGTTCTCAATGAAGAAAACATTCCTATTTTAACAACTTTATATCAGCTCCACAAACTGTGGCAAACTAATAACTATCTCCTTTCTTCACTGGTGAATGGTAGGAAATCTGAATCATCTGCTTCATGCATAGGTAAAAATATTAGTGAAATTATCTCGCTAAGTACTTTGAGCTGCCTAAAGGGAAACACTCCATTATGTATAATCATCTATCCACAGCAATTTTTGACAAATTTACCAGTATCATCTTTTTCTCTCTTCTTCCTCCTCACCTCAACACCTCAGTTCCTGACAGGAGCAACTCATAGGTTTAACCTATAAACAACAACAAATGTTTGACTGCCCGTTCCTTTATTAAAAATTCCCCTGTAACCAGAAGTCAAAGTATGATTAGAATCAATATTCAACAACCCATCCTAATGAAGAATAATAATAATTTGACAAATGGAAGATAATTTAACAATGTATATCTGACTATAAAATGTGTTTTATATTTGTATACAAATATGAGAGTGCTGGACATACTGCAAATTCATGTCACTTTAAAATAAAAGAGCCTCAAAAATATCACCTAATCAAGAAGTAGAAAATTATTCAATTTCCTTATTTTTCACACTAACACAGACTAATGCACAAAAGCCAGACAGAACTGAGTCATCTTCTTGTGAATTTCTGTCATTCCATATATATTTCTTAAGTATACAATTCTCTACTGGTAATAGGCAATGAGAATACAACAATGAATAAGAATATTTTTAGTTTCCTACCACAAAGAACAAACAATCCGTCAGACATAAAGAACCAAGTAAGATCTAAGCAGAATACTATAGAAGCATATAACAATGCACTAACCAATTTAGAGCATGCTTAAGTTCACACCTTACCTGATTCAATTTAAGAGACTGTCATCTGGTCCTACAGCTGAATTAGAAAGTAAATATATTTTGATTACAGCAATTATAATTTAATTCATCACTATGCATGTATTAGAAGTATATGCTAGTTAAACAGGAAGGTATTTTATACTGTGCTTAGGGCCCTTGGGGATCAGCTCCAAGATATATTTTTCTCCCTAATGGCAACCAGACAAGTGAGTATTCTTAAATAATCATTTCCTTATTGTTTATTGTTACTTATGAATTCAATTTCATAAAAAGTGTTATCAGCCAGGGTAGTCTAGGTTATGCTGCTGTAACAAAGTGCTCCAGAATCTCAATAATGTTAAGTTCATTTCTTGCTAACACTATCAGTTGAGAAAGTAACAGCAGGGGAGTTCCTTTACTCACAGGCCCAGACTGAAGAGGGTTCTGTGCTAAAATGTGATACCCTAAATAACCAAGATAAGGAAACACAAAATAAGATAAACTATGTTCTGATTCCTAACACTTCTGCTCAGAAGTTACATATTTTGCTCCCACTCAATTTTGTTGGGGGAAAAAATAAAAGGAAAGTAAATACAGTCAGTGGAAAGAGGGACTACTATACTTCTAGATGCCAACAAAAACTGGAGCTTTAGGATACACCAGAATTAAAAAGACTAGTCCTTGATACTTTAAACTGTTCATATTTGTCTCAATACTGTGGGAATATAGAAAGCTGTGAGAACTCTACCAAAGTCAGTGACATGAAGAAACAGCTTAAAGAATACTTATGTGTCTTTCGATCTCAGAAAAGCAGAGGGAAAGCACACACCAAACAAATGTTTAACTATCAGGAATTAATGAGTCTTCCTTTATGAAATAATTTCAGGCAACAAGCTATAAAAAATAACCTATTTCCTAAATTCTAGAAATATACTTCCAAATAAGAGGGGCAAACGATGTTATCACAGAAATAACCAGGCATATTTTGGGTAATTATTTTCTAATTTAAGACTTTTACTCTTAAATCTTAAACATAAAGCACCTAATATATTCGATTTCTCATCATGGAGTAGCTTACTCTTTCATTTTAATTTAAAAAAAAAATAGATCCTAAATGAGTTGTTATAAAGCACTTCAGAGATCCTTAACCCAAAAAACTGTTTTCCTGCATTTCTGCAATGTAATTAAAACTATAATCTCACCCCACTATAAACTGTTTTTAACCTAAAAATAATTGTCTAATAGAAATCTTATTATTCCAATGCTGGTGAGACACCAAATACTTTTCTATTTTAATTGACAAACTGTATTTCACCAAAATTAAAAACCTTTGCTTGTCTAAAGATATCATTAAGAAAATGAAAGGCAAAGCACTGGAAGAAAGTTTTCACAATACACACATCCAACAGAGACTCATATTCATAACACAAAAAAAATTAACACAATTCAATATAATAATAACAGAACTCAATAAAAATAATACCAAAATAAAAAGGTCAAAAGAACTGAACTGAGATCTCCCAAAGAATATACACGAAAAACCGATAAGTACATGAAAATATGCTCAACACATTCAAGCATCAAGATAATGCAGCTTCTTATAAAGTTCAACATATGTTTATCATTCCACTCAGCAATTCCACTCTTAGGCATCTACTAGAGAGAAATCAAACAATATGTTCACACCAAAACCTATAAACCAATGTTCACAGCAGCCCTCTACATAACAGCCTGCAATCTGCAACCCAAAAGTCCGCCAACTGTGCTACATCCACGTGACAGAACAACATACGACAAATAGGAAGGAACTACCAATGTGTACAATAATATAAACAGACAAACTTTTAGTTAAACAGAGCCAGAAAAAAAACCCTCAAATGACTAGAATCACACATGAAAGGGGTACATTAATATGAAGCTTACAGAAATAAAGAGTATTATAAAGGAATATTATGAACATCTGAATGGGAAAACTGGATAGGTACATGAAAAATAATGAAGTTGGACCCCTTATATCACAACTATTAATCCCATATGGGTAGAAGACCTAAATGAAGAGGTAAAACTATAGAATTCTTAGAAAAAACACATCGGGTTAAATCTTCATAATCTGGGATCTAGCAATGTATTCTTAAATATGACACCAAAACACAAGCAAAAAAAGAAAAAGCAGACTTTTTAATATTAACTATTAACTCATTAAAACTAAAAACTTTTTTGCTTCAAAGGACATTATCGAGAAAGTGAAAAGACAACACAGAATAGGAGAAAATATGTGAAATCATTTATGTGGTAAGGCACTTCTATCTACAATATATAGAAAACCTTTACAACTCAGTAACAAAGAGACAATCCAATTAAAAATGGAAAAAGGATATGAATAGACATTTCCCTAAAAAATGTAAACAAATGGCCACAAAAAGCACATGAAAAAATGCTTGATAACATTACTAATCAAGGAAATGCAAATTAAAACCACAATGAGGTTCTGTCACAGAGTATTTTACTCTGAATAGACACAGAGGTATATTATACTGGAGATAAATACAAAATAAGGCAGACAAGTTTCCTGTGTTTATATTCAAGGCCAGAGTGGCAAAGAGTACACAGAGAGATGAAAAACAAGCAAATAAATATATAATTAAATAAATGCATAATTCCACATAGTAAGTGCTATGAAGTAAAATGAAACATGTTTAGTAAAGTGAGACATGGTTAGAGAAATAAGACAAGCAATCAAGGCAGGGTAAGAAATTATGAAAGAATTGTCTACACAGATAGTATACTAAGGTGCTTTACTTGCATTCTCTCATTTAATCCTCTTAATACCTACATGAAGTATAGTTATCACCTCCATTTTAATAACTAGAAGAGAATAAGAAACTTGCTCAAAAACCCAGGTCTCTTGACTCCAACCAGCATGCTATAATACCACTGAGTATGGAAAATGAAGCTATATTTTTTTAAGTTCTAATGGTTACGGATTTTAAGCAGAAATTTGAATTTTGGGCTTCCAAGTAAAGACCCCCTTAGTCTTTACATGTAAGACAAATGAAGCCAAGAATTATTTGAAAGTATAGAGAAAGAGAAAGAAAGCAAGTGGCAGTAGCTTTATTTCTTTAAAATAATGTCACTTGCTCTATTCAGCCTTTTTTACTTCCAAAAAGCTGAAGATCTACTCTTTATCAAGAGAATTACAGTTTTAATTCTTCCAGGAGTCTTTAGAAGTCTTCAAGCTTTTCAGTGTTATAAATGGAAATTCTTTGCCTACTTTTTTTTCTCCTTTGTAGGCAACTTATTCTTTCTGACTGGAAAAATCATATATCATCCTCACTGTGCCTTTTCATCAATACAGCATGGAACTCCATAAGCCTTTTCAAGCTCAAGACCTGGTTTTTTCTCTGCTTATTATTTGTTTAAATATTATTGATCTCTTCCATCAGTTTTTTTTTTTTTTCTTATCTTCTGGAACTCCTATCTACATTAAGTTTTAAAATAATGCTGACTTCCTGAATTTACTTATCTTTTGCTTTATGATTTCTGTATGCTAATATTTTGCTCTATATTGGGAGATATTTCTCACATATGGGTCTAGATGTTGGGATATTCCAAACAGTGAGAATCCCACAGGTGTTATAAGACTGTATACCTCTATTATCTTTGGGACTATTTGCTGAGGAAGTCAGAATGCTGTCCCCTCCCTTCTGAGGAACCGAGAAGTCTCCAAAGAGAATCACAGAGTATAAGGAGAGGTGGGAGTGTGAGATACAGGTAGTGTGAAGGTAGTGGGACTTAAATAAAGATTCAAGAGATTTCTTCATTAATTTAGAGGCCCCATACTAGAACTTCCACTTAGCTACTATTTCAAGGTGTGTATTAGTTACAGTCATTTGGAAATAACAGAAACCAACTGTGTCTACCTTAAACAGAACTGAAAGGAAGGTGGAAGACCAACCTCAGAAAACAAATTAAAAGCAATAGAGCAAGTAGAAGGGCGTACAATTGTCTTTTAGTAGGAACATTACAGCTGGGCTACTGCCAACACTGCAGCAAAAAAACTGCTGCTATGAATGATTCCTTATATCTCTAAGACTTTGTACTCAAAATTCTACTTTACAGAAAGGGCATCTGATTGACCAAACCGAGGCCATGCCTGACTGCCAAAGGGTAGAAAGAAAAAGGTCTGACTCCATGAGCTTCTGGATTCCTCCCCATAAAGACAACCCAGTTTTAAATCTCCAAAATCAGAAAAGGAGTTGTGTAGTAGTCAATCAAATTTAAAATGGGAAAAAATTTTTAAATGTCCATTATGACTCCAAGATCTTATATCAGTTGATTTTGTGAAAGATCTATCTATAACTTGCATTTAAAATGGAATTTCAAAGCACTAACACTTGGGTAGTCTCAAAAAATCATATGACATATGTTCAGAAAAGAAGAAATCATTTCATTTTTTTGACTATATCTGAGAATAGGGAGAAATGAATGTGATCTAAAGGCAGAAACTGTTGATTTCTAAAGAAAATTAGACTTGTTAAATACAATATAAAAATTTTATCATCAACATTACTATAATGAACTCTATGATCTTTGTTTTAAGTAGCTGGTTTAATTATACAGGCATTTAAAGTTTTTTAAAAATAATCTCAGACTGTATTTTGTTCTTTTCAATGGTAGCTAAATAGCATCTATGAAACACATGGGTTGTTAGTCTTTTAAACTGGCACTAAAAAAAAATGTTAATAAAGGGCAAATAGGAGAAACCAGGAAGTCTATACCACATACTCATAATTCAGGTTGAGATTTCAGCAATAATAATAGTAATTAAGAATAGCAACTAATATTTATTTAATGTTCATCATACAGATACTCTAAGTACTTTACAAGTATTATCATGCTGATCCTCTCAAGAACCCCGTTAAGTATGAGAGGTATTCTCATTTCACATATAATAAAGAGGTTAAGGAAGTACTCCCTAATCTCATACTACAGGTAATCAGTGGGGCCAAGATATAAGCCCAGAGCATGAGCTTTATAGCGATCCATTCTGTTGCCCCCCTTAAGACAGTGGCAATGTGGCTTCGCTCTATCTTTAAAAATATCAAATGTATTCACTATTCTACATCACTTATAGATATGATTAACCTGAAAATAAGCCAGCATTTCATCCTTTAGGCAAAAACATTTTAAAAATTAAGTTTGTACACAAATCTCTCAAAACCAGTCAGATTCAAGCAAAAAGGGAAAAAAAACAAGGCTTCCAATTATTTCGCCCAGTTGTCTCAAAGTAGAAATTTGCCTAATAAAAACATTTCAGAGCTCCTTAACTACGCTCAAATTCAGAAAGTATGATATAAAAGCTATCAGAGGTTTCGGTGTATTTGAGGATACACCTCCTAACAGGTTCCTGAAAGCTAATTAATTGTACAGAAGAGTCTACAATCAATCTTGTTTCCCACAATCACTGTGTTACATACTTTAATAGCAGCTGTATCCTCAATTATATTTTGATTACAGATTCAAAGATGCCCTTCTCCTTCCTTCAACTTTTATAAGGCACAAGAACTTAAACAGAAGAAGGCAATATGTGCTGCCAAAGCCTACTGAGGATTGCAGGACTAGGGGACTGTGGGAATCCATACTTTAAAAATTCAAGTCCTACATCTAGTCCTTTATTTCAACAGAACTGGTATATAATGAATATTTTTTATTATGTACTTGTGGGAGGGCGATTAGGAGAAAAAAGGAGAGGAATATTAATTTAAATAAGATATTAAAAGCACTGATAAAAAAAAAATGTCAGAGAGGTACAGATAGGAAAATAGAACCCTGAAGCCTAGAAAGAAGAATATTGCAAGAAAGGGAAAAGTATATAAAAGTCTATGACTAATGACAGGAAACTCCAATGGATATGACAAGGTGAAATAAGAAAAGATGAAGGTAGGGAAACTGAAAGTCTAGAAGATTAGGCAGGAATACAAATCGAGTTCCACAACAGTTATCACATAGTAGCTTATTAGTTTTGGTGATCAGAAAATATGTTGTAAGTTCAAGCTTTTCAAGGTAGTTTTATGTAGTGACAGTCCAAGATGTGTCTATTTTAGGAGACTTCAGAGGCAATGGGAGAATCGACTGAAAATGGAAGATGTCAAAGATCAGAACATACAGGGTATCCAAAGCTTCATGTCAATGGATATTGAAATGGCAAAGGATAATGACAGAGAATGTGATAAAGAAGTTATATATCAAGCATTGTAATAATTTGAGGAAAACTGAAAAATATATTAGAGGCTGTAATAGATGGCTATTAAGAGGGAAAAAAATCTTAATGGCACCATCACTATATCTTTAAAAATGACATATATATTTGAGTTTTATCATAAGGATACTGATTCAACTGAAATGGATATCACTCAGGAAGACAACAATTATGTAAACCCATCTGCCATGGGCTAACCAAACATCCACCACCCTATGTATGAAGAAACAGATGATACGCTCAAGAGAAACTATGCTTGTCCCCTACAAGCTTGTTTTAGATTTCAAAATGAAAAATTTAATACAATAAAGCAAAATCTAAAATACATATATATATTAGATATAAATGAGAAATGCTGATTAAATATAATTTCATATAATTTTAATACTGAAATGGTTAAAAAGTTCAATTTTGTTTGAAATTACTTTTCCTCTACACTATGGAATATGCTGAAAAAATATTAACCTTTGAACTACTGTATATGAACCACTCACTCAAAGCTTTCTAGTACTAATAAAATAGCCGATGTTCAATTTTAGGAACATAAAGAAAAAGGCTTTGCCTTAGTACTAGGTGACTTTCCTTGAATCAGCCTAAAGCATCCAAATATGTCATCTAATTCAGTAAAAATTTGTACTTTATAATGGCTCTGACTGAAGCTAGGACAGAAATTTGCAGTGTTTTAAAGAGACTGCAAATTAACTAAATTTGATAAGAGTAATCCATCAAAATTTAGTTCCACACCAGTTAGTATTTGACTTGCATTTGGAAAGCCAATGTTGTGAATCTTGTTCTTAACCAACTTTAGATTATCATCTCTCTCCTTTCCTTTTGATGGAAGAGAATTGCTTCTAAGAATAAGAAGTAAGAAAGTCTTCCTTACTTATTCTAAGGGAACACTATTACCACCACAATAAAAAAGAGGAGAGAATATTAAACCTTTATTTAAAATTTTATTCCTATCGGGTTGATCTTACAATTTAGATATCATCAAACAATACTTACCAATACATACATCAATTTTCCCTTTAATAGCAGCTTCATGGAGAGGCGTATAGTTCCAGTTATCCCTGGCATTTGGATCGGCTCCTTGGCACAGTAACAGACTCACAACCTCAGCATGGCCAAAAGAACAGGCATTATGAAGCGGGATGAGACCTCCATCATCACGAGCATGGACGTTAGCACCCATCTGTAGCAAGTGTTCTACGACATCCTTCCTTCCAAAACCTAAAAATTAAGAGGGGAAATATCTTATACATTAAATCAATTTTGTAAAAAGAACCATTAGAATTCCTTTAACAATATCGACAAATACGAACTGAATTACTATGTTCTACAGCCAAAAGGGTAAAAAAACAGGGCTGACATTCAAATGAATTCTCTCATATCACAGAATTTAGAACTAAGAAAGCTCTATCTTTAGTCTTTAGGCAGTTCATTTCAAAAAATGTTTCTTCAACACCAATTATGTGCCAGGCAACTGTGCTAGACATACAAAATGAATAAGACTCCTGTCCAAGGCATTCACTTTCCCCTATGCTTCACTAGACAAAAATCAAATGTAAAAAATCCAACTCTATATTTTAAGAGATAAAGGTTATTTAAATACTGCTGACTACGAAACTGAAGGCAAATTATAACATTCAACATTCCAGAAGGAAAACTGGAGAAAAATGTATGGGTATCAGAAATATGTGATAGCTTGGTTACAAGTTATTTGAAAAGGAAGAACTAAAGATAATACTGAACTGAAATATCTACTCTTGGGACTGGTGGCAATCTAAATGAAATGCATAATTAAGTGAAACAATTCATGTTTAGATTTACTGAGTTTGCAGAAACAATATGATAAACAAGTGGGAATACGTGCATTTGAAAATACAGAACCAGAACATTAATAAGAAGTATCACAATTTTCAGACGGAAAGAAAGGGGAAAAAATGAGCCTAAAAGAGTCTGAAGCAACATAAGGACTAGGCAAACACTGAGAAAGGTAAAAAATACCAAGAAAGTACAACATAATGGGAGTCAAAGGGTAACACCATTATGCAACATCCAGCATGATGAAGATTTTAGTGACATCAACGAGAAGGGAAAAAATAGCAACTGATAATTTTGAAGTACTTGTAGTACAGTGATGAAATTACAAGCTACACTGCAATGTGCTGTTAAAAAACAAAAAACAAAAAACTTCAAATATTAGTATTTTTACCTTTACAAGCTAGTAACTTTATTAATAACTCTTTTTTTCCTACTTTAGATTTTGTTAGGTCTTACTGGCTAGGTATCACTACCTCCATGTTATTACATACCGTGTAATGCTGTTAGAAATAACATCCCAAATAAAACTAAAAAGCAGTAAAAGAGTCATTTTTCCCTGCACTTCATGTGCAAACTAAATAAATAAATGAGAACTGTGGGGGAAAAAGTTATTTCAATATATGTTTTCCATACTATCTATAGAAAAATGTCTCCAAAGTAAGATATAGTCCCACAGACATATATATCAAAGAATTATGTTTCCATAGAAAATATCCTTCAAATTAAGCTGAAGTTTCTAGGTAAAAATAGGTCAATTTTGTACTAGAACTGGAACATTGAAAGTATAGCGTATGTGGTAATATGGTTATTACTACCTTGCTGTTTGTTTTTTCTTTTTAATGTCTGCAGAACTGTATAGATGTTACATTCTATTTAATTCTCTAACATCAATGTCCTTCTTCCTCTACTATCACAATTCTATTCTTCCACTGGGCCACAGGCACCTTCTTTATCCATAAAGATTTTATGATTTTCCCTCTTTATAGTCTGAGTAAAGCCCAAGTGCAAATTCACATTTCCCTAAACAATACATTAACATGTTTAAGAATTAATTTCCTTTCTTCCCTAATAAACACAGTTAAGCTAAGATACTTCATAACTTATTAATTAGCATTTCAAAAACATCCTTTATAACTTTAAGCAAAAGAGCAAAGTGTGTTTACTTTTTACTAAAATTTTTGATCTAAAATATAAAACAAAAATGCTCAGTATTATCAAGAATGTGGTGAAATGAAATATGGAGGACAATCTGGTGATTGGAGGGAATTGGGGGGCTGGGAGAAAGTGTGAAGGGTTAAAGAAGTACAAATTAGTAGTTGATAGATGGTATAGGAATGGGGAGCACAGCATAGGGAATGCAGTTAGCATTAATGTAATGGCTAGGTGGAGAGCCAGAGGAGAGAAAGACCAATTAGGGGGATCATTTTATAAACTGTATAAATGTCTAACCAATATACTGCATACTTGAAACTAATAATAAAATTAAAGAAAAGAAAAAAAAAGAATGTGGTGAAATGAAACTGCACACACACTGATAATAATAATGTAGGAACTGGTACCATATTTTAGAATAAAAGTTAGTGTTAGCATCAACAGGCTTAAACAAATATATCCTCTGACTCAATAATATCACTTTCCAACCTTTATCATAAAAAAGTATTCATATATGAGCAAAGATTTTGCATCAAGAATGTTTATAGTAACACTATAGAGAACCATGGAAATGATTTAGATGTTCAACAATAAAGACTCTGTTAAATAATTGATGGTTATCCATGTAACATCATCCTGTATTTAAAGGATGCTATGGAACATTGTGAATGTACTTAATGCCACCAAATTATACATTTTAAAATGGCTAAAATGGTCAGTTTATTCTTAACAAAATTTTAGTAATTTAAAATTTGTGTATTTTACCACAATTTTTAAAAACCATCAAAAAAGGTATAAACCATATATACAAGAAAAAACAGATTATAGAAAATTCAACACCATGGAAAGATGTTTTTTAGATTAGTCTTTTAAATTAAAAACATGTTAAAATATAGGAGAAAAATATATATTGGAAATATAGATGGAGAGAAAAAAGAATAAATTCACTAAGTAGTGGAATTATGGAATATTCGTTATCTGTTTTCTTAATTATAATATAAAAACAACTTTGTATAAAATATGTGTGTGTACAGATATATGCTTACAAAAGGAGTGGAGATTAACAGTCAAAATCAGAAAAGACATTTTATGTGGCAATTATAAAGTCATGTCTTCTAGTTTGATTTTGAATTATTAAAATACGTTAAATTAGAAGTTGTGTCAAAGTTTACTCAAACCATATGCTCTACCTGTTCTATTGAGTACAAATCATAACTAGTCATTCACCATTCTATCAATGTTAAATGCTTTTGCATTATTTTTCATACATAAAAAGAATTCACCATCTCTGATTTTTATATAAGGACTTTATTTCATATCCACGGTTTGTAGTTATAATTATCCCTATAACGGATTTTCTTATTTGAGTATAAAGATCCAAAAATAATAATAATTAGGATCAAAGAACTACATAGATTTGAAGTAACTTATCACTGACTGACTCTTAGGGAACTAGTCCCTAAGCGAAGCATTACAGACACATACTGCAGATAAAATTTTCAGTGTCCTATTACATCAAGCTAGTAGTACATGTTTAAAAAAATATCCAAGTCACAATTTTTAAAAGGAATAATGTTGTTGCTTATACACATACTTATGGCTTGATTTTATAAAATACGAAAGAGAAATCAATGAACAATCTTTCTCTGATCCAGCAAAGGTCGCTAAAAATGAAGACAATGTAGTGTTCTAATTTTTACCAACACACAGTATGTGCTGTAACAGACTTCCAATCTGAGAGGTATACAAGAGTATAATTTAACTTTTACAGAAAAATTCTTTTTGCTCAATGGACATGCTCTAACCCTGACAACAATAAAAATAACGATAATAATGGTAATCCCAAATGACTGACGTGCATTAGCTCCTTGTTTTAACACCCTGAGAGATACCACTATCCTCATTTTACTGTTGAGGAATCCTTTTACTCAGTTCTGATAGTCATGAACTGTAATTCCAAATATATATCTCAACTCTGTCTACTCCCCAGTGCTACCACCTTTGTTTCAAGTACCATAATCTTTTGGTTAGACTTCAGCATATAACCTTCTAACTGGTCTCTCACTGCTGTCACATCTGCTATCTACAATTTATCCTTAAAGAGTAAGCAGAATGATCATTTCAAGGCATATATCAGATCAAGTTGCTTCCCTGCTTAAAATCTTGCAATGAGTTCCCATAATACATATAAAATTTTACTACAAACTCCTTATGACGTACAAGGCTTTGGGTGAACTGGCCCCTCTCACCTCTCAAATCTCTCATGAAGTTTCACTCACCCTGTCTTTCATTTTGTGTTTCCCGAATAGAACAAACTAAGGGACTTTGCACTTGCTATGTGCTCTGCCTAAAGGCCTGGGACCCAGATCTTCGCACGGCTAGTTCCTTCTGTCATCCAATTCTCAGCCCAAAGATAAGCAACTGAGACTGTCCACTCAATTTAAAGTCACCTATATTCACATACATACTCTTCCACCATTGTTTTCAATATCACTCAGTTTTACTATACTTCTGTATTTAATCACTCCCTGAATGGACCTTGTTTATTTGTTTACTTGCCTTTTATGTCTCTCCTACTCAAGATGTTTCATGAAAAGAGGTCCCTTGTTTTATGAGATGTCTATATTTCCAGTACCTAGAATAGTGCCTCATTATACAGTATGGCCTCAAATAATACTTTATTGACTATATATATACATATACACACACACACACACACACACACATATACACACACACATATATATATAATGTTTACTTACTTCATAGTACTTAGCCCAAATTAGTAAGTAGTTTTTATTTTATATTTTTAATTTATAACAAGAAAACAGATTTAAAGGTTTTTCCAACTGTGATAATATCAGAAATATTTAAAATATATAAACACCAAGTTTTCATAAAGGAAAATCATTTGTAATGTCAACTCCAGATAATTACCATAAACATTTTGATGATTATGATTACATATTTCTTTCTTTGCAAGTATGTATGTGTGTATTTAAACATATCTTTTTCCTGCCATTTCGCTTTTCAAATATCATAGATTTTTCAGGTAAAAATTAAAAATTTATGTATCATTTTCATATGGATACTTAACATTGCATTACATGGATATGTCATAATTTATTTAGTTGGGTGGTTTCATCATTATACAAAGGAGATTTCTGCCATTATAAAAAAAAAGTTTAATTAAATTTCCTTGTACATGTATCTTTGTATATTTGTCCAGTTCTTTATTTAAGATAAATTCCTCAAAGTAGAAGTATTAGGTCAAAGGCCATACATTTAAAATTTCTATGTTGCCAAACTGTTCTCTACTTCATTCTATCAATTTTCATTTTCAACCAAAATGCTTGAGAACACTCATTTCTCCATCCTTTATAAATTAACATAATTTATAAACTTTATAAGCAGAGAAACAAAAAATAAAAATGTTATTTACATTTTGGTTCAGATGTTTGCATTTTCTTTTGAAAATGAAATAATAAATACAATTGAAATGTCTCTTAATCTTAGTCATTTACCTTCTTCCCCAGAGTGACCATTACATACAGCCAATGTTTGTTACACCCATGCACATTTTTATACTTTTCATATGTGTTTTTAAACACGAATTTATATATTTATGTTGTTTACTTATACTTATATCCTTCCATGTAGTTCACATTAATATATTTTACATTACATATTTCACATTCCATGTTATTAGAATATATTATATACATATTCACATTATATTGTCAATATCATTTGGTTCAGCCTATATTAGTGAGAGGCTAATAATTGTGGCAAATATCCCCTTTTCCTGCTGGCAAACAAACTCAATTTTACTCAGGAATTGGACAGAAAGTAATATGCTAAGGTTACCTTCTCTTAGGTAATCCTTTCCCCAGTCCAGGGAGTAAATCCTGATTACTATAATCTAGAAAGGTGATTCATTCCTCTCTGACAGTGACTGCAATGAGACAAAAGGAAAAGTCTAGAGTCTAGAAGCTTCTGGATTTTTCTCACCACTAAGAGAAAGTATGCAAAGAATGCTCCTTTCTCCTCTCTCCTTACTTCTCTACTTTTAGAAAATTCTCATATAAAATTACAACATTTGAGCCATTGATACCATGATGGGAAGGTCAAGAGAATTATGATAATACTGGCACAGAACCCAACTGTGCTCACAGAATACTGAACGCTTGAACTTCCAACCTCTAGACTTGACAAGCAGGCAATAACTGTCCTTAGGCTTCCAGCTTCTGTTAGCTGTTTTGGAATACTTATAGCTGATGAACCCATGCAAATTGATATAAACATCTACTCATATGTTTACTGACCATTCAAATTTCATCTGTTGGCTATCGGTTCACTGTCTTGACCCAATTTTCTGTTTGTCTTTTTCTTATTTTGTAGTTCTTCACATATTCTAAACATCAATCTTGTGTTGGTTATATACATTATAAATATATTATCTGTTTATAGCTTGTCTTTGAAATCTGTTCATAGTATGTTTGATTTCATACAAGTTTTAAACTTTAACAGAATAATATGTATCAATCTTTACCTATATGGTTTGTGCTTCCTGCATGATCTTTAAAATATTTGTCCTATTCCTACACTGTACCTGTATTTCCTCCTAGATTAACTTCATAATTTTGCTTTCACATTTATATCTTTAATCTATCTGTATGTATGATATGAGTTAGAGACCTAATTTTGTTTTTTCATATCTTTTTCATTTGGTCAGTTTGTCTGTTCAATATTTTAACCAAAAATATGCCTAGATATCCAGCAGGGCAGTGTCAATCCACTTTGTTTCTCTTAAAAAATTATTTTGGCCAGTGTTGTTTTTTGATGTTCAATATGAATATCTTCAATTTTCATGAAGAAAACTGTTAGAAGTTGTTTTAAAAGCTCAGTGATTAGCATTCTGGAAAAGGTGACAAATTTATAATATTGAGTTTTCTAATCTATGTATACACGTCTCCTTCAATTCATATCTGTTAAGTTCTATTTTGTGTTTTTCTCCATTAACATCTTGTACATATTCATTAAAGACTATTGGGTATGTTAAGGTTGTTGTTGCTTTGGGGATGGAGAGGGTAGTGGTGGACTAGGGGAGGTCAGTAAACAGGTCAGGTGGAGACTCTGAGGCCTAAGTAAGGAGTCTGGATTTAAGCAGGGGTTTGTCAGCTAGCTAACCTGGCTAGAGCACAATCAGCAGTAGAAATGATAAGATGAGGTCAGAATGACAGGCAAAGGCTAGATAGATCATGTAGGGGCTTAATACTAGTTAGGAACACATTCAGCTGCAAATAACAGAATACATAACTAGTGAAGACTTAAAGAAAATGTAGGGATTCATATGTTTCACACACCTTGTCTTGTTAAGGCAATGCAGGCCGGTGCAGTAGTTTAACAACAGTATTCAGACCTCTTTTAAAAATCTTTCCACTATGGCTTTTGTAGCATGTTTCAGCTTTCTTCCACTTGCTTGTCACCTCCTGGTCACAGAAGAGTGCTACACCTTCAAACCTGATATTCATTCAGGTTCCCATACAGGAAGGGAGTGAGGGCAAAGGGTGAAAAAGACTTTCTCTTAGCCTTTTTATTATTAAGGAAACCTCTCCAGATACTTTCATCTATACCTCATAAGCCAAAAATGTGTCATCTGTCCAGCTACTCAAAAAGTCTAGAAAATTAAGTCTTGTATAGCTGACTACAGTGATTTGCTGCCTGAACAAAATGGAAGATGTTAGGGAAAATTAAGGGAGAAAATGAATTTTGGGTGGATAGTCAATGATATCTGCCACAACTTCGTAAAGTCATTAGTAAGAAGTATGGATTTTATTACATGTACTTAGAAAATCATTTGTAAGGGAAATTACTTGATTCCATTCAAGTCTTAAAAGGATTGTCAGTGGCTTTTGTAAAAAGTAGAGTGGACAGGGTCAAAAGCAAAACCAGAAACAAGAAAAATTTTGCCATAGTCTAGGCAAAAACTAATGATGGTGGTTTGGAATAGGAAAGTGGCAGCATAGATGTATCAAAAAAGAGAAAACTGAGATAGGTTTTAAAGCCAGAATGACCGGCTCCCAGGTTCCTGGCTTAAGCAACTCAGTTTATGGAGGTGCTACTTGGGAAAGGGTCAGGGCAAACAAATAGCAATGAAAAGTTCACTGTGATGAATTGTTCTTCCCCAATTACTAAACTACGTAATATAAATCTACTTTGTAAATTTCAGCACATTCTTTCACCTAATAATTATATCATTTCACATATACAAAAAAATTTCAAAATATACTATGTGGAAAGCACTATGCTGGTACTGTGAGGAATAACTAAATTCATAACAAATAACCTAACCCTAATATACTTAACAATTATCCTTATTCTACTGTTAGTTTCAATTAAGGCCATTCAAAAATGTTTCAGTATCAAATGTGAGGTCACTGGTATCTATTCACCAGGTTTGAGTTTAGAGACAGAAAATCGTTTCTCTTATGTTCAGCTTTTTACTGCCTAAAATTAAAACTTCAAAGGAACATCCTTGGTCAATACTAAATCTTGTAACTAACAACTATGACTCCTAAAATTTAATAAAAGAAGAAAAACCTAAAGTGTTTGCAGTATTTTAAAGGGATGTTTTTATTTACAGTAGCAAAGTCACAGCTCAAAGATATTTTTCAGTCTAATTGGACTGTCAGCAAAGCCACCAGGACTGTATATCATTTGAAC
This sequence comes from Eidolon dupreanum, assembly GCA_028627145.1. Taxonomy (NCBI): domain Eukaryota; kingdom Metazoa; phylum Chordata; class Mammalia; order Chiroptera; family Pteropodidae; genus Eidolon; species Eidolon dupreanum. Next base: position 54,716,302 of record CM053508.1, read on the forward strand.
TCCTAAATACATTGACCTATACTTATATACCCAATGAGAAAATTTATATTACATCTCCCATATTTATTTATTTTTAATTTTTCCTCTAAATATAACAAGATTATACCCAAAAGATACTCAAAGTGACACTAAAATATGCTTAGGATTGTCTAGGAAAACAACCCATGAAATCTTATAAATATATATATTTTCCTGACATAAAGGAAATCACAGAAGGTAAGTTGGGAAAGATAAAAAAGATACTTGGTTACAGATGTGATTTGTTCATTATTCTCTCTAAAAACTTTAGGAAAACTAGAATCTAAAATATTAGAATGGGTCGGCTTTAGTTCAAGAAGTTACTTCATCATGGCATACTTAAATATTAGGTTGGCCTATTACTTTCTTAAGCATTATCGATCCACTTCCACTCAAATGAAAAATAAATAAAAATTCTTAAACATAAATGACAATAAAGTTATTTTCAATGAAAAAATTCAGCTACGACACATTTATGTAACAGCTATAAGATTTTTAAAGTAATTTTTCTTTCCTGGTCAAAAGACTCATCTTTCACCAATTCAACACTGGTAGTTCCAAATATCTGTGAGCATCTGTAAAGGTCCACTAAATACTGTAATTTACAATTTTACTATATTAAAAATCTGAATCATATCTGTATCCTGGTTGATGTGCAGGAGGCAGTTTCAAAATCAGAGAGGGGTACTTAGCGGAGCAAACCTATCTCAACGTGATTTTCTAATTCTACTTTCTCGCACAGGCCTATCTTCTAAAATTTTCTAAAGTTTTCAGTTTTACTGAATTTTACGGAGGAAATTACACACTATAGTTTCCCTAATCTGGGGGTTGGGGAACATCTTTGTGACATATTCTTTAAAAATGTCAAAGGCTTTCTATATTCTGGAAAGTATACAGAAATTCATGCAGTCCAATATACACAGCACCATAAATACCCAGTAACAGTCCTGCTTACTTTATAATAAAAGTTCTACGACAAAGAAACATACATTTTCTATTTAATATTCAAAGTCATTATTCCTTACTCTTCTAATTTCAACTCTAACTATATTACTCTTTAAATAAAGAACTATTTCACACTCCATTAGATCAGAAGTCACTGTTAAGCAACAGGGAGTATAATCCCTGTCGTTTCCAAAATAACGATTTAGAAAACAAACCACAAAATGACTCTTATAGTCGACAAAGTTGCATGTTTTCCATTTGCCAAAGGCAGATTCCGATTAACTTTTGCATTTTATAGAACCTGATTTAGATAGGAAAACATTTGTGCTTAGATAAAAAAGTTATTTAATTAGCAAGTATAGTCAAGAATGTGTGTGTTCCCCAAACTCATCGAGAAACCACCAGAAGCAAAAGGGAAAGGAATCCCAGACTCCAGCTAAAAATAAACAAGACAAACAACAACAACAAAAACTGAAACACTTTAAGAAATCATTCCTACTGGGGGAAGAAGAAGAAAAGGCTGGGTGCCACTGTGAGAAGAAACATCAACTTAAGAGCTGACGATCAGATATTCCAGACAGAAGACAGGCCAGAGGAAAGTTTCCTAAGTTCATTTTACTCCTTAACATTGTCCCATTGTCTCCTATGCCAAAAGGGGGGTAATATCAAGGCAAATAAATCTTAGCTGGGGTAGGAAGCAAAATGCAGGTAGACTCCCAATTAGGCAATTACAAGGAAGGTGACGGCGCTTAGAAAAGGGTCATAAATCCTGAGCGACCAGGGTGCAGCTGAGCAAAAATCACCATCCAGAAACTCTCTACTTTGAGGCATGTCCCTATTGGCCTCAAACCTCTTGGAGGACCAAAACCTAGAAAATAGGCTTTCACCATCTCTAAATCCGATCCCGATCAAAACCCTTCCTCTTATACAAATGTAATATTGGCCCAAATAGCTGTTAGTTCCTAGGGAATATAAACTCACAGTGGAAATAATGAGATGTCTAAGGAGTGCAAGCACCATGACAGAACAACAAAATGAAAGCAAAATTAATAAACCAAAAAATGACATTTAAAATTGGCAAATTAAATATTGCTAGAGAAAAAAATGGAAAATACTGAAAACATGACATGAAAACAAAAATCTATCAAGTAAAACCAACTAGAAATATTGTCGTGAAAAATATAAGACAATTAAAAACAAAATGAATTGATTATATAGTAATGGAAACAAAGAATAAATCCCTGAGAAATCAGGTTAAAGAACTCTCCCAAAAAGTATCTGAAAGGAATAAACAGAAGGAAAAGATGAGAGAAGAGACAGGAAAGAAAAGATAGGAAGAGAGGAAACATGTAGAAGTAATGACAGGGCTCCTCATAATTAAAGGAAAAGGTAAAATTTCAGATTACTAAGAGTTCATGAAGACAAAATGCACTGACACATTATAGTGAACTCTAGCAATATTAAACACTATAAAATTTCTAAATCTTTCAGAAAGAAAACATGGGCCACCTAAAAATAACAGGAATCAGTTGACTTCAGATGAAAGTCAACCTTCTCAGTTTTAAGGAAAAGCATTTAGATACTTAATTTCATATCTAGCCAACTTTTTATTTATATGTAAGTGTAAAGTTAAAATAATCTCAGATATGTAAAATCTCAAAGCTAAACAAAAAGATCCCAGTTGAAAGTATATTCATAAGAACAATTCAGCATAATGAAAAACTAATTCAGTAGTTTGTGTGTGTAGCTATATATCATGAATTAACTAAGTAAAAATATATTGCTGTCTCAAGGAACACTCAACAATAAACTTTCTAACAAATAATTACAATGTATAGGCTACAAAGGGTAGACAGCAATGTAAACTTAAATGAGACTGGGAAAGCTTCCCTAAGCTAATGCAAACTTATAAATAAACAGTTAAAAAGACAAAAGGATAGGGATAACTATTTCAAGGACAAGGTACAGTATAATCAAAGGAGATAAGAAACACGTTATATATGCAAATATCTAAAAAAAAAAGGTTCAGAATGGTTCAGAGAAAAAGGAACAGAGATGCTGAAGAAGCAATAACAGAGAATCAATTAATGTTCTACCACAAAAATCACGAAGAGGACTAGGATTCTCCTCAAAACCAATATATCAGAACTAAAATGCCTTTAAATTATGTATGTCAGTCAGAAGGCTATGACTGTTCCCTACCAAAGTGGCATAATCAAAATTTCTGCTATATGAACTTGGACAGTAAACTGCCAAATGTAGATAAATATGTTATACAACAATTTTAGAAATTAGAGAAAACAAGCTAAAAAGACTTGAAATTCCACAGTTTTCAGTATCTCTCTCTTATTTCAACATTGGACTTAGTATAAAGTTACTTTTACTTTGGAAGTAGAGAGGGTAATGTTAAACAGCATAATGAATTAACCAAAACAACTAGAACTCAAAGGAAAAAGACTTTAGCAATTACTCTTTTAGTTCATTTCACAGACTCAAAGACCAGAGCTCCTATAAGGCTATAGCTTCATGAATACCAAGCCAGTTTTTCCTCTGAGATAGTAACTACCTCACAAGCTTATATGTAGCGAGTAACGATTGTCAAAATAATTATTACATTATAAAAAGTTGTCCAAATACCAGATGTTCTTAATCTTACTAGACTCAGAAGTCTTAACCTGGGTTCCATGTGTCCTCGAGCAATGATTTTCAACCCCATCTGCATGTGAAAAATCACCAGATAAGTTTTTTTTTTTAAATAATAAAAAGCCCTATCCCTATTCCTGCGATTTGATTGGCCTAGGGTTAAGTATCATTGCTCTCAAAGTGAGCATGACAACAGCATGTTGATGGGGCTTGTTAAAAATGTGAATTCTCAGACTCTACTCCAGACCAACTGAAAAAAAAAATTGTGGAAGTGTGGCCTAGCAACCTGTTTTAATAGCTCTAATGCTTCTGGAAGTTTATAATCCTTCAAAACTTACAGGTAAAATTTGGTTTAAGTATATCTTTCTGGAGAAAATGTCCATACCTTTTAAAGATTCTCATAACTCTTAACAAAATTAAGAACCACTTGTATTGGCAGCTTTCAAAGTGTGATCTGTGGACAACTCGTGGTCCCTAAGACCCTCTCTATATGGGGGTCTAAGAGGTCAAAGCTACTTATGAAATAGTACTAAGCCATATTTTGCTTTTTTCACTGTCAAGACAGTGATAGTGCTTGATTTTATAACACCGTGGGTTTGTCATTTGGAAAATGTGTTTATGGTATTCTTGATGACAAAAAAGCAACAGTAAATAAAACTGCTGACATGAACCAAGACAGTGGCACCAAAGTGTACAATTAGTCATTGTATTCTTCATCACCAGACTCTGATAGTTAAACAAGACAAAAGAAAAAGGCCCCTAGTTTCACTTAAGAATGTCCTTCATGAAAATGTAAATATTCATTTTATTAATATTAATATATTCTTGTGACAAAATGAGAAACACACACTAAGCACTTCCATTACATACCAAATATGGCTGTCTTGAGGAACAACACTTATGCACTTGTTTGAGCTCAGTTTGACACGTGTATTTGGCAGATATATTCTTGAGAATGAACAATGTGAGTGTGTCACTTCAAGGAACACAATTAGCATTTTCTCCCAATGATAAAATTTGAGCTTTTGAACAAAAATAAAAATTTTGTAAAATTTGCATCCATCACCATAAGCTTAACAGCTTCCCAATACTTAAATATTTTTTGATAAGATTGGTGGTGATATTAACAAATGTGCTTGTTATAAAATGAAACATGCCAACATTTGGAAGGATGTAAAGCTCAGTAAACTAATATTTTTCAAAATATAAATAGGTATAAGATCCATTCATGCAAGATAAACCAATAGATTTTTAACATAAAAGTATAAAAAATGTATTGATATGGCTTCAGATTCCACATTGCAAATCACTTTTAGGAAAATACTACTTTATCAACTTCTGGTATAGTGTCAAAAAAATTTAAGATTACCTGAAAATGCTATTAAAAGATTCCTTCTCTTTCCAACTACGTATCTGTTTAAAGTAGGATTGTCTCCATATACTTCAATACAATAAAGAACAACAATGGCATGCAGAAGCAATGAGAATTCACTGGCTTCTATTGATATTAAAGTGATTTGTAAAGTGTAAAATAATCCCTCTCTTCTCATTAATCTCTGCTTTAGGAAATATTTACTTCTCATTAAAAGTGTGATTTACTCTAACACATAATAGAGTTTAGTGTCATTTTTTTAATTTCTTAGTTTTAATTCCCAATGATAAATTTCCATAGACATACTCCACATAAAAGTTCTAGCAATTATTTTTAAGAGTGTAAAAGAGTCCTGAGATCAGCAAGTTTGAGAACCACTGCATTTTGACTATAAACTTCCTCAGGGGCAGAAAATGTCATTCTCACCATTTTCCTCCTCATAGCACTTATATTTATCGACTTATTACTGAACTACTACAAAACCTTAGGGCTCGTGCCAGATTTCTGAGAAACAGACCAAAGGGGAAAAACACACTGTGGAGTTGTCTTAGTGAATGTTAATTAAAGTCCTTTAAATTTCTATAAATGCTCCGTTCATACTTAGTTTCATACAGCCAAAGAACTACATTTACTTTCAGAAATATGAATTACGGAAGAGATGAAGGGTATCCTCAACATATCAGTAAAATTCACTCTAATGAATAAGCTATTTTCCGTATTTCATGTTGGTAATACTAAGAAATGAGTTCTATGACAACAGAGAGACCAAAATGCCCACTACGATAGATACCCCATTTTAAAATTTTTAAAGTGTGGTAAAATACCTGTAACACAAAATTTACCATCTTAACCATTTTTAAGGGTCAGTTCAGGAGCATTAAGTACTTTCAAATTGTGACTCCTATATGTTTTATTTACCATTCAAAATGTTCCTTTTTTTTCTTGACTGCTTTCATGAATCAAAACACATAGCAGTTTATCTTCAAGATTTTCTAACAATTTTAAGTAGTCTTTTAAAGAAAGGAGTCGCTAAAATATCCCCTTCCATTTAATTACGAGGTTCTTCAAAGATTATTTCCAATCACACTTTTTATGGTTATAAAGCAATTGATCAAAAGATCAGAGTCCAACATTCTAATAATTGCAAATGTTCCAATATCCTACTTACTAAAAAACATGGTCTCAATCAAATCCTAGTCAATATTTTAAGAAAGCCTCCATATGCAGTTTTGCCTTATTTCGAATGCCTAGGAAAAGAGCTGGGGGAAAGAAAATAAGTCAAAATGACGATACTAGCTGCCTTGGGGTAGTGAGATAATGGATTACTTTTTACTATACTTTCCAAATTTTGTACTAATACTTTTATTTTCAGAAAGTAAATGTGAGAAAGCAATAACAACTACTAAATTAAAAAATGATTCAAAAATGTTTCTAATTGCTATCAACTTTCTACTTGAGTAGCATGGGCCAAATGATGTTTGGACAACCAAATATGGGTTTAAATCTGGCTCCATCACATGTGACCTTGAATAAGACATTAATCTCAGATCTCAGTTTCTTCATCTATAAAATAGTTAAAACCTACCTCATATAGTTGCTGTAAAGATTAAGTAAAATTACATAGGGATAGCACAAAAATCACTCCAAAGCAGTTGTTGCTATTTTTGTTAGTTTTTATATTATTCTTTAGTAACAACAGCAAAACTAAATTCATTCATATATATGTCAACAGAGCAGGGAAAGCACCTTGATGACAAAGGACTAGACTAATATATAAGAATTATTATTTACACATTTAAGAAAGTCAGAAAATCAGAAATCACAATGTTAACTTACAAAGTTATACTTACTCAAACACTTATTGAGCACATATTATCAACAAATCACTGAATTAAATACTAAACTCTTATTACACACTTTGATTTTACTGGCTTTCATAAAATTCCAGTAGGGTAACAGTGACACTTTCCAACTGTTAAATTTTTGTGCATTTTTTGGGGGAGGGGGAAAGGGGCAACCAAGTTTCTAATAGCTTACTATAAGTTTTTAAATTAGTCCAAAGCTTTGTTTTATTTTTTTCCAAATGAGAATATTTTCCTGCAACAATGAAAAGCACAGCATGGCATCTGTTCTCAAGACATCAGAAAAAAAGAACTAAATGTGTTTATTAAGTATAATCCCATGTCATTTCTTCCTTTAAAAAAACAAACAAACTTCTGTAGTCAACATAAGAACAACCTGAGCTTTTGGAAATGAACTGCAAAAAGATGGATGAGGATGTCAAAATGGTTTTCATAGTCGGTGAATATATCAGAATGAAGACATCTTTTCAGTGTCTAGTTAACACACATACATATCCTAGGTTTTCAAAAGCATTATAACTGGGCGTCATGATGTTTAGGTTATTTTATTTTATTTATTTTTTCTGGTTTAGGTCATTTTTAAATTATACTTGATGATACAGGGACTTTAGTTTTAAGATTTTTGGTCAACCAGTAAATTCAAAACACTTTTCAGTTTGTAGTTAACAAAAATAATCTATTAAAAGCCTCTTCACTTTTTTGTTAAGTCTACCACAGGAAAAAAAAAAGTTGCAAGCCTAAACAAACAAACCAATAAATGACCACCACCAACCATTAATTTGTATTACACCAAAAGGGCAAGAGGGAGAGGAAACTTTACATCACTTTATTTCCCCTTTCTACAATTAAAAAAATAATCATTAGTCTAAATTCAATAGGGAGCTAACACGCAGAAAAGTTTTGGAGAAAACAGCCTCAAAAACAAAAAAAAGTTTAAGCTCACAGTGCTTTAATTCTATACACAAGATACCTGAACGCACAAAACAAGTTTCCACTTGACAAAGAACCCAGCAATTCACAATTGGGAAAAACAATCTTAGAGTTCTGATGAAGACTTAAAAGGAAAACCCAGTAGGCACACAAAAACAAAACACTCATAACTTGCATTAATTACCTGAAATCAAATGAATTTTAGAAAATAACCCTTAATGTTAGCCTGAGCACCTAGAATTTAGTAGAAATTCCCAAAACCTCATCCAACTCAATTCCTATTATGAATCCATATTGATGATACAAGGCATTAGGGCCCCCAAATCAGGGTTACATTCCACCTGCCAGAAGAATAAATATAAGCCAAAGTAACTTCAAGGACTCTGGCATAGGGGACAAATAAGAATTTAAGAGACACTTGTCTCTACAACTGTCTCTACTACGTCATTTACAATCAACTACCCAAAATGTTTCTTTGTCCATGAAGCAAAAGCAGGCTATTAAATATATTAATAAGCTACTCTAATGTTTCCATCTGCATTTCATTGCAAGACTCATGATGATGCTTATTCCTTTCCAAAATCTAACACTACAATAAAATACATTTTCTTAGTATCACTTAAATTCCTTGATTACCTTTCTTCTCGTGGGCTCTAAGCTTAAAATTCCATTTTTAAAACATATTTATGCTCACAGTCTGGCTTATTATGACATATCTCTATCTCCCAGATATATTTCTTTGGCCTTTTAACTGCCAAAGAATTACTTCAGATCTGGAAGGAAGGAACACCTATTCTGTGACCTATTCAGTTCCTTAGGAAGGAAGGGAATGACCCAGAGGGGAGAACAGAAGGCAGGCGACTAGACTAAACTTATTAAAACAAAACTACATAAATGGACTGTGGGGAAGACACCTTATCTATAAAATGCCCTTGGCAGAATGTCTCTGGTTAAGGCGCCCTAGAAAATGGCATGTAGGCTATATAAACTGATATAGTTTCATAATTTAAACTGAGAAACTTCATCTATTCTAGGTCAGAGCTCCATGCCCAAAATAAGAAGCACAAGAAAAGACAAGTCACCCCCAAGATTTCAGACCTCTATTTTTATCCTTGAAATTATTTAGCAATTAATTTCTATAAAAATGAACAATGGAAAAAAATTGAGGTCAAATCCCACGCAAAGTTCTTATAGAGAATTTGAGCAGAATCACATCCCTACAGATAACATACACCAGAAAATATCCATAAAAGACAAAATTATGATCTACTATTTCAAAACTAGCTAAGAGACAATATGAAAATGATGTAAGTTATAAAGAATAGCATATATCCTTATTAGAAACAAGATGGCAGAACTCAGGAAATAATTTAAAAGAAAAAATCATTTCAAAAGACTAAACAAGAAGGAAAACAAAACTGAAAAAGTACCAAATATAATGCATTATAACAGGAATCAGTAAACCATGACCCATGCACCAAATCCCGCCATTACCTGTTTTTTTATCAAGTTTTATTGACACATAATCAATGGATATTTTCATGGTACAAAAGCAAAGCTAAGTAGTTGAAACAACTGAAACGGAGACAACATAGAGCACAAAGCCTGAGATGTATACTGTCTGGCCATTTACAGAAAAGTTTCCCAATTCCTGCCTTAAGAGAAATGAAAGATTAAAGGAGGAATTTTTTGAAAAGCAAAAAGAAATGAAGGTATATCTTTTTAAAAGGATTCAAGAGAAAGTGACAGTTTTCAGAGGGTGGGGAAAAGTGAGAATGGGCAGTTATTATTTAAATGGATCAGCATTTCTATTTAGGATGATGAAAAGTTTTGTAAATGGACAGTGGTGATGGTTGCACTATGAATGTACTCAATGCCACTGAACTGTACACTTAAAAATGGTTAAAATGGTAAATTTTTAATGTATATTTTACCACAAAAAAAAGAGAGCAAGTGACAAATTTAGAAGACAAAGTTCCAATATACGTAAAAGCAAGAAAAAAGAATACTCAAAACTATAATTCAAGAAAGTGTTTCTAAAATAAAAGATCTGAAACTGTATAAAGAAAAAGGCATATCATTTATCTGAGAAAATCAAACTAGAGGAACTAAAAACAAGACATACTCTAGTAGAATATACAGACTAATGAAGCAGGAAAAAGAATCTTTTGGACATTGAGGAAGAAAGACCAAGGGAAAGAAAATCAGATAACCATCAGACTTACAACATTAACAGACTTTACTAAAAGAAAATGAAATAACTTTTCAAATACTCAAGAAAGAAAACGAAAACCAAAGAGTTTACATCTAGTCAAACAGACTTCTAAAAACAAGGAAACAACTGTTACTGTTATAATTTTTCAGGGAATATTGTTTCTAAGACATCATTCTGAGTAAACTCTAAAGAACAGGTGACAGACCACCAAAATAAATAGAGAGATACCAATATAAGTAACAGTGGTGAGCATCTGCAACGGAAGTGAGAGTTGTAGATATTAATAATGATTTCAGGTACCTCTTGCTGTAGAACAAACTATTCCAAACTTCAGAGGCTTAAAATAACAATCACTTTTTATTTCTAGTGATTCTGTGTGTTAACTAAATCAATCATCTGGAGGCTTAATGAGACTGGAATAGCCAGCCAGGATAGTTCACTCACTCAGCTGGCAATGGGTACTGGGTGAGAGTTTCACTGTGGACTGTTGACCAGCCTTGTTTCCCACTCCACAATCTTTCTTAAAAGATTCTAAGAGGCTGGATTATAAGAGGGATAGTTCCCAATACATGACAGTTACATTTCAGATATCTGAAGGCTCAGGTGTTACGAAGCATAATTTCTGCCACATTCCATTCACAAGAACAACTCAAATACAAGGGGAGGGAAACAGGCTCCACCTTTTGATAAATGGTATAGTATACATACACATGAAGGGAAGGAATATATGGTAACCATATCTGGGGAATGTCTAACACACAAATACTTATAGAACTTAAACTAAATGAAGCTTGTAAGAGAAAATATGTAATGGCTACATCCCCTGATAATGGAGCAAAGGATAATAGAGCAAAAAAAAAAAAAAAAATAGAATAGCATATGCAACATATTTTTAACTTCTAGTAATCATTTTAGTGTTTGCATTATTATTTTCAGACTATTTATGCATACTATAGGATAAAGCAAGTAATTATGTAATATTCTGATTCTAAAATCTCCTAGGTCCTTAAGAACAAGAAACCTAGGTATGGAAGAAATGATATACAGAAGCAATATTAAAAAGGTTAAGTAAAAACCCTGAATTTGAATTTGAATTTGAGTTATCAATATAAAATTAATGGGTTAGATTAAGAGAGAAATTATCTCTTTTAAAGCTGAAAAAGCAGCATCTGAATATATACTGTCTATAATTAACATACTTTAAATATAAAGACAGACAGGTTGAAAGTAAATGGATATAAGGAATAAGAAATATATATAAATGAAAGTGTAAAATATTAGAGATAAAAGATATAAAAAAAGATATAATCTGAACAACACTATCAACTACTTGATTTAATTGGTGTTATGATTAACAATTTCAGAACACATATTCTTTTCAAGATCATTCACCAAAACAGAGCAAATGCTGGGCCAGAAAACAAAGTCTCAGTAAACTTTAAAGGACTGACATGAAATAGAGTATGTCCTCTGACCACAATAAAATTAAATTAGTAATCAACAATAAGATATCTAGGATACTCCAAGAATTGAGAAATTAAACACCACAGTGCTCAACAATCCATAGGTCAAGAAAGAAATCACAAAGGAAATTAGAAAAATACCAAAATGAATGATAATAAGAACATAACACCTTAAAATTTGAGGAATACAACTAATACAGAGATTAGAGGGAAATTTATATTTTAAATTCTTACAATAGAAAAATCTAAAACTAATGAACTCAAGTTTCACCTTAAGAAGCTAGAAAATGAAAAGGTAAATGTGGCAGGCAGATTCTGAGATGACTCTTAATGATCCCAGTCTCTGGGTATATTGTGCTCTTGTGTAAACTCTTCCTGTCGAGCAGGGGTTTGGTCTCCTGACTTCCTTCCAACAAACAGAACACAACAAAAGTGCATGAGATAACACTTCCCGAATTAGATTTTTAAGATTCTGACTTCGACTTGCTTGCCCTCTCTTGCTCTCTCACTTGCTGTCTCTGATAGTAATTAACTGCCATGTTATGAGTTACCCTATGTAACTGAGGGAGATGTCAGTCCAACAACCTATAGGGAACCAAATCCTGCTAACAACTATACGAGCAAGTTTTGTAGATCCTCTCTCAGCCAAGCCTTTCATAAGATCATAGCCCCAGCCCACATTTTTACTGAAGCCAAATTGGAGATCCTAGGCCAGAGAACATCGCTAAGCCATGCCTAGATTCCTGATCCACACCTGGACTCTTGACCCACAGAAACTGTGAAATAATAAATGGTTATTTTAAACTGCTAAGTTTTAAAGTAATGTAATACATAACAATAAAAAATTAATAAACTAGTAAACACTAAATTAGGAGAAGGAAAAAATGATAGAGTAGAAATCAATGAAATAGAAAACAAAGAAAATTAAAGCTGAAAGTTGGTTCTTTGAAAGTATCAACAGAATTGATAAACTCCTAGCTAGATCAGAAAAAAACACAAATTACCAGTATGAAAGATAAGTTTATCTCATCAGTTTTTACAGACAATATAATGATAATGAAACAATATTATAAATGACTTTATGCAAACAAATTTGGCAACATAAATAAATTCTTTGAATGTTATAACTGATCGAAATTGATAAAGAGAAAATCTCTAAGCTCTATTATCTATTTAAAATATTAAGTTAATTGACCAAAATCTTCCAACAAAGAAAACTACAGGTCTAATTGGTCTCATTGGAGGATTCTATCAAATATTTAAGGTAAATTGATGCCAATGCTCCAAAACACTCATTCAGATATAGATAAATGAAAACTTCCAAACACGCTTTATGGGGGCAATATAATCCTAATGCAAAAATCTCACAAAGACGTAACAGAAAAAAGAAAATTACAGACCATTGTTTCTCATAAACTTAGATGCAAAAAACTTTTTACAGAATATTAGTAAACAAAATCTAGCAATATACAAAAAGGACAGTATACATTATGACCAAATAAGGTTTATCCCAAGAATGCAAGGTTGGTTTAACATTTGAAAATCAATGTAATGCAACACATAAAAGAATAAAGGAGAAATCCCATGATGATCTCAATATATGTAAAAAAAGGCATATGATAAAAGTCAACATCCTTTCATAATAAAAATACTCAAACTAAGATTAAACAGAACTTCCTCAAACTGATAAAGGGCAGCTATGAAAAACCTGAAGCTGACATCATACTTAATAGTGAAATAATGAATATTTTCCCCCTAGGAGCTGGAACAAGAAAAAGATGTGTACTCTAACCACTTTTTTTCAACACTGTCAAGAAAAAGAAATTACAAGGCACAATTGTCTCTATTTGCAGATATGATTTTTTTATTTATAATAATTGTTTTATTTTTCAATTATAGTTGGCATATAATATTAGTTTCAGGTGTACAATATCATGATTAGACATTTATATAAATTAAGAAATGATCACCCTGATAAGTCTAGTACCCATCTAACACCATACATAGTTATTACAATATTACTGACTATACTTCTTACACTATACTTTACATCTCCATGACACTTCTGTAACTACAAATTTGTACTTCTTAATCCCTTCCCCATTTCCACCCACTCACCCAATCCCCCCATCTGGCAACCATCCAAATGTTCTCTGTATCTATGAGTTTGTTTCTGGATTTGTGTTGTTGTTTTGTTCTTTATATTCCTCATGTAAGTGAAATCGTATGGCATTTGTCTTTCTCTGTCTGACTTACTCTGCTCAGCACAATACCCTCTAGGTCCATTCACGTTATTGCAGATGGCAAGATTTCATTCTCTTTTTATGGCTGAGTAATATTCCATTGTATGTGTATACACACACACACACACACACACACACCACCTCTTCTTTATCAGTTCATCCACTGATGGACACCCAGGTTGCCTCCCTGTCTCTGCTATTGTAAATAATGCTGCAATGTACATATAGATGCACATGTCCCTTCAAAGTAATGTTTTGGGTTTCTTTGGATAAATATACAGAAGTGAGATTACTCAGTCCTTGTCTCTTATTATAGCCTTTGTTTTAAAGTTTATTTTGTGTGGTTTAAGTATTTTGCCATTCCAGCTTTGTTTTGTTTCTATTTTCATGAAATATCTTTCTCCATCCTTTTACTCTGTGTGTCTTCCAACCTGAAGTGAGTCTGTTGTAGGCAGTATATATGTTTTGTTGTCTTATCCATCCAGCCACCCTATCTTTTGATTGAAGTTTTTAATCCATTTACATTTAAAGTAACTATTGATAGATAGGTAGTTACTGCCATTTTATTACAGATATATGCATTTATTTTATTTATATATATTTCTTCTAATTCTTCTTAAAGAAATCCCTCTAAAACTCCTTGTAATACTGGTTTGGTGTTGACGAACTCCTCTAGCTGTTTTTGTCTGGTAAGTTCTTTATCTGTCCTTATTCTAAATGATAACTTTCCTGGGTAGAGTAATCTTGGTTGTAGGTCCTTGCTTTTCAACACTTTGAATATTTCAAGTCAATGCCTTCTGGTCTGAAAAGCTTCTATTGAGAAATCAGCTGACAGTCTCAATGGGAGCTCCCTTGTAGGTAACTAATTGCTTTCTTCTTGCTTCTTTTAAGATTGTCTTTAACCTTTAGCATTTTAATTATGATGTGTCTTGTGGGCCTCTTTAGATTCATCTTGTTTGGTACTCTCTACACTTTCTGGGCTTGTATCTATTTCTTTTGCCAGTTTAGGGAAGTTTTCTTGACATTATTTCTTCCAACAGGTTTTCAATTCTTTCCTCTCTCTCTTCTTCTGGTACTTCTATGATTGCTTGATGTTGTCCCAGAGGCCCCTTAACTATCCTCATTTTTTTGGATTCTTTTTTCTTGTTGCTGTTCTGACCAGGTGTTTCCTTATCTTCTAAATCACTGATTCAATACTCTGCTTCATCTGATCTACTCTTGATTCCCTCTAATGTATTCTTCATTTCTGATTGGTTCTTTTTCATGTTTTCCTACCTCCATTTTTGTTTTCTATCTCTATGTTGAAGTTCTCACTGAGTTCATCTACTTTTCCCGTTTCTTGAGCATCCTTATAACCAGTATTTTTAACTCTGCATCTGATAATTGCTCGTCTCCATTATGTTTAGTTCTTTTATTTTATTTTTTTTGGAGCTTTGTTCTGTTTTTCCATTTGGGAGATGTTTCTGTATTCCCATTTTGGCTGTCTCCCTGTGTTTGTTTCTATGTATTAGGCAGGGCTGCTATGTTTCCCGGTCTTAGTAGCGATGCCTTATGTAGGAGGTGTCCTGTGGGGCCCAGTAGCACAATCTCCCTGGTCACCTTAGCCACGTGCTCCATGTGTGTCCCTTGTATGAGTTGTACATGCCCTCCTGTTGTAGTTGAGCCTTGGTTGCTGTTTACAAGTCAATGGTAGGGACTGACACTTAGGCTAATTGGTTGTGAGGACTGGCTCGTGACTATAGTGGAGAAGCAGCTGTGCAGGGGCTGACCCTGTGGAGCAGGATTCATGTTAGCAGCACTCTGGTGCCTGCCCAGCCCTTTGGGTGTTTTGGCCCAGGGTTGTGCTCTGGCTCAGACCAAAGCCAGACACTAGGCATGCCAGCCCTGGGGCCTCCAGGTAGGGACCCCACAACAGGCCAAGTTCAGCTACAGCCTATGCTCTGCCCAGGGCCACAAGGCATGAGCCACCAAGCAATCTGTAGATGCCTTTCAGCCTCACCGGGCTTCAAGGTGCCTCGAGAGGCCAAACTGAGAACTGAGGCTGACTGTCGCTAGTGTCCGGCTTGGGGCTGCTTGACAAGAGGTAAGGGGCATGCCGAGGCCAGATATTGCTTGTTTGGGTTTTATGAACCTTTGAGAGATTTTAGGGAAGTCCACCACACGAACAAAGACAAGCCGTTTGTATGGAAAAGCCACTAGAAGCTAATTGAATGGGTCCACAAGTTGTGTGGGGCAGGGTCTCAGTAAATCACCAAGGCAGAGTGACCAGAGTTAGCCAGGTTGATGGAGACTCAGATATGGTGCCAACTGCAACTACAGGCCAGGAGCAAGGAGGGCTCAACAAAGAAACAATGGATTCTGCTGGCACTTCTGTCTAGGAGAAACCTGCCTCTATGGTCCTCACCCTGAAGCCAAATAATTCAGTTCCTTCCTGTATGTCCCTGGCATCTTTCAAGCTGCTGCCCCAGAGCTGGAGCTCAGACCAAGTGAGTCTGTCAACAAGTAAATTCATGTGTGGGCCCTTTATGAGGAATGCCTGGGACTCTAGCAGCCCTCCCTTTCAGCCACAGTCCCTGCTGAATTTCACAGCCAGAAGGTATAGGACTTCTCTTCTTAGCACTTGAACCCTGGGCTGGGGAGCCTAGTGTGGGGCTGGGACCCCTCACTCCTCAGGAAGGACCTTCACAACTGAGGTACCCCTCCTGATTTTTAATCACCACACACGGGTTTGGGACCAGCCTGTTCTGCATGTCCACCCCTCCTACCAGTCTAGAAGTGGCTTGTCCTGAATGTCCTCAGCTGCAGAATTTCTGTTCAGCTACACTTCAGGTGATTCTAAATGCTGGTTGTTCTGTAGTTTAATTGTAATTTTGACATAGTCGTGACAGGAGGCACATTTACCTACTTTATAACCTTGACTGGAAATCTCGATACCATAATTCTTTAAAGAAAATTCTAAAGAATCTACAAAAATGCTAATAGAAATACTAATTTAGTTCTATAGTCTTAATACACAAATTGATATTAACAGCAAACATGTGAAAATAAAAATTTTCAAAATCTATTACATCAGTACACATTAAAAACATTTAAGAATAACATCAAAAAAGACCCTTACACTAAAAATTACCAAAAAAAAAGAAAGAAAAGAAAAAGTACTAAATAATGTTCATGAATTGGAAGACTAATGTTCATGAATTGGAAGACTACTGTTAAGATGTCAGTTTTCTCCAAATTGACCTGTAAATGCAACATAATCCCAATCATAATCTCGGTATGCTGTGTTGAGATTCTAAAAGTTCAATGAAAAGGCAACAGACCTAGTAGATCCAACACAATCTTGAAAAAGATGAGCCAAACTGGAGTATTTACACTATCAACTTCAATACTAACTACAAAGCTACAGTAATCAGGCCAAAGTAATACTGGCATAAAAACAGACAAATCAATGAGACAGAGTGAAAAGTCTAGATATAGACCCGCACTTACACAAACATCTGACTTTTGAAAATGGCGACAGAGCAATTCAATAAAGAAAGGAAGTCTTTTCAATATATGGTGCTAGAAAAACTGGATATCCAAATGAAAAAAATAAACCTCAACCCAAGCTCACAGTTAACATCGAAGTGAACATAAGATTGATCACAAACCTAAATCTAAAAGCTAAAACCATAAGGTTTTCAGTAAGAAACATGTATCTTTGTGATATGGGGACAGGTGATTGATTGAGCTTATCTAACCATAAAATAAATATATAAACAGAAAAAATTAAAGTTAAAACTTCTTTTCAAAGGACCTTATTAAGAAAATAAATCAGCATATTAATCTGACAAAGGGATAGCAAGCAGAAGATATAAAGTACTCCTAAAACTTTTAAAACATAAACCCAATAAAAGAAAACTTTTCCCAGTAAGGGGGCAAAATGTCATAAAAATATATATAAATGGCAAATAAACACATGAAAAAAATCTTGAGCATTATTTAGATTTCAAGGAAATGCAAAATAAAACCACAATGAGATATCACACATTCCTACCAGAATGGTTAAAATTAAAACATCTCAGAACATCAAATGTTGGCGAAGATATGAAACAACTGGAACTCCCATATGTTGTTGATGAAGATGTGAAATGGCATATCGACTTGGGAAAAGATCTGGAAATTTCTTATAAAACTGAATATTTACTTACCCTAAGGCCCAGTGATTCCAATACTAGGTATTGGCCAAAGAGAAAGAAAATCTATGTTCACAAAAAAGAATTTTACAAGAATGTTCATACAGCATTATTCATAATAGTGAAAAACAGAAATAGCCTAAGGGTCTAACAATAGAAGGGATAAACCAACTGCTGAATATTCATATAATGAAATAATATTCTGCAGTCAAAAGGAACTACTGGTGGATGCATGTTACAATATAAAACAGGCTGAGCAAAAGAAGTCATAGAGAAAAAAGTTAATATTGTATGATTCCATTTATATGAACTTCTAAAACAGGCGACTCTTAATCTATAATGAAAAAATGTCAAAACAGTGTCTCTGGAGGAGGGAAGAGCAGAGATTGAGTGAAGGGACACAAGAGAACTTTCTGAGATAGCAGACTTTCTTTAAGGGTTTGAATTACACAGATGTTCACATTTGTCAAAACTCAGCGAACGTACACATTAAAAGATTTTATATTAAAAGACAAGTATTTAAACAAATTCTGAACTTTAGATAATGATACGTATATTGGTGTAGTTAGGGGAAGCGGCACAGATGCCTGCAATTTACACTAACATGTATCAAAGAAAGATAAATTGATGAAGGAAAATATTAGCAGAAAGATATGTAATAGGAGTTATATAGTGTTTTAATTTATGTAAACATTCCTCTATGTTAAATAATTTGCTCATTATCAATTTTTCACTTTGTGATACTTTTACATAACAACTTATACATAAATAATTTGTTCTTTAAATCATTTGCTTTAAAAGACTGATATCATTAAGGCAAAAGAAAGAGACACATTTTGCACGTCTTTCTAACTACAAGTTCTATACGAACTTGTAGTTAGAAAGGTACCTTAAGAAAAGCATAAAGTTTTAAGAAAACACTAAGTAGGATAATCTAAGTCATAGCTAACAATTTCAAGTCTGGGAAGATATTTATGAAACTGGTTCCTTTTCTTCCGTTACCAAGTTAGACCCTTCTTAAATTCTGAGGCAGGACATTTGGTTAAGAGTATAATCAAGAACCCTGCTGGACAATGAAAATTCCCCCTCAAAGACTGAACATTCTGGCTCATTTTTTTATCCACTGATGGGCAATAATTTAGAGGACAGTGTTTTTCACTAGGAACTGCATTTGTACAGCAATGGGGAAAAATAAACACAAGCATGGTCATGCTGAAAAATCAGAAGAGACAGGAATGAGTCAGGCAACCTCTATATAGTTAAATGTGTGTTGTTTTAGATTATCATCCAAAGCCAAAGAAAGCATAAAACTGCCATACACACTTTGCTGGTTTTGATACTGAAATACCTTATAATACATATCCTAATCCAAGTCATATGTTAATTAACTACCAAGAAGCCTATTTCAAAATGTATTCAATTTAAAGTAAACACTATGAAATCTCAGAATTCAATGCTTTGTTTAAAGCCCCTTTTCTCCTAAGACCTCATCTGAACTTTTCTTTGAAAAAGAGTCCTCATCAGAATATACTGATCCTTTAACAAAAATATGTACTTGTATGCAAGGAACTAAGGAGATATCATCAATCTATTTTTTAACAAAAATATGTACTAGTATGCAAGGAACTAAGAATATATCATCAATCTGAAACTATTTATAAAGCTTTGACCATTGCCTTCTGAAAAATAGAAAACCAGAGTCAAGGATCTTATCTGTAGAAGAGAAAGTCTTACATAAACTCTAGTCAACAATAAAAGACTGGGTCATTTTGATAATGGTCGTCTTAAGAAGGCATCAGAAATAGTATTTGAGAATCTGTATCAACAATGGAAATTGAAGATTATGTTTCTAATTATAGAGAGGGTGATTCCATTATTAATATTGTTTCTAAGCCATATTTTAAACAAATAATTATCACAGTCCAAAATAGGCTACAAAGGATTCTTAATCATCCTGCTAGGAAGAATTTTGGCTACTCTTATGGTAATATTTTTAAAAGTCACAAGGGTTTAAACATGACTTCATATCATTTCTTGGATTTTTAAAAATGGTTTCATTTCATTCTACAGAACTATAAACTTAACTTTCTAAAATGGAAATAAAGGTATTCATTAACATTCTTCCTTCAAATCTTTATTTAGCTAGCTTGGACTCATCTTTTAAAACCCTGCTTTAAAAAACCTCATTATCTAGAAAGACTTTCTCATATTCTAAAACCAGGACAAGAGTTCTTAGTCCCTGCTCCAATAGACTGTATACTTCTCCTATCACTTTAGGTTACATACTTTGTGGAGTTTTATTACTTTTCTTGTTTAGTCTTCCCCATTAGACTGTAAATTCCATAAGGGTAAGGACTATCTGCCATTTCAAAATTGGGTTGGTATTAAATATTGTGGAAAAATGAACTAGAAGTTTTAAACTTTTCCATCCAAGGAACTGTACCAATTTCCTATCTTTAAAACAGCTATTCCAGGACAATTCAGTGACTAGCATTCAAACCAGCTAACAGTCAACTGAGAACTACTTTTAATTACTTAGCCTATGCATGATGAACACTAGATTTAACAAAACTTTGTGGTGTTATGCGCACAAATATGAAGTATGGTAAAATGACTATAGGGTGTCACGTTTTTTATGCCATGGTGAGTTTCACTGTTTTTGTTTTGTCTGTTTTCCACAATTGAACTAAAATTTTTTTTTATATGAAAGCCAATTCAAGGTTAAGGTATCATAACTACAACATAATTACAGGACTGTTTTACTGTATGTCTTCTAGCTTATCTGGGTACATTTAAAACTCTAAAACAGAATTAAAGTAACTATTTTGACAGAGGAAGTGATCTGGGAGACAAACTCTATTTTATGTGTGGCTAATTGAAAATGACTACATTATTACACAAATATAACTATCATCTGTGATTACTTATAATGCAGTACTCTGAGAAATGACAAGATTTGTGAAACAATATATTAAAATAGTCAAATTTGGAATAAAGTATCCAAAAGTAAACAACCTCCATGATTTATAGTATCAGTCTTAGACCTTTAGTTGGCCTAAAGAAATGTTATTTCATTTAAATAAGCAATATCCTTGAGCAAATGTCTACTTAGATGGAATCCTGTTTATGATTCAACTCACTACACTAATAGTACTGTCTATTTGTCAAGAATGGATCCAGTGATCTAAAAATGATTCCCTGTGTTTCACATATTGCTGATCATGATCCATTAACGAGTCACAAACAGCATTTGTAAAAAAATGAAACAGAATAGAATATAAAATATCAGAACATAACATATATAGTAAAGGAAAGTATTGTTTCCAGCAACTTTTGATTCAGTTCCTGTGTGTGACAATGTAAAATATGTTTCTAAAATTAGGCTGCAATAAAAAAAAATGTGTGAATGCTACTCTTGGGGTATATACCCCCAAGTAGAAACTCCATCACATTTACTCACAAAAATGACAAGTGACATTAACCCAGGTATAGCTTATAACAGGTTAGGCTTGATTTCACAAGCTCTAAAATCAAACTGTTTTGAGTTCAAATCCAGGTTCCACTACTTATTGTGTGAATTTGGACTTATTTTAAGAATGTGTGCTTCACTTTTGTCATCTGTAAAATGAAGGTGATAATATCTTTCAAGTTGTGGTAAAGTGGGTCAAATGTAAGGTGATGGAAGAAAATTTAACTTTGGGTGGTTAACACAGAATGTAATATGCACATGACGTATTATTGAATTGTATACTTGAAACCTATGATATATTAACCAATGTCACCTCAATAATTTTAATAAAAAATTTTAAAATAATACAAAGAGTAAGTTCTTTACATATATTTTACCATTAAGAGACAAACTGAAGGCATATTAGAAACATACCAAAAGCTTAAAAGAAGATAACTTGGCTTATTATCGATGTTTGTGGTTGGGTGGTGCTTTTTCATTTTGTAATATTTTTGTCTTATATGAATTTTATGATGTGTACATAACATGTACATTTCTAATATATATAACATTAAAAGCTTTATTTTTAAAAACATCAAGAGTAGCTTTCTGGACAGTGAGATTATGTCTTTTGTTTTATATTTCTGTGTTTTATAAAAATACATTAGGTGTTTTTAAAAGAAAATAGTCAACTACTTGCTTTTAAAAAAGACAAAGACAAAAGTGTGCGGTCTAGGGTTTAGGAATTAGCACTTTTTTTGTAGAATTTATGTGCCAAATGCTTCTCAGTAAATCCTCACACAACCTTCCTGTATCATTTTTGCCATAAGAAAACTGAGGCAACTGAGATAAGGTAAAATAATTGTTAAACAACTAACAAATAGCAGTGTCTAGAACTTCAAAGCCTATATTTTTTTCTACTATCATATAATGCATCCAAACATTCTTCTCCAGTTGTTTCATATAGGTATATTTTGATCTACCCAATTAAACTGTAAACTCCATGAGAAAGGGGAAAACTTTCACAAACTTCACTTATGTCTTTCACTGGCTTAAAAAGACTAAGAAAAATCCTTAAAGACTTGAGTTACATTCAACTTTTGTTCTAGACATAATTCATGGGACATACCTTTGTTGTAAAAAACGAAATAAACTAGCAAAAGACAAAACTACTCTTAAAACTGCACAAATATAACTTAATTCTCATGCACTATGAACTGAAAAAGTTTAGGTATACCCATATCCAGAGACTATCATTTAGGGGATTTTGGAACGAGTACAAGTATTAATGTGCAAACACTAAAATGAATGGATTCCCAGGTTCCCCTACCACGCCCCCTCACCCAGGCACTATCTAAAGAAAGGCACTTCTATCTAGTCTTCCGGTGAGATGTTAAAGAACCATAACCACGCCCCTATTTTGTTCCATCTAATTTGTTTTCTTTTCCTACCTGGACCCCCGTCCCCAACATCAAAACCGTTAATAAACAATTCAAAAGTCTCTGACCTGCAGCGAAGTGCAGGGGAGAAGACTTCCGGCCGGCCATGTCCTTAGCATTCACGTTTGCCGCGTCCACCAGTCTCTTTACCCGGGACACGTCTCCATTGCGACACGCTTCCAACAGTTCCCGTAAAGCCCCACTCACAGCTGGGACCCCTGGCCCAGGTCCCGCTGCCCCAGGCCCCAAAGTTGTTGTGGTGCTAACTCCCGCCGACTCGGGGCTCTCCGCCAAGCTCGATCCAGGGGAGGATGGAGAGGAAGAGGAGGAAGAAGTCGGGGAAGAGGACGATGGTGAATTGTTATTGCCACCGCCGGCTGGGTTGGGAGCAATACCAACGGCAGATGAAGCAGAAACTGCCGGAACCACGGGAACGGCGGCGACGGTACAGATTGTGCTGCTAGTATTGCAACAGCTGGTACTGTCAACCGGGTCCGGGGATCGGGGCCTGTCGGGCGGATCCCGACTGCCATCCCCCTCCGGCAGCGCTAGGCCATGCCGGGGAGAAGCGAAGGGGGCCAGGCCACCCGCCGTGGGGGAGGCTGGGGTGGTCCCCGGGGCCAGGCCTGGGCTTAATGGTGGGGGAGGTGGCGGCGGCGGCGCCGAAGCCCCTGGGGCGGGCTGGAGCTGTTGTTGATGATGGTGGTGATGATGCTGAGAGCGACGCGACGCCGCCATCTTCGAACTCCCCCAGCACTGTCACTGCGGCAACGGCCCCCACTGCCCGCCCTCACTTCCGACTCCTAGACCAATTAACATCCAGCGCACAGGAAATGATGCTGGGCGAGTGGGAGGGGTCAAAGAGAAGGAGGGAAGTATTGGGAGCTCAGAGAACAGCCAGGGAAGGGGGAGTGGTTTTGTGATTGAGGGGCGGGCTTTGTGATGCCTTGGCGGGCCCGCCGAGGAAATTTGAAAGCTGAAACTAGCCTCTGTCTAAATGGGACCCTTTTTCTGCATTTCTCCCTTTCAGCTTGCTTATCTTGCCCTGTCCACTGTGTTGCCAAGTCTCCTTCAGTCTTCCTTTTCTTGCCCCAGAGCCTGCTATTCAGGTGTAACTCAGTGCAAAAAGAGAATGTTTTGTTTTTCATCTAACAAGTGTCCTCGTCTGAAAAATGGAATAATATCTAGCTCACGGAACTTTTAGCGGGATTAAATGAACTGACATATACAAGTGCTCTGTCCGTTAATAAAGCATAAGTATAATTATTCTATTGGTAATTTTTTTCATGCAGCCTTCTCTCCCCACCCCTCCTCAGTTATTCTCTTGGACTCTATGACCCTTCCCTATAAGTTTTCTCACTCTTTGTACTTTGTTAATACCCCATTTTAAAATGTGGTTCAGATTTCCAGACTGGAATTCAGGCTCTGCCATTGACCAGCTGCGTAAATTTGGACAAACTATTGAACCACTCTGTCTCAGGTTCCCCCCTGCAAAATCAAATTAATAGTTCAAAAAATGTTAACTACTAAAATTATGTTTTTATTATCTTTATATTTTTATTTCTCACCTTAAACTCAACTCAAATAATGTGAATATGTTCCTTTCTTTTTAATTCTTTTTAGCTGAACCTCTCCTCTCTGTTCCTTTCACCCCTCTTCCCTCCCCCTCCCAAACTAAAGAACCTGGCTGCTCTTCATCATTCATCTTCAGATACCATTCTAAAGCAACTACTTTTTCTCTTTCCTCTGCCTATACCTATTTTTTTTTTTTTTGTCTGCCATCAAAAGAGATATACAATGAATGGGATAGTCAGTAAAAGTTTAGCTTTGCAAAATATTAAACCGGGTGATAAATTGTTGGTTCACATGCCATTAAATATTAGTGTGATGTTGATATTCCCATCTAATTAAAAAGGTAAGATTACTTAAGACTGCTATTGAAATACAACAAGGTTAGGAACATAGTTAATATTATGAATGACATTTATCGTTATCTAATCTGGGGTTACAGATAACTCTTAACATTATCCATCTATTTCATAAATGTGTGCCATTGTTTACAAATGGATATGTGTGACTGGATAGGAAAACTCCATCAGTGCAACTAAAATCTGTCCATAGCACACATTCTTCTGGTTTTGAATCTTAAATTAATGCGCAGCTCAGAGAAGCATTGAAGAATGGGGGTGAATCAATGTAATAAATATATTAGACATCCATAACTCACCTTGTGCCCCCTTGACTATGGCCTTCTAGCTGAATGGGAGGCGTAAGGAATATCTCACCTGGTCCCCTGTTGGCCAATTACTCATAGATCACAAGAAGAAGTAGTAGTGTTCACACTAATCTAAAATGCATCTACTGTGTCTGTTTATCAGTATAAAGTAAATAAGAAATTTTCTGCTGGATAAATATAAAAACTTGAATTGCCTGAAACAACTGTACTGGTAAACTGCGTCTGAAAATGCATTTGATTAATTGGAAATTGCTTTTTCCTCCTCCACTGGGAAGTAATAAAAGTACTTAACATTAAGTATTTATAAGGTTTAGGTTTATAATCCTAACGTTGAGCTCTAAATATGAAAGGGCGGATATCATTACCTAATCTTTTACAGCTAAACACAATTCCATGAGGAATGAACTATAACCATTGAAGAAAGCAAAAGTGTGGAGTCAGACTAACCTGGGCTAGAATCACGTCTCTGATGATTACTAGTTGGCTAATATTGGTAGATATGGTTCAGCTCCGCCAATCTAAAATTCTGATCTTACTGTAACAGTGTCATGAGGATTAAAAGACCTACATATTTTATAAACATTCATTGAGTGCTAGTTTCATTCTCTTATGTGGCGTACATAAAGTTTTAATAGGAACTCATAGCACTATTGATAGCTATCTCCTCACAACTTCCTTTATGAAAAAGATAGTGATTGGGAATAAATATCCACCATTTTACATGTAACAGGAATCTTAAGCAAAGAAATATCAGGTTTAATTGTTTCCTCATCTGAAAATTCAAGATTCAATGCTTGCTAATACTTCCAACTATTGTTGAGGATCATGGTTGTATGGTATCTTATCATTTTCAAAAATGTTTTCAGAACAATCATGTCCGACTGGTATAAAAATGTGTGCACATAGCACTCTCTTATCATCATATTGTTGACGCAAAAGAGAATCACCAACTTAAAGGGCACTCACCTTCTAGACTGTGTTGTGATGTTTATTTTTTCCCCAGGGGCATCATATGGACACACTTTGTAAGTTACACAGTCATAAACTCACACAGTCTCATATTTCATTTAGACTTGATTTGGTTATTCCATCCATTTACTTCTCATTCTCATTGATCTGCTGCTAAAAATCCAGGTTTACTGGTAGTATCTGAGATCTACTAAGTCCATCAAGCCATGATGAACATTGATTCCTATGACTGCCTGAGGGGTTGTGTACTACCACATACTGACCATCGGGATTGGAGCAAAGACCTCTGCAAACAGAGACCACTAGCCCTACTGGCTGGGAGTTGAGTGCCAGCCAAGCAGTGAGAGGCTCTAGTCAATACCTCTACATGTAATACGTGACTTCTATCCACTTTCTCCTCTTGCTTGCTTGAGGTTGTTTGGCTTGTTGAAGGAAATAAGTGAAAGCTGTTTGAGTTCAGTAGTGTTTGTGCAGTTTCTCTTGGTATTGCCTACTTGTTCATATCTTGTCTTTGTTTTGATGTTTTTGCTAAGAATAAAACATTGAGTAATCCAAGAGAAGTCATTTAACCTTTCTGCAAACCCATCTGCAAGATGGGGATATTAAGAGTTGTGAGATATAAATGAGTTAATATATGCCAAGTATTTAGAACAGCTTCTGGCACATGATAAATGCTATGTAAATGTCAGCCGTTACTATTATTAAGAAGTAGGGGGATGAAGAAGTACAACTTAGTAGCTACAAATAGCCACAAGGTTATAGAAAACAGCATAGGTAATAATTAAAAAAAAAAAAAAGTAGTGAAGACCTCCAGTATGAGATATTAAAAGGTTATCTGAAAGACATGACTAGTTTTCCCTGCCCAATAACAAGCAGGTTCATCTTAACCCAATGATGTTGCTATCCAGCCTCAATCCTACTTTCGCTTTATAGTGTCATAAAGGAAGGCCTACTAAGCTTGAAAATTAAAAGAGCCTCTTATCATTGGTGAAATGCAAATATTCCTTTCTGTCTGTATCAAGATGCGAGGGAAGTAGAGATTCTGTAAAGGAGGACATCTCAGCCTGGAAGTATGCAGGTTTCTCCCTCAAAAGATTCTGCCCACAGTGTTGAGAAACCAAGTCTGCCATAGTCTCATCATCTCTAGGATGTTTACAGAAGAAATCTCCTACAGAAGATGAGCTTACCACCATGAGAGAAAAAAAGCAATCTCAACAAATGAAAGGCCTTACATCAGAGAAAACCTAATAGTTTTCTCCTGTGGTATGTCAAATAACTGCACCCCAAAGATATTTATGTCCTGGTCCTCCGTGACTATGCTACCTTCCATGGCAAAATGGATGTAAGGTTGTGGGTAGAATTAAGATTGATAATCAACTGACCTTGAAATAGGGAGATTTAGCTGGGTTATATGGGTAGAGCTAATATAATCACAGGAGTTCCTAAAAGTACAAAAGGGAGACAAAAGATTGCACTGATACCATGTGAGAAGGACTCAACCAGCCATCACTGGCTTTGAAGATGAAGGGGAAGGGAGCTTCTAAAAGGTGAAGAGAGTAGGGAAATAGATTCTCCCACAGAGCCTAGGAAAAGAATGCAGACCTGCCAACACCTTGGTTTGAGGCCAGTGAGACCCATGCCAGATTTATGACTGCAGACCTATAAAATAATAAATTTGTGTTATTTTAAGTTACTAAATTTGTAATAATGTGTTATAGCAGCAATAGAAAACTAATAGACAGCTTCTTTGTAAAATGAGGTGGTATAAAGCTCCCTGCCTACTTTTTCAGATGGCCATAGACTAAAGTTGCATAGTTGCTGCCACTTGGTATTACCACCATTCCTATTGTTAATTTCTGTCTATCCGGCTTTACTCAGTTAAGGACCTGGCCCTTATAGACAGAGGAATGTTTTCTACGTGCCAGGTACCATACCATGTAGAGATTACCAGAATGAATTAGACCTGCTCTAAATGTTGAGTGTTTGTGGTCTAGTAGACAAGATATATTCATAAATAGATAATGTCAACACAATGTTGTGAGTGTTCCAAGGGCAGTGCAAACAGAGAACTTTGGGAACACAAAGCAGCGTATAGCCCAGCCCTGGGTAAACATTCAAGGAGGCAATCACTCCGTGTCTCGAACAGTGAGATCTAGCTTCAGATAGCAGCAGTATCACTATCACTTGTACAGTACATTTGATGAGAAAAATAAAAGCATATTTTTATGCTGATGAGGAGAATCTGATAGGGGGAAATTCATGATGCAGGAAATAGAGGGGAGAATGGCTAGGGCAATATGTCCTTAAGAAGGTGAGAAGGATGAGATCTAAAAAATAATCACTGACAGTTCATCCTTAGTATTAAAGAAAAAGGCAGACAGAATATGGACATAGATGAAATAAATGGCTATATATG
This sequence comes from Eidolon dupreanum, assembly GCA_028627145.1. NCBI lineage: Eukaryota > Metazoa > Chordata > Mammalia > Chiroptera > Pteropodidae > Eidolon > Eidolon dupreanum. The sequence continues at coordinate 54,744,676 of CM053508.1, forward strand.
ATGGCAGAAGATTGAGAAAGACTCTTGTCTTTCTCAGTGAAATAGAAAGCAAAAAAAGAAAGACTGTCTTTCTTTGTTTCTGCCTACATCTCCTTTGCCTAAATTAGGTCACGTACTCTTTTATAAATTAATTCCTGTTGCCAGGAGTACTCCATGCACTGAATGACTTGGGCTTATATTCTGGAATCAACCAACTCTAAGGCTGTTGGGCTTGAACTAATCATGACCCACTCCAGGGATTAATTCCTCAAATGTCATGGCTAATGCTTAATGGAAGGAGGTGGAATGGATTCTGGGAAGGAACAAATGTGTCCTCCTCACTTTTCACAATCAGTTCATAGCACAAGCTGACCTCAAAGCCCTAGGCAGGGTGTATTAGTTTACTATTGCTTCGGTAAAATACTGCGGATTTAGTTGCTTAACAACTAAACAACACAAATTTATTCTCTTACAGTTTTGAAGTTAGAAGTTTGCAATCAGTTTCACTGGGCTAAAGTCAAGGTATTGATACTGCTGATTTCTTCTGGGGGTTCTCAGGGGAGTAACTGTTTGCTTGACTTTTTCAACTTCTAGCAGCTGCCTGTAATCTTTGACTTATGACCTTTTCCTCCATCTTCAAAGCGCATCACTCCAATCTCTGTTTCCATCATCACACTATCTTCTATCTGGTTCTGACTCCTCTTGCTTCACTCCTAAAAGAACCATTGCAATTACATTAGACCCAGCCAGATCATCCAGGATAATCTCCCCATCTAAACATTCTTACCTTAATCACATCTAGAAAGTCCCTTTTGCCACATAAATAACATTTATGGTTTCTGCATCTAAGATGTAGGCTGAATAATGGAAGGACCATTATTCAGCCTATTACAATGAGAATGTCTGCATCTAAGATGTAGGCTGAATAATGGAAGGACCATTATTCAGCCTATTACAATGAGAATGTCCACCACCCCTTACATCAAGAAAAGAAAGAGGCCTGCTGTAATGGGCAGCCTTGGATTAGTTTACCACAGTGAAGGAGAGGACAAGACAGAGCATTATATTCAGTCAGAGAACTGTAATGGGGTCAACATTGTCCTACTTCAGGGGTATATCAGCTTCCTAGCCTCATGTAATAATTTAGTCCACAGAGATCTTGATTGCCCTTCTCTTCCCTTAGACATCACGTTGGCCCATCACACTGATGATAGTATGCAACTTGGACCTACTATGAAAGAAATAGCAGCTACTGTAGACTTATTAATAAGACATTTGCATGTCATGGGGCGAGAAATAATTCTGACAAAAATTCAGGGGACCTCTGCCTCAGTGAAATTTCTAGGAGTCCTGTGGTGTGCGGCATGTCAAAATATCTCTTCTAAGGTGAAAGATAAGTTGTTGCATCTGGCCACTTCTATAATCAAAAAAGAAGCAGAATGCCTAGCAGGTTTTTTGGGGTTTTCAAGGAGACATATCCTGAATGTGTGACTTCATCCAGTTTATTGCCCCCAAAAACCATTGGTTTTGAATTGGGTTCAGAACAAAAGAAGTCTCTGCAACAGGTCCAGGATGCTGTGCAAGCTTCTCTGCCATTTGGGCCATCTGATACAACAGATTCAATGATGCTTGAAGTGTCGGTGGCAGATAGGGATACTGTTTGGACCCTTTGGCAGACCCCTACATGTGAATCACATCACAGACCCTTAGAATTTCAGAGCAAAGTCTTGCCATCCTTTGTGGATAATTACCTTCCTTTCGAGAAACTTGTTTGCTGTTGGGTCTTATTAAAGACCGAATGCTCTTGTGTGGCTCACCAAGTTACCATGTGACTTGAGATGCCCATCATGAACTGGGGGTCATCTGACACGCAAAGCCATATAGTTGGATGTGCACATCACACTCAGTCATCAGATGGAAGTGGCATATATGAGATTGGCTTTAAGTATTTCCTAAAGGCACAAGTTATCATGGAATGTACAATGTTTTGTTCTTATTGGAATAGACACTCTAGATATGGATTTGTGTTTCCTGCATGTAATGCTTTTGCCAAAACTACCACCTGTAGACTTACAGAATGTTGTATCCACAATCATAGCATAAGCATCATTATAAGCATTGCTTCTGGTCAAGAAATTTATTTCACAGCAAATGAAGTGTGGCAATGGGCCAGTGTTCATGAAATTTATTGGTCTTAACATGTTCTCAATCATCTTAAAATGCTTGGCTTGATAGAACTATTAAAAACCCTTTGAAAATACTCAAGTATAGCAAAAGGTAGGGGCAACACTTTGCAGGGCTGGGGCATTGTTGTCTGGGAGGATTATGTGCATTGATTCAGCATCCAATATATGGTGCTCTTTCTTCCATAGTCAGGATTTGTGAGTCCAGGAGTCAAGTGCTGTAAATTGAAATGGTACCACTCACTATTACCTGTAGTGACACACTAACAAAATTTTTGCCTCCTGTCCTTGTGATCTTACACTCTGCTAGTCTAGAAGTCATAGTTCCAAAGCAAGGAATGCTTCCATCAGGAGACACATTATTGATTTCATTGAACTGGATGATCAGACTGCCACCCAGCCACTTGGGGCTCCTCATGCCTCTGAATTAACAGGCAAAGGAGGGAGTTACTGTACTGACTGTGGTGGTTGATCCTGATTACCAAAGGGAAATTGGGCTCCCCCTACAAAATAGAGATAAGAAAAAGAATGTCTGGAGTACACGAGATCTCTTAGGAATTCTTAGTACCACAAAGCCCTATGTTTGAAGTCAATGGAAAAATATAACAGCCCAATTTCTGCAAGGCTACTAATTGCCCAGACCTTCCAGGAATGAAAGTTTGGGTCATCCTACTAGGAAAAGAACCACCAGCCGTGGTGTTTCCTGTGAATGATAAAAATATTGAGTAGGTGGTGGAAAAAGGTAGTTACAAATACCAGCTGCAATTACCTGGTTAGTTGTAGAAATTAAGACTGTAAATGTTAAGAATATTTCTTATTTTGTTATGAATCTATGTATGCTTTCTTTTCTCTCTTATCCCCTTATCACATAACATAAAATTTATTTATAATAGTTAACTTTATATCATAGTATTTTAGTTACAGTTTAAGGAGAAGAGTGAAAGAAAAGAATGAACTGAATCATCCAAAGACTTTTCTGAGGAAGAGGTTAGCACATTTTCAGTTGTACGCAGTATAAGCTTAAGTATGACTTTCTGGTCTATATTTGAACATTAAGTATAGTTTAAGAAGATGGCTATGGGTGCCAACTTGACAGGAGGTGGACTTTAATGCTTAATTTTGTGTGTCATCTTGACTAGGCAACAGTATTCAGTTATTTGATCAAAAAGTAATCTAGTTGTGCTGTAAAGATATTTTGTAGATGTTTTTAACATCTGCAGTCAGTTAATTTTAAGTAAAGAAGATTTTCTTCTGATATGTGTGGGTGCATCTCATCCACTTGGTTGAAAGGAAGCAGGCTAAAGCTGGGTGAGAGGTTAGTTTTAACTTTCAAACAAGTTCCATTTTTTTTTTATTACTTTACTATTCTGTTCATGTGTACTATGAAAACAAGACTCTTCTTGTTTCAGTTATACTCTACGTAGACATCATTGCTTATTTTCTTAATATCTTTTTAATAAACAAACAAAAAGGTCCTTGAATACTATCCCTGTTACACATTTGTACACCTATAATCAGGGGGACAGGGCTGTTTAATCTTATCTGGCTTCTCATTTTTGAAAAGGTAGGACTGAAATTATGTCCAGATTGGATTTCTCTATTACCATTACACTGCTTACTGTAGGCTTTTCCAACCTGTCTCTATGAATCCTGGTATTGAATGGTGTTCCAACTCATTCTTTCAAGAGTCTTAGCTTCCTCCCACCTCTTGCTTCTCCCTGCATTCAGACTTCCTGGCATTTGAATTATACATGCAAATCTGACTTTAAGTAGGAAAATGATGAGTCTCATAGAGGAGTGGGCAGCTACCACTGCAAGAAGGCACAGGAAGGAGTTGGCTCGCTTTCCAGTTTCCTGCTGTGCCCTCCATCTCTTAGAGACCCTAGCCTGGCTCAGGAAGGAAATGCCTGCTGGTGGAATTTAGTCCCATGTGAGATCAGCATGGCTATTTCTTCTCTTATCCTGGAACCTACCAAGATGGTCTAAAATTCTGCATTTGAAGAATGAGTTCTTTTTCTAAGGATAAAATTCAGTCTCTTCCTTAAAATTGTTTTGCTAAAATATGCACTAAGTTAAAATACATATAATCTCAATTATTGTTGCTACAATGGGGCTAACAATATTCTATTACTCTTAGGTTCCAAGACCTCAAGATGATTTGATCTTCTTATTTGAGTTCCAAGGTTGAGAATTAGTTTATGGTAGAGTTCCAATAATGCACCCAGATTCTAAAGAATCCAACCAAAGCAGAGCTGATGTTCAACTGAAAAAGAGTAGTAGGACTGCATCAATTGTTGTTGACTGACATATATCTGATTGGTTGGTGGCTGGGCCATACAGGTTGTTAAATATTTTGAGCATCACTCCTGCATATGGGTTCTCACTGTAGGGGGTTGCAAATATATACAGCTCTACTATGTTGAAAACTTCATGGAATAACACCTTCAATAATTGTAGTTCTGTTATTTTGTACAACATTGAAAACATCATAGACATCCAATAGATACTAATCAACCAGTTAGGTGCAGTGTGTATTTATGAAGTACCAGCATTAATTACCCAAATCTTATTATCAATGGCGAGTGGCATTAATGGCATTACAGACACAGGAGGAGCTGCTCCCTGGGCACCCAAGTCCCCTGTGCTTCTAAAGACAGAATGCAGCATAGCTGGTTGCACTCTATAAGCAGAGTACCCAGAATCATACCACAAGCTCTCTTGGGAGAGCTCCTTGCCAGCCCAAGGTCACCTAAGGAAAAATTCTTACCAACACCAGTGATCTGTATCTTTATAGAGTGTCATCTCATCACCAAACTTGGAGAGAATGTTTGAACAACAGCTGGCAGTTACAGCATTGTCATTTGAATTTATATATCAAGTATACTTACACTTCACAAAGGGCTCTGTTCCATTATCACAGAATTTTCATTATTGGATTGCTTTTCCAGTTTTTTAGAAAAAAAGCAGGAAAGAAAATGGATAAAATGTGACTAATATAGGAATTATCTTTACAATTCTCACCAATATATTACTCTTGAAGTCTTTTTATTGTTTTTTCTTTGGCCATCTGAGAAACAAATCTCTTTAGAAATGTGAACTTATTGAAAATCTTTAAACTTTAGCCAACCCTTTCTAAAGAGCAAGGGTATCATTATGGTTTTCCTCAAGCACAAAAAGAGGTGCTCAACTTTAATTACACCAAGCTTTTATTGATTTGGCTGACTTAATATTTTAAGCCTGATTAGCATTAGTGAACTTATAATCATCACTATCCAGACTTAAAGAGGTGGAGGAGACCCAAAGAGGTCAGCTACGAACAGTGTCCATCTTTAGAGGAGGAGGGTACTTCAAAGTGACAGAGACATGTTTTAAGCTAGGAAACCCAGTAGCTCTTGTAGCTATTGAGAACACTGAGGTTGCTTATTGGTCATGTGAAACTAGCAATTGTATATAGTCAGAAAGTAAGAGTTTGCTAAAATAACTTCTTTCAGAGGTACACTACAATTATATGATAAGAATGATATCAGTGGCTTCCATTTATCAAGTACATACTACAATGCTTTTCAAGGTATCCCTAACAAATGTAGCCTATAAACCCTCCATGAAACTCACTGAGAGCCCACCACCCTCAGTTTGTCTGACTTGAAAGTCTGTGTTCTTCCTATTTTATTTCCAATTTTACTTTGCTCAGAATGCCTGGTTTCTAAGGCAATATACCAGGGGTATTCCAATATCACTGAATCAGCTGCAGAGATTTTTTTCCTACTATGATTTATTACAAGGGCCACAGGAAACAAGTGTGTGTAAGAGGATAGTTGAAAAAAAAACTTGCTGAAAACCACACTTCATTATTATTTCCCTTTAAAACAGAAGAGTCTTGACCTTACCCAGCTGTGACCATGAAATATGGTTACACATTTACACCCAAATTTATACTCTTTCACTTGCCAAATGATTAAAAGTCTGGACTTTTCCTAGGTTTCTCCTCTCAAACTCCCAGGGGCTGCTTATGCCTGTTAATGAAGTCAGTCCTTCCTGCCTGCTGTTTGCTGCTGCTGCTGCTGCTGCTACTGCTGCTGCTGCTGCTGCTATTGCTGCTGCTGCTGCTGCTATTGCTGCTGGAAGAGTGAGAACTCATACATGTCAAGATCAGACTCCACTGTCCTTGGACATTGAGAAAGCCTGATCTGTTTGTCCTGGATGTCTCATCTCTGTGGCTTTACTGAAGTCATTGAGTCTACTGTAGTCGAGCCCTGGCAGTCCTACAAAGCTGGTCCTTGATTAGGAATCACCACCTGCTGATGGGCCTACCTAAGTATAATTACTTAGTTTGGCAAATAAAATGGTAAGATATATAAGGATGTTTACAGAAACCGTCAGACATCTTCTCTCTTGACATACTTCTATACTAATGTTCTCAAAAGTAGTCATTAGCACAGAGAAGCAAATGCCATAAAGGTCTTTATTTTATAGCCTTTGTGGCTTTGTTCCAGTCATAAAACAGCTACTCTAAATAAAAAACAAACTGTACTTATTCACTGGAAAGACATGGAACATTAGAACTAGAAGTAATTTTAGACATAATATTGCCCAAACTCGTGATTTTATAGCTGAGAAAGCAAAGTTACCTGTTATGTTTTGGCAGTGGCCCACACCCTGAGTCCAGACATTAGGAATCTTGCAACGTCTCTAGCCAATGCTTTTTTTTTTTTTTTAACCAGTTTTTTTCTTTAAGTATAGCTGGTATATGATTTTATATTGGTTATATTATTTTCACGTGTACTGTATAGCGATTTGACACATTTATACCTTACAATGTGATTACCCCACTAATTTTAGTAATCATCTGTCACCAGGTAAATCCATCACAATATATTGACAATAATTGACTTCCCTTTTTCACCCATCCTCCCACCCCCTCTCTTCAGGTAACCATCGTTTTGGTCTCAGTTTCTATGAGTTTTTTTGTTTTGTTTTGTCTGTTTTGTTTTATGTTTAGAGTTCGTATGTAAGTGAAACCATACAATATTTGTCTTTTTCAACCTGACTTATTTCACATACATAATACCCTCTAGATCTGTCTATGTTGTTGAGAATGGAAAGATTTTATTCTTTTTTTATTGCTGCATAATATTTCAGTGTGTGTGTGTGTATGTGTGTACACACATACATGATGTGTATATATATATGTGTGTGTATATGTGTGTGTGTATATATATATATGTAATTGCTTCCATATCTTGGCTATTGTAAATAATGCTTCAATGAACATAGGGGTGCACATCTCTTTTCAATTTAGTGTTCTCATTTTCTTTGGATAATACCCAGGAGTAAAATTGCTGAGTTGTATGGTATATCTATTTTTAGTTTTTTGAGGACTTTCCAAAAATAAACTCAAAATGGGTTAAAGACCTAAATGTAAGGCCAGAAACCTTTAAACTCCTAGAAGAAAACATAAGAAGTAAACTATCTGACATCAATCTGAGTAATACCTTTTGGGACATATCCCCTCAATCAAGGGTAACAAGAAAAAAAATAAACAAATGGGACTGTACCAAGCAAAAATCTTCTCCGCAGCGAAGGAAACCTTCAACAGAACAAAAAGGCAACCTACTGAATGGGAGAATATATTTGCAATGATAAATCTGACAAAGGGTTGATATATAAAATAAATAAAAATTCATACAACTCAATAACAAAAAATAAACAACTGAATTGTAAAATGGGCAGAGGACACTGAAAGACATTTTTCCAAAGAAGACATACAGATAGCCAACAGACATATGAAAAGATGCTCAACATTACTAATCATCAGAGAAATGCTAATCAAAACCACAGTGAGATATCACATCACGCCAGTGATAATGGCTATTATCAAAAAGTCAACAAATAGCATGTTGGTGAGAATATAGAGTCCCACTGTTGGTGGGACCGTAAACTGGTGCAGCCCCTCTGGAAAAGAGCCAATGGTTTTTTTGAAGGCAGAATTGAAGAATGCTTCCTGCTGTGAGTTTTCCCATCGTTAAACCAGCCTGGCTTTCCAAGTTGGAAAGTAAGATGGAATGATATTGGAGAGGAGAGGAGAGGAGGGGAAAGAAGCAGCATTCTGGTTCTTTGGAAGGTTGATGGTGGTGTTTAATTCTACTTTCTCAGAGTGGATGACATTTTTTTCAAAATGCTGCCTCTGCTTTTAGCAGTATTGCCCTGTATTAGTATGATGGTTCACAGTTGACAAACCTGTGCACATGCATTCTTCCACTTGATGATTATAGCAACTCTGAGAAGTTGATCACATAGCTACCCCTAAGTCATACAAAAGAATCTGAGGCTGGAGAAGGTGAATTGACTTATTCAAGTTCCTTTAGATCATAGGTGATAGAGGTGGCCCCAAAGTTTTGATTCTGGGTGCGGTATTTTTTCCAGCTGAAAGATGTATATCTTTTTTCATGCTATATTTGCCCACCAGCTGCCAGTTTGATCTCAGGTCAGCTACTTCCCTTACTCAGCCCTGTACCACATGGAACATTTCCCAGGCTCCCTTGCTCCTTGGCCCCTGAGGTGGGCTCAGTTAATGGGAGACACTTATAGGAGGGGAGGAGGAAGGGAGAAGCCAGGGTAATTCTCTACCTCTTTCAGCTTCCTGTGGCATCTCTGGGTGGTGGCCTCCATGGCTCTGTCTCTAGCCAGACAGCCCCTTCTTAACTGGAACCAGATCTTCACCTTGCGTCTAGGCTTTGGCGATATCACTTCCTCCTGTTGAACCTCCAGCCCCAGGAAAGGGTGTTCATAAAGGTAACTAACGCCTTTATCTGACAAGCCTTGGCCATAGGAGGGAGTTTGTCATTTTATTGGCACACATTTTGATCCTTGGTTTTAAAGAAACCACTTTAACAGTGCCATTTTCCATTGCTAGTTCATGGTTATTTGAAATTACACAAAGTTTAACAAGATAAGGTTTCCTTCATGAGTACTGCCACCAACCTCACCCCTTCTGTCCCTTATACATACACTATTGGCTGGGTCTTTTTATTTCATGAGCACAATAAGCAATTAGCAGTACGAATACTGATGCAGTCAGTATTTCTTGGTAGAGATTTTATTTTGCCTTCATTATTCTAACTTTGACACTAATTTAAGATCACTCTGAATCCGTGGTTCTCAGACTCTATAATGCATCAGAATCACCTGGAGGCCTTATTAAAGTGCAGATGGCTGAGCCCCAACTCCAGAGTTTCTGATTCAGTAAGTCTAGGGTGGGGCTCAAGAATCTGCATCTTTTTAAACTTTTTTTTTTATTATGGTAAAATATGTCTAACAAAAGTTATCATTTTACCCATTTTAAGCATACAGTTAGGTGGCATTAAGTTCATAATGTTATGCAACCATCACCACTACTGATTCCCAAATTTTTTCACTATCCCTAACAGAAACTCTGTACCTCTAAACAATAACTCCCTATTTCTGATCCCCAAATTAATGGTAACTTCTATTATACTTTCTGTCTCTATGAATTTGCCTGTTCTAGGTAACTTATGTAAGTGGAATTATACAGTATTTGTCCTTTCATGTCTGGCTTCATTTAGCATAATGTATTCAAAGTTCATCCATGTTGTGTCGTGCATCAGAATTTCATTCTTTTTAAGGCTAAACAATATTCCATTATAGATATATACCATATTATATTTACCCATTCATCTCTTGATGGACATTTGGGTCATTTCTGCCTTTCAGCTACTGTGAATAATGCTGCCATGAACATTGGTGTATAAGTATGTGTTTGAGTTCCTGCTTTCAATTCTTTTGGATATATACACAAAAGTAGAATTGCTGGATCATATAGTAATTCTGTTCAACTTTTTGGAGAAACTGACATTATTTTCCACAGTGGCTACCCCATTTTACATTCCTAGTAGCAATGCACAAAGGTTCCGATTTTTCACCAAACAGCCTCACCAAATGCTTGCTGCTGTTTTCTTCTAAAAAGCAATTTCCATTCTAATGGGATGAAGTAGCATTTCACTGTGGTTTTGGTTTGCATTTCCCTAATGACCCACCTAGTGTTCCATGGGTCCCGAGCCTATCGATGGTAGTGATCTAGATTAGGAATGGTCATGGCACTCGCCTCTGGCACAGACATTCCCCCCCAAGTCCCCTACTTATGGCTGAGCTGGTTTTTATGGTCCTTATTATGATAACAAGACACCCCTCAGCAAAAATCATGAGGGAACTTTGAAGAATATTTATTACAGGTTTTGGAGGGTGCATGGCAACGTCATGGGGAGAGAGAAGGAGGAAGGGATAGAGGGGGAGGGAGAGGGAGAGAGTTGGGGGAGCACACTCAGACTTAAGGTTCTGCCTTTATTATGGTCCAAGAGGGAGGTGTCTAAGGTTCCATGGATTCACTCTTCATTGGCTAATTTAAAGCATAAGAGTGGGAATCAGGACACAGAAAGGGAGAAGTGGTATCACTCAAGTGGTCAATTACCTAGGCCTCCCAGGGGTTTCTAAAAAGGACCTTCATGCGTGGGAGCAGGCTCATTTCTTATCTGGTTGGTTTACTAGTAGCTGTGTCATTCAACTGGCAATATATATGTTTATTCAAGAAAAATGGTTTTTGAAATGGATTGCTCAGCAATCAAAAGCTTAATAATGTCAGGCACTTACACTATAGCTAGTGATGTTGAGTATCTTTTTATGTGCTTATTGGCTATACACACACACACACACACACACACATACACACACATGAAATGTCTATTTGATTTCTTTGCTCATTTTTGAATTGTTTGTTTTGTTGTCACATAATTTGCATTCTTAACAAGTTTCCAGGTGATGATGATCTGAGAATCACACTTCGTGAATCACTGCTTTAGATTATAGATACCAAAGTGATCGAATGCCAGCCTCTTTGTGATACAGAAGTTGGATAAAATTTGCTTGGTGTATGGTTTTAATCACTTCTTATGTATCAGGCTTTTGATAATTCCTCTTCTGTGGATTTTTCTGGGATTTTGATTTATTACCTTGTTCTCCATGCAGCAACAGTAGAAGTTAAGGTAGCCCTGAAATGGGAAAATACCAGCACATGTCACCCTTCAAATCCCCAGAGATTTGTATATGAATGTGTTATAATGCCCTGGGTATACACATCTTACTAAAGCTGGACCTGAAAGGGTGTTAATACTCACGTGAAGATTTAGGAAACTCTTGTTTATATATCATTAATGAAGCCTCAAAACTGCTGACCAGTAAGAGTCATTTTACACACAATACTTTTTTCAAAAAAAAAAAAATATTATTATCTTAAAAAACTTTTGCTTAAAGGACTGAGGTAGAATTATCATTGACCATATGAATATGTAATTACCATGATTTATATGTCAAATACTAAATATATATAAATTTCCTACACTTATTGAACTTGAGAAGTTAATTAGTATGACTATTAAACAAAACCCAGAGATCATTATACATGAAATATTTCCTTATAATTCTAATAAACTGATTTCAAAACCTATCAGGCTTGAAATTTCATTCAATATTTCCCAAACATTTCCCCTTCAATTAATGGATCTCTGTGCTTAGCTTTCTCGCTGAAAATATTCTAGATCTATTTAAAAAGTTTATGTTATTTCTTGCTGGACATACCTAATCAAGTTTTTCTTCTGTGAAATTCTGTGGAAATGTCCTTTGGAATTAACAGAAAAATAGAATTTGTCTTATTATTGTTACTTAGTATTAAAGTAGTACTTCATATTTCTAAAATACTATATAAACACTAGTTCCTTTTGAGCTATTTTAATGTTATTCATAATAGCATCTTTTTTACATGATATGTGTTTTACTTGTGTTCTGCCTTTTGATATATTTCAAGGAAATAATGGAATAAGATGGGCTCTTGTAATGCTCTGTGTCGGCAGTCCCCAATATCACTCCCAGGTTTGATGATTCACTAGGAAAACTCACAGGACTATCTAGTCAAACTCATAATTATGATTTATTACAGCAAAAGGTTGCAAAGCACAATTAGCAGAGGGAAAAAGCATATGAAATGAAGTCTGGGGGAAACCAGATGCAAGCTTCCAAGAGTCCTCTCCCAGTGGAGCTGCACAGGATGTGCTTGTTCCCTTGACAACAAGTTGTGACAGTACTTGTGAAATGTTGTCTACCGGGGAAGGTCATTAGAGTTTCAGTGCCCAAGGTTTTTTCTGGGAGCTGATCACAGAGGAAACCATGTACTATAAGTCCAGACTCTCAGAAGGAAAGCAGATATTTAACATTGTGATGATTAATTTTATGTGTCAACTTGACTGGGCCACAGTGACCTGATGTTTGGTCAAACAGTATTCTGGATGTTTCTGCAAGTGTGTTTTTAGATGAGATTTACATTTAAATTGGTGAACTTTAAGTGAAGTAGATTACCTTCTATAATGTGTATGGGCCTTGTCCAATAAGTTGAGGGCCTGAATAAAACAAAAAACTGACCTCTCCTAAGCACAAAAAATTCTGCCAGCAGATGACCTTTGGGGTTGAACTTCAACACTGGCTATTCCTAAATCTTCAGCGTGCCAGCTTACCCTGTAGATTTTGGACTTGCCAGATTCCAAAATCATGTAAGCCAATTCCTTAAAGTAAGTTTTAAAAAATATATGTACACACTCATACACACTTCCTACTGCTTCTCTTTTCTGGAGAAACTTGACTAATGTAAGCATAAACCATACTGTTTGTACAAACAGTTTAGGCACATTGAGCCACTCTGATGAGTTAATGGCGAGGACACTCCCAAAATCTAAATTCCCAGATGCCAGCCAAGGGCCAGTTCTGCAACAGGCCTTTGCAAGGATAGCAGTCAAGCTTGCCATGTTATACTTTTCTGCATGTACCCCAATCTCTTATACTTTAAATAGAAAGAGACAAAAAAAAAAAAAAAAAAAGAGAGGGAGGTTCTTATCTTGTGCATAGATATCTTATACATAAACCAAAGGTGATTTCTTGTGTCCACAAGGCTGGAGGAGCATTCTTTTTACAGATTAAACTATAAACAAGAAATAGCATTCCCTATGCTTTTTTCACTTGTTCCTGTTTAGCATTTTCAATCTGTCTTGACATCAGACCACATTACCCAAGAAAAGCAGTTAGTGTCAAAAAATGTTGATCCAACTTCATAGTCCTCAGATCTGTGCTGCTCTCAGTTCTGTCTTGTGGTTTTTCAAAAGATAACACAACTTTTTCTTTTAACTTCACAGGAAATTTCATGCTTGAACGTGCTCTGAGATATGAAGCATGACAAGAAGTAGCACCCAAGAACTTGTCAGAATAAAAACGGTTTGACAGCGGCTCCTCCAGGGGCTCGCCCCTCTCCTGCAAGCCATCAACAGTGAAGATGCTCCTGAAATGGAGGGATGGCAACCTTCCAGGCATAGCCAGTGTTTTCAGAATATGCATTTCTTTACTCAACAGGTCCAGAGAAAGGGCAGTCAGGGATGAGTGCAGGGAAAAATACATGTTTTAATTCTTTATCACCTCGGGCTTTCATTCTTTTCTCATTATTTTGACAACGTCTTATCTAGTCTCCCTGTGTCTTCTCTCCCCATTTTCAATTTATTTCATATATTGCTATAAGAATTTTTCTATAAACATAAATCTGGTCATTTTGTTTCGCTCAATCACAACTAACTCTATAGTCTACTGAATAAATTCTCAAGTCCTTGGCATCACATTGAAAGAAGTCACAGAATGGCCTGAATTTATTCTCCCAGCCACATTTCTAGCCACCTCTTTATCAATGGTGAGTCAGTCATTCCCTTGTGACCCCCAAATCTAAGATTCCATCAGATTTTAAAATCCTGTGGTTTTATAAGACCCGCTAACAGTAAGATAAACATTTCAAGTAAACTTTGTATTGAAATATACAAACCAATAAGTGCACAAACCTAACTGTGCAGATTGATTAATTTTCAAAATGATCATACTTCAGTAACCATCACTCAAAGGTACAGACTATTAGCAGCATCCTTGTAAGTTCCTTCAGACCCTCTCCCACTCATTTCCTGCCCCCTGCCTTCTATCACCTGTGATTAGTATTTCCTGTTTTCAACTCCATATAAATGAAATCATTCACCATGTACTCTTTTATATCTAGCTTCTTTTGCTCAACATATGTTTCTGAGGTTTATCTATGTTACTGTGTGTAACAATAGTTGTTTATTCTTATTGCTGTATTGTGTTCCAATTTATCCATTTTATGTTGATGAACATCAGATTGTTTTCATCTTTTGTCTATTAGAAATATGCTGGTATAAATATTCTTATATAAGTTTTTTTGGTGCCTGCATGTATGCATTATTGTTGGGTATATACCTTAGGAGTAAAATTACTGGGTCATAGGGTACATATATTCTTAATTTTAGTAGATACTGTCAAGTGGTTTATTAAAGTGGTTTTGCCAATTTATGTTCCCAGCAGCAATGACTGAGTGTTCCTCCACATTTTCACCAACATTTGGTGTTATGATTCTTTTTCATATTAATCACTTTAGTGGTTGTGTGGTGATATCTCACTGTGTTTTTAATTTGTGTCCCTGGTGAATATTAATGTTGAGAAAATTTTCATGTTTATTAGCCATTTTGATTTTTTTCTTTGGTGAAGTGTTTACTTAAGTCTTTCGTTCAATTTTTTTTCTATTTTTCTATTGACTTTAGGAGTTATTTATGTTAAGAGTTCTATATCCTAGATATAGGAAATTTTATACACATACACACATGTGTATCTTTACCCTATTATGTGTCTTGCCATTTCATTCTCAATGTTATTTTTTGATGGACGCAAGTTCTTAATTTTAATCAAATTCAATATGTTCATTTTTTTCTTTATGCTCAGTGCTTTTTGCGTCCTATTGAGAAATCTGCTTGTTCCAAGTTTCTAAAGATATTCTCTCATTCAGAAGCATTATTGGTGTGCCTTTTACAATCTGAAATCTTATAGACTTGATTTTTTACATGATATGAGGCAGGAATCATACTGTGGTTTTTCCATATAGCCAATTGACCCAATTTATTGAACAATTCGTTATTTCCTTTTCAGTGTCACCATTGTCATAAATCAAGTAGCTGTATTTTTTGTGAATCTATTTCTGGATTCTCTCTTCAGTTCTATCATTCTATTTATCTATCTTTGTGCCAATACCACATTGTCTTAATTACTATAGCTTTATAGGAATTCTTGGTGTTTAGTAGTGTAAGACCTCCAACTTTGTTCTTCAAGGTTGTCTTGGCTATTTCTTATTACTTGCATTTTCATGTGAACTTTAGAATCAGTTTGTCAATTTTCACAAGAATGAAACTTCTGGGATTTTGATTGGTATTTTATTTATTCTGTATATTTATCTGTGGGAGAATTTACATTTTTTAATATCAAATTTTCCAAGTGGTGCATATGGTTTATTTATTAATTTAAGACGGCTTTAATTTTTGTAAAAAAAAAAAATTTTACAGTTTTCTATGAAGAGGTCTTGGCTAATAAATTGTTTAGAATTTGAGAATCTATGCTTATGAGAGACAGCGTCTTATAATCTTCCTTTCTTGTGATGTCATTGTTAGGTTATTCCAGCCTCACAAAATGAACTGAGAAGTGTTTCTGCTCTTATATTCTTTGTTATTCCACCCTTAAATATGTTTGAATGAATTTACTGGCGAGGCCATCTAGTCCTGGTTATTTCTTTGTGAAAGAGTTTTAAATTAAAGATTCGATGTTTTTAATAGATATACATTTGAAATTTTTAATTTATTTTTGTCAGTTTATTGAATTGTGTTTTTCTTAGGATATGTACATTTTGTCTAACTTGTCAATTTGTTAACATAATGTTGTTTATAATATCAGCTTTTTTACATCTTCAGTCTATAGTGATGTTTTTTTTATTTGAGTATTCATAATTTGTGTCTTCTCTTTTTTAAATCAGTTGTGCTAAATATCTATCACCTTTAAATATCTCTTCAAAGAACCAATTTTTGTTGTTGGTGTTTTTTCATTTTATATTTTTTGTTTCATCAATCTCCCTTCTTTGTTATTTCTTTTCTTCTACATTGTTTGGGTTTAATTTCTGCGTTTTAAAAAATTGTTTGTGGCTAATACTAGTAAGATATGTGTTTGAAGCACTTTCTCTACAGTGGTAATAGGTTATATCATACCATTCACTCTTTTCCCCATTGTCTTTTGTGTAACCAAAACATGTGTTTTCAAATGAAGGTCTCCTAACGAACTATAAGGATATAGTTTATTTGTATATAAATATTATTTTTTAGAGGGCAGCTTTTATAATGTAGAGCTGTAGCCATAATTATAATTGTTAATGTAACAATTCAGATGTTTCCCATACATGTGGATGATGAAGATCATCATTCACATACTCAAGTTATTACATAGTAAGAAGTGACTTAGCACTAGAATGAATACTGGACAGTGGCCTTGGACATGTCATTTTTCATTTCCTTTTGAGATTAATCTATTAAGAGAACTGTATTAGCTTCCTAAGTCTGCCATGGCAAAGTATTACAAACTGGGTAGCTTAGAAAAACAGAAATATATTGTCTCACAGTTCTGGAGACTAGAAGTCAGAAATCAGGTGTTGGCAGGACTCTGAAACCTATATGGTTAGGACCGTTTCTTACCTCTTCCTAGTTTCTGCTGGTTTGCTGGCAATCTTTAGTATTCTTTGGCTTATAGATTCATCTCTCCAATCTTCTGTCTTCACTTGGTTGTCTTCCTTCTTCACATGTCTGTCTCTGTATTCAAATTCCCCCTTTTCTGTAAGGACACCATTACATTGGACTGTGTTCTATCCTAATGGCCTCATTTGAACCTGATTACCCCTGCAAAGACCCTATTTCCAAATAAGGTCACATTCTGAGGATTGGGAGTTAGGACTCCAACGTATCTTTTTTGAATGACACAATTAACCCACAACAAAGACAATCTCAGTGCTTGTAGGGAGGGCTCCACAGATAGAAAACCAGACAATGGAGAGGGTAAGAAAAAACATCCTATAGAAAGGAAGCTAAAATAGTCTCCTTGAATACAGAGATGTAATGTTCCAATAATTGAAGTGCTGCTCCATAGATTTACCAGCCTTTGTGGGCAACACTATTTCCAGCATGTGATCATATTTTTTTAGTTTTTGGAGTGCACATCTAATTACATGTAGCTCCCATAGGAACAAAATAATTTGGTCCTGGGACTCAGATATATCACTAATAGGAAACGTGGCTCAGCATTATGAGGCCAAATTGTATAAACTGCTTTCAATCTTTGCAAGTTAAACTAAGTCTGCATTTTCAAGGTGGCAGTAACCTTAGAAGAAAAGTCATTTTTTTAGAAAATGGTCAGAAGCTAATGCATGCACTTCTAGAACTGATAAAAGCTTCTCTCTGGCACCTCTTACCTTTCAGAAATTTAGTACCTACTCTGTTTCTCTGATCCTCTGTGGTTGTCTGCAATGTTTCTCTCTAAATTGCACTTTAGCAGCATCACCCTCTAGGCAGCATCAATAGATTTTTAAGACCAGAAAGCAGAGGGGCAAATGAACTACTAAAAATAGCTACATTCCTGGGTCAATTAAAGCCAACTTGACATCCTTAGTGCATCTGTAATGTGATAATAATGATGATCTACCTCATAGTGATGTTGTGAGAAATAACAAATTAATGATTGTAAAGCCCTCTGAAAATAGAAAGGGCCCAATAAAAGCTTGTAATTATTAACAGTAGTTATTTACAAGTGACCTAGAAATTACTGTTAAGTTATAGCATACATTTTGTCATCCATTCTTTTCTTTTGTGTAATTTTTGGACTTTCAGCCCCAAGGTCTGTGTTGAGAGAGATTTTATGTTGCTTTACTGCAGCCCTCAAAAGGCTTTTAAAGAGAAATTTAGAAGCAGCACTATCTTTTTATTTCTTGCCTTTATTTTTTCTTCCCTGTAGTTGAAATTGGAGATGAATTCGTGATATCCATCCATCCATCCATCCAACTGTTATTTATTGAGCGTTACATGCACAAACTTGGGTTCTGGGGATACAATGATGAAAAAAATAGACATAGTATCTAGTCTCTTGAAGTTTCTGGTTTATATAGATAAAAAAATAATCTGGTAATTGTAAAAAAAAAAAAAATATGTAAAATATACCGAGATGGAAATAATAGAGGATACTAGGAAGGAGCAAATAACACCACCCTGGGTGCAGGAGTGAGCAGCCAGGGACTGGATTAACAGGGTATTGTTGAATTGGAACTCCATACTTCTCTCTTCAGAGTCATCCTGCTCCCTTCTATCACACTTTTTTAAAAGAACTGTGCTTATGGATCAACTGTCCCTTTGCCTTATTTTTCCAGGTAATGAACAGTTCATCGATGCTCTTTGTCCTAAGTTGTTCTTTGAATGTTTATTAATCATGTATTCACATCTTTAAAAAACTGAATAGGAGAGGCAGATCTTTTACCAAACCAAGAAGCACTTACCTTATCTCTTCAGCTATTCAAGAGGCAAAATGAATAAGCTGGTAACAATAATCTATTAGGTTTCCATGTCTGCAGGATCTTGAATATCTCTGTGAAGAGTACAGAACCCCTCCCACAGGTTCAGATTTATCCTAGGGCTAACACTGGACCTAGTTAGGAGCATATCCTAGTCAGGGCATTGGGTTATTAATTTTGCTATCATCAATGCCTTCATATCCTGGCACCTTGGTCTCTCCTTCCTGTGTCTTGTGTATTGAGGTCCTAATTAATTTTCCATTTCCTGGAGGCAGTATGTATCCCATGTTCTCACCACTCTTTCCCATGACTGGCTTTTTCATCTTGCACCCCAGTCCTTTTGTGTGACTGAAGAGTCCTTCAACCCACATCTCCTAGTGACTGAGTCTAGTTGTAACCTCTTTTCTGGTTGCCTTTTCTGGTTGTCTGTGGCTTCTGTCCTTTTCTGACACACAACCCTGCCCTCCAGACTTATTTGAATGACTCGTTAATGGTTCTTGAATCTGGTCTGTTCATGTCTATCTTTCTTTCCTGCCTTCCACAAATATTTGTTGAGTCCCTCCTTTTATCTCAGCACCCTACTTGACCCTGGGGACACAGGTGTAAAGTGAACTTCAGACTTTCCTATGCAGCTTTCTCTAAAATCACCAAACACTGGCTGGATCCCTGGGAGGACCCACATAGCTTCTCAGCCTACTTGGGGGACACATTTAAAAACAAGCTCAGGTAAGGCCGGTGTTTGAAGCTATCACTTCAAAACATTACTGCTCCCTGGGCACTTATCATGGTGGCTAACTATTGGCTCGGACCAGCTTGGTACCTCTTTTCTTAGTATGAACTCAGTCAGCTTCCTCTCGGCTTTGTTCAGCAATCATTTTTCTCCTCCGAGTACAATCTGACCCAGCAAATGGCTGTTCTTTCTGCTCAACACATCCTGTAATTCCTGTAATTGTTCCTCCACTCTGTAACAGCTTCGATTGTAACCATGAATATTTCTTTTGGGCTTGGTTTTCCTAAGGTCTTAGAGAGGAGTACTTTACTTTGCAATTTCTTGGATTTGACCAATTGGGTCAAAGTTTCAGAGCTTAGTCAAGTTTGTGGATCTCAGCATCCAGATCTTACTATCTGGACTCCTAACCTGTTTACTAGCTGGACTCATCCTTCCTGTTCCCACCAGAGTGTGGTTTTCACGGAAAAGAGAAGCTGCAGTGATTGTTTGCTTAAGAGATGCATGACATCACAAAAAGGAGATGCTCTGAGCTATTGGTTTGGAATCTTGGGCAATTGACTTAACTTCTAATTCTACTCTGTAATTAAGGGAGATAAAAATCTATTTCAGCAGGTTGTGGTGAATATTAAAAATGTAAAGTACTAGTACAAAGCCTGGCATATAGTAAGTGCTCAAAAATGTTGGTTCCTTCATAATATTTAGAGCGGCTGTTTTGAATCTATGGCATCAAATTGCTCTCTCAAATCTCTAGTAAGGTTCATATATCATTTACTTTAGAAGGCACCTTGTTATTATCATCATTAAATACCTTTCTAAACTCAACACAGGAAAAAAGAGATGACCGTTTAAAGTCAACCAAGATTAGCAAACTCAAGGGAACAGTATGGTTTTATGTATTAATTTTTTAATTCATTTCACTCAAAATAATGTCACCTATTGGTGCTTTGTAAATATCTGTCAATCCCCCCAAAAGAGTAGGATGTTCTGTCTCCTCACTTGTATAATCTAGAAATCAACTTTAAGGTCTAGGTTGGCTGTGTCCTTCTCTGCTTATTTTCTAAACTCTAGGATTTGGAAACAATCATAATTTTTTTTTTAAAGTGATTGCTAAAGGAGGCTTGCAAGGCTATAGTTGAGTACAATTATGAGGTTAGATTCTAGGGCGGCTAACTTGGCAGTCTTATTACCCCCGAGGACAAATTAAAGTGAGGGAAAAAGAACTGCAATGATTACCTTTGGTAGGGCCAAGGAGTGCTTGTTAGGAACAGAGTGTGCAATTGAATGCTAACGATGGTTCTGCAGGCTGAGCATTTCTGAATACTTTAGGTAGCAAATTGCTTTTGGTTGATGTAACTCTGTTTCCTGTGAAATTTGCTCCTCAGGGGAAGTGTAAAAGAAAATGTAGATCTTTCTTATGTGTGCTGTTCAGGGAAGAATGGCACTGCTTTCACATAATGAGGAATAAGGTAGGAGAGGATGATGGTTATGTCACAAGTATTTATCTCCATTTTGTCATTCTTTATTAAAGATTGCATAGAGCAGGTGCATCTGAGAGCTGTTAGGGAACACAGTTGCTATTCATCAAGTACATTACAGCTGTTATTTTTGGAATATAAATTTTCAGATGACATAACAAAGATGTGGTGAGTTCCTTTTGAATTGTCACCAAAGGAAGGTGGAACCCTAACTCACTGTTCTAGACAGAGCCAGCACTCGTGTCCAGTTCAAACACTCTTGAGGTTATGTAGTATGCTGTTTCTTAGAAACATGAGTGATAAAATATTTTTTAAATAATTAAAAAAAATTTTTAATTCCAGTTGGCATACAATATTATATTGGTTTCAGTGTACCACATGGTGATTAAACATTTATATATTTTATGAAGTGATCACTCCACGAGTGATAAAATATTGTAATAAATGATAATTATACACTGGATTTGTGAAGTATTTTTCTTTTAAACAGTTTAAGATTCTTTCATGTGTTTTCCCTCCTTTAAAAAACACCTAGAAATCTTTTCCATGTATGCCACTATGTTTTAGAATAAAAATTGTTGGGATTTTGTTAATCCTACATTATGGAATTATTCACTCTAAGGTACTCCTCTAGGGAGAGGGACAGCCCTTTTGAATGCTTAACCATGGGCTGGAATCTGTAATTCATAGGCTTTAGTAATTCCTGGCCACTGTCTTGCCTTAGGTGGATTCCAGCAAGTGCTTTCACCCCTCTGGGTTTTCATTGTCTCTCGGGGAAATAAGGATTAATACAGAGAAAGCCATCCAGTTGCTTGGCTGGCACTGTTTCCTGTGCATGTTGTATCCAGTGCCCCAAGAGTTCCACATGGGCCTCCTCTCGGGTTGTGAGGGGGTTGGAGATGAGGGTGTGAAAAGATGCTGGTGGATCCCCCCACCAAGAATCTATCCATCATTGCCTTCTGTACCTTCCATAGGGTATTCCAGGCTCCTCCACATGCCTCTGGCCTGAGATAGGAGGAGACATGTGGACTTCTCAGTGACTTTGGTGTCAATAACCACCTAAGCAGCCCCCACTGGAGACTTGGGCATGTATTAAATTGCTGTATCCTGTGCAGGTGCCCATGTGATTCATTGGAATGGCTGTTTGCTCAGTCACCTTTAACATACCACTATTTGTGTCCATCTTTGAGACTGTTGCAAAGTCAGGGCCATGTCCAGTCATTCACGACATCTTAGCAAATCTGTTTTGCTTAACCTCTTTTCTTCATTTCATTGTCTTATTCTTATTCCTTTCAGAGTGAAGCTTCAATAAAATGCTCATCTCATAAAGAAGTCAATGAACAGACCTAATAAATTCATAATTTTTATACCCCACAGGCTACTCAATTATGTATGGTTTTGAAAGCCAGATCTTTATATTTGCATGTGGTAAGAAAGAATTCTCAGACGTACATAATAAAATCTCCTGTATTTCTCATTCTTTTCCTATTCTTCCTTTTATAATGACAACAACAAAAAAAAACCAAAGGATTTTAGGACAAAAAAGAAATTTTCGATGCCGTCAAGAATAGACCACATTAACTCACATCTTACATACTATGAGTTTTCTTCTCTACTAATATCTATTCTTAAGTTTACATTCACAACATTTTAAACTCTGAATTTTTTCATATCATACCATACAGGTCTAATCTTTACCACTAAATCAGAGTTCTGAACTGATTCAACAAATCGAAGGGACTTGCCATAGGTGAATCTGCCGATCAACAGCTTTCTTTGATCCAAGAATCTGAAGTTTGCACACTTGCCTTTGGGTTTCTGCCAATCTCTTATTGGAGAAACCCAAACAGAGATCACACCTCTTGACAGTATATACATTAGGGAGGCTTCCAAACAACATCTAAAAAAAGACAAAGCTGCTAAGAGATAGTAAACAACAGTCAATAAATAGAACCTGTTTTGGTGAATGCCTTCTGGTGTTGTTTGTTTTGATGCAGTATTTGGAAATTTTCCCAGTCAGTTAATAATTGATGAACTATTTGAACATATTGATGCACAAATACACAACTTTAAGGGGAAAAACTCTTATTTGTCCTTATTTGCTCCCCACTTGCCTCCAATCATGACATTCTAGTGGCATCCTTCAGAAGCAATTTCAGAGCTTAAGAAGCAATTAAAAGATAGTTTTTTTGATGGATTTCCAAACTCCCCAGAGTTTACAATACCAGATATTTTAAAATTATTTTACTTAGAAGAGAGTATATAGTGTAATTTTTAGAAAAATAATTATTTATAAAACAAAGTTTCTAGCTGGACAGACAAATGAGAGGATGAATGACTTGGTTCCTATTTTCTTGGCAGATAGGGGGCTTTTTCCAGTGTTCTAGAAAGTTCAGCCCAAATCTCTCCTTATTCTGATTTGGGGCTGACAATGGCTGTGGAAGCAACTGAAATTTCCTTTGTTCCTGAGGCAGAAATATAGTTGGAAGAGCTGACAAACTGCCAGTGTTCCCATCAGACATAGTAAAAAAAAAAAAAAAAAAAAGTCTGCTGCAGCGCCATGGGGAGAAAAGCAGGAGAGCCAAATTTTAATTACACAATAATGTAATTAAATAGGGTACAAAGTGGCTTGCAAAGGTACATAGCATACAACAATGTAGAAAATAAGGAAATCAAGAGCAGTGGCGGGTAAAAGAGAAAGAAAATGAAGGGAAGGATTAAGATAAAACTAGAGCTGAAGATAGTACCAAAAACACAGTTGTGAAGCCCAGGACACATAAAGAGGGCAATATGATCTGTTCCACTGAAGACCAGCACAAGCCTGGTCTCGTGGGAAGCAGAATTGTTGTCTCCCATCTCCTACCACAAAGAAATTCCTCTCCCACTTGTTATCTGGAATATCTGCAACCTCATTCCTACTTCAAACACAGTGATCAGATTTTCTCTGGTTATTCGGTTTAATTTCTTCAGTGGAGGCAGAAGGGAGATCATATTCTCTAAAGTCAAATAGATATGACAAAGCTTTTTCTCTGAAACTCCACAATCTAGCTCTATGTTCTTGTTCTCCTCTTCTGCTTCTCTCCTTGGCAATCTACACAGGAGGGAGGACAAAGAAAAGGAAATAAAAATTCATTTTTTTTTCTTACTGTAAAATACAAAGTACTGGGCTGAGCAATTTGTATGTGTTATTTCACTAAGTCGACACAACAAACCTAAGACAGAGGTACTGTTTCTCCCATTTTATAGATGAGGAAAGAGGCTCCCCCAGAGGCTAATAAATTTTTCTGATGCTGATATGTGTCATATGCAGGGTTTGGACCTGCAGCTGATTTAGATGATAAATGAAGTATGGCTATAATTTCTGCTTAAATCAATGAATCAGCAAGACCTTTTTAAGATCTACCTTGTGCCCAGCCCCAGAGATGTTCAAGAACTGCATCAAGGTTCTCCGTCTATTTGCTAACTCTCAGCAGGAATTATATCTGGGATAAAAAAGTAGTTAAAGGGGTTTGATCTTCTTTATATTCCAGTGATGTTTCATTTTTCTACTTTATTTTTTTTTTTTCTGATTATCCTCCCTTAAGCAATGTATTGGTCAGGATATTAAAAATGAGCAGAAAACCATTTTTCTCAGCTATCCTTTATCTAAGCAAGGTATAGCTAGCTAGAGGTAATTTCAATCCATTTTGGAGAAAAGACTGCCTGCCTTTGCGTATTTTTATCCATAATACCATGAGGCTGTAGATGAATCCAGGACAAAGAGTTTTCATTGTATTATGTGGGAGAGAAACAGAGTCAAAGTCATCTTCACTTTGTAATGAATAGCATTTTGTCAGAGTGAATATTTGGCTCATGGGAGGTTAAAGGAGAAACAGGACTAAAATGCTTTAATAATCCAGAGACTAGCACAGTGAAATGAATTTATTGCTTCTAGTAGAATCCCCAGTGGACAGCACATAATGAAACTCGCTATCTGATAAGGCCTCCTCGGTGTAGGAACTCACTGGCAGCCAGGAGCAGCATACTGAATATCTGGCTGTCAGGAAACCTGAGGTGACCCTCACACCTGCAAGAGAGGTGGCAGATTTCTCCCCTGTCTGGGTGAGCTGATATGAAGAGTAAATGTGTGAAAGCTCTTGAGGGGTGGGTCACGGGCCTATCAGTTGTGCTGCTCGAGACCATCCATATTCAGGATAGGCTGTCCAGATATGAGACAGACTGAACTTGAATAGGTTGCTAACAGCCTGACTGGACTTGGATTAGCTATAAAATGAATCATACCAATTTGTGTTCTGAAGAGAGTATTTTTAACAGACCTGGAGGCCCAAGTAAGATCTCTGGATACTGAATAACAAAGCAAATTAGTTTGGCACCTCCGATCTCCAACCACAAGGCTACTCACTGGACAGAAGAAAACCGACAGAAAGGGAATGACAAACTATTATTGGAAGAGGTACATGTGGGTCTTTTTGGCGCAGAAGGAAATAATTGTTGCAGGGAGGGCCTTTTGGTTTTGCCAAGGAATAAAAGGTTAAAACATTTCCACAACCTCTAAGATGGAGAAGAACCCAAGAGACTCATATAATACAAACAATTTTCAAACTAAGAAAACAGGAGTCGAAGGAGAAAAACACAAACATCTATCTAGATGTAACTCCAATGAATGTCAATTGAGAAAGGAAGACAAATTCATTTACCACTTTTTCTTCATCGCCAAGAGATATATCTTGAAGTTTCCATTCCATTAGTCACTCTATTTATATACCTATAATATTAAATCTTTTCATTAGTTTTTCTTATGTTCCACTGGATTAAATGTTGTCTAAGGCTAGAGACCATATTACTGAGGAGAGTTCAGACTGGCACACACACTTTGGAAAACCATTTGGTGTCATCTCATAAAGTTGAACCTTAATATACCCTAATACCTAGCAATTCCACTCCTAGGCGTATAGCCAAGATAAATTCTTGCCTACATACAGCTGGGGATATGTATAAGAATGTTCACAATACTAAAACCTGGGAACTGCAGAGAACAAATAAATAGTAGATTTGCATAATAGAATACTACCCAGTAATCAAACAAATGAACCATAGCAATTTTACAACAGTATAGGTAAATCTTTGCAATATAATATTAACTGGAAAAATCCCAAGACCAGTCAAAATGAATGTACCCTTTTTATAAAGCTAAAAACAATTTAAAATATTTTTAAAAGACTACATAGATGTACAAAGAACACAGACATACAAACACATACACACACATGAAAACATGGGAATGATTTGGGCTGGGCTGATTTAGGATGATTTGGGCTGGGCTGAGGAGGCCATGTGGTTGGATATAGGTCTTCAAGATCCTGGCTTTTATTTTGGGTGGTGGGTTTGCAGGTTCTTAATGCAAACGAATAAGTAATAAATAAATCGAAGTGGGCCACTCATGAGCCAATAATGAGAGTGTGACCAAGAGTTATTATGATGAATCCAGTTCTGGCCATTTGTGATCCAAAGGAAAGAAAGAAAAAAATAAAAATAAATTATGCTGATCTCAGAACACTTCATTTAGTACTTAGTGTTTAACAAGATTTCATAATCATGATAATGGAATAAAATATTTGAATCAATCAAGCTCCTTAGTAATAGCATTACTCATAATTAGTACTCCAAGCAGAGTGGTTTTTATACGCTACTCCAAGTTTTTGAGTCTTGAATCAAGCATTGAGATGACTCATATAAAGAAATAATTTTTTCTGAATATTCCAATTTATTATTTTCAACATTTTATTATGAAAATTTCAAATACAGCGATGTTTGAATAATTTTATAATGAACATTCATATACTTACCATTTAAATTCTATTAATTCTACTTATTTTATCACATATCCATTCATCTTCCTATCCATTTATCAATCTATCTCAACTTTTTGTTGTATTTCAAAGGAAATTGCAAATATCTTCACACTTCTCTCTAACTACTTCGGCGTTCATATCTTGTGCCAGTTCCAACGTTTATTTTCATTTCTGATTTACATGGGATTATAGTTGAAAAACTCAAGGCATTTTTTGAATGAGAAAGAAAAGTGTCAACTCAATTTGAATCTGAAAGCAATAAAATAAAAAAAATAAACATGTTTTACTAAAAAGTGCTCTTAAATAACTCCAGCATCTCAGGAGCAGCATGACCAGGCAACAGCTAAGAAGAACAAGTCCATTTTGAATGTAACCCAAGAGAAACACAATCCTGAGGCAGGCAGTGCAAAGGTAAATGCATGTGTGGAATTCTTGAGAGGCAAAATCAAATCCCAAAACCCTGAATAGCCCGCCTGTCAGCTTATGTGGCCTTGAGTGTAGGAACACTTGCAGCCCTCCTAGAGCACTGTTGCTCAGCTTCATTCCAAGCTGAACTAGATGTGGTCCTTTAGGTAAGGGAGGCTTGAGCACAAAGATTCTTACAAGCTAACATGACAGATTTTGGCAAGGCATTTTTTTACTACAACAAAAGACCATGATTATCTGACCAAAGTAGCAAGATTAGTAGAGCTACCACTCTTCCAGATTAGTACCCTCCTGCCGGGGACTTCCAGATGCTTGGAGAGACTTAAGTTTCATGCTCTTTTAACTCCAATTTGGAAGAGACTATAGATTTACTATCATCCCAGTTAAACCAATGGCATAAACCTTTCACTTCCTGTCAAATAATCACACCCTTGGTTCAGTTCTACCAAAAGCCATCTAGGAAAACCAGTGCTTGATATTATGGCCTGCTATCAGAGGGCTCCAGCTAACACACACATAACAAATCAGATGTAACTTGGATGGAAATAATACCTAAATATATTTACTTTGTAAGATTAGCAATCAATCATTAAGGAGGGGGCAAAACAGGAGTCAGCAACCTATGGTTGGCATGTCAAATCCAGTTCACAGCCTACTTTTGTAATAAAGTTTTATTGGAATACAACCTTGCTCATTAATTTACATACAGTCTGTGGCAGCTTTCATGCTCAACAACAGTCTTGTGTAGTTGCAACAGACAGCATAACATAAAATATTTACTCACTGACCCTTTATGGAAAAAGTCTGTGAACTTTTGGAGTGGCTTTCAGAAAAAAGTACATTTTGATGGAGTGGAAGGTATTTGGAGAAGTGGAGCACAATTTTTAGACAGTCCTATAGAGTTTCCTATGGATATGTCTTTCTTCCAACTCCAATCAAAGAATTTGGATCTAATTTCTTTTACACTTTGGATTTTTGCATAAATGTTCACTTGAACAAAGAGTTCTACAACTTTTAAAGGCTTAAAGACAAAAAGCAAAAAACAAAAACAAAACGCTCCCTAAAGCCACGCTTCTCAAAATTGGCTGAGACCTTTTAAAAAAAAAAAATACTAACACTTTGGGACCTTTAATAAAATACCAACACTCTGCCCTGGAATTGAAATAAAAACAAAGACACATTTCCCAGGTAATTCTACTGAATATTCAGGTTGGAAAACCACTGGTCTAGAGTGCAAGAATGTCAGTTCCAGGTGTGGTGCCACTGTAGAGGTCTTGGACATTAAAGGGGTGGGTGAGAGCGCTGAGAAACTGTCAGGACTGACAAGAGGGAACCCAAAGGGGTAAGAGAAACACAAAATATAGGAGTTGAATCAGGACTTTCATAGGTCAAACTCTCTTAAAGTTGATGTATAGCTGACTGGTGTATCTTTGTCTACAATGCAAGTCAGCTTAATATATTCCCTCCAGGCCACTTAAACCAGGATGACTACAGTTAAAAGGTGCAATTCAGAAACATATTTAAAGTTGGCCTTGATTTAAAGGAATAACCTAACCAGGATTTTAAAATACACAATGCTACCACACAATTGTCTTGTACCTGGTTCAGTCTTCATGGCATTGTGGGAGATCATTTCAGACAGAGGAGTAGATGATAAAATGGCAGTAAGGAAGAAAAAGAAGACAAAGACAATGCTTTTATTTCCACTTCAGGAACTTAGGCTGCATTCTTATTTTCACACAAGTTTCTTTCTAGCACATTCCCTAGTGGTGCTCTGCAACCTTTCTCAGGGGTCTTCAGAACTCAGAGAATCAACTACACAAAAGGGAGAAGTAGGATATGGAGGGACTGGGTTACAACATTGCTATAGGAACAGAAGTGGTGACTTCTAAACACTATTTATTATATTAAGAAAAATCTCTCATTCTACAAATAATCAACCAGAAAGAAGTCATGCAGATACCACTTATGCCCAAGGCTTTCCACTACATTTTGCAAATAGTGCCTTAAGAGAATCTATCTTTTGGAGAGTTTCTACCTTTGCCTACTGGGACCCCAGTTCTCAAATAAAGACAGAGAAAAGACAAATGAGACTCTGAAATAATTGTGAAGAGATTCCTTTTTGTTTTCTTTTTTAATTGAGGTATAATTGACATACAATATCATATTAGTTTCAGGTATACAACATAATGATTCAATATTTGTATATACACAAAATTAGTCTAGTTAACATTCATTACCATACATAGTAGATTTTTTTCTTGTGATGAAAATTTTTAAGATTTACTCTCACCAACTTTCAAATGTACAATACAGTGTTATTAACTCTAGTTATGGTGCTGTACATTACAGCCCTATGGCATTTATTTTATTACTGGGAGTTTGCACATTTTGGTCCTCCTTATTCCCTTCTCCCTCAATAAAAAAATATTCCTTTTGACCTCCACCAAAAGAGATTCCCGTGGATTCCAAATGTGCTAGAAGTAGGGGGTGGGGAGGGACGGGTGTTGGGAGGGCAGGAGCACAGCCTTAAATGTGCGTTCTTCTCAGTCCTGTCAGACTGAGAACTTCTATTTCCAGAAGTTGTTCTTTTCCCCTAGAATACCTTTCACTCTCCTATATCTACCAAATTTTACCATATTTCAAGACCACTTTTAAAAGTCATCACCACTGTGGAGTCTTCTTGGATGGTCTCCAGCCTAGTGGGTCATTCTTGTCATGCTTCCATAGCACTTGATTTATTTCTCTATTTTAGCATTGTAATGTATGTCTTCAAATCTGTCTCCCACTGGATTGTGAGCTCCTTGGGATGTAGGCAGTATCTCAGTCCTCTTTGTACCCTGGTTGCCCAGCCCAGAGGACACATACAATATAGACTTATGAAGCAAATCTACCCATTTTTTAAAACCAGTATCTTAATAGTATGCTTAAATAGTATTTATAAAAGAACAAGTAAATTATGATTTAGAGGATAAATTCAACTATAAACACTTATTAAGATCCAGGCATTGTAGTCTGTATTGGGGATGGAAAGTTGAATGGAATATAGTGTCTAGCCCCAAGGGTGTTGCAGTTTAGCGGGGAATTAGAAGGAAGTGAGTTGAGCTACTTTAGAAGCATGAGCAAGGCAGTGTGGGAGCAGAGAAGGACGTGTTTACCTCTCTTGGATATTTCAAGAAAGATTGCCTAGAGAGAGTGTGAGAATCTAGGCAAACTCCTAACAGTGAATCTTTGGTGGTATGTGGAAGGGGGAAAGGGGTTGTGCATTTGGGAGGCTTTAGGTCTAGAATTATGGGAGGAAAGAGTAAAAAAATGTAATCTCAACTGATTACTCTGAGTCTACTTTCTTTTCTTGGACCATGACAGCTCTGGAGACAACCATTCCTGAAAGAAAAAAAAAGAAAATGACCACTCTTTCAGCCCACTAGTTTGACTAAAAATTGGCAATCCCAATTTGAAGGGATCATAAGATAGAAAAAACTTTTTTCTTTTTCCTCCCCATAAAAATTAGTCAGATTCTACACAACCCAGCAAGCAATAACAAGTCTCCCACATCATTTTGTCAGAGAGAAGCCAGTAATTTTAGGGTGGGAACCGATCCATTTACACAATGAGAGAATTTCCCTCATGCACAATGTTCCATAGTGATTTGTGGCCTCACAGGATGCCATTTATAGTTCCTGCAGTGGCAGGAAAATTAGAGGGCAGAGTGATTATCACTCTAATGGCAAAGCTGAAGCATACATTGGTCATACTGGTCTACTTTACCTTTGATGCCAGCAAGGGGATGCTCTCCTTGGCTTTTAGCATTGAAGAAGACATGAAAAGGGCCAGTCTGTTTCCCTCTTTGATATTATTTATCAGCTTGAAATTCTCCTTATCAGCTGCTACCATAGCGTGGGGTCTGAAGAATATGCTCTGTCTTTATTTAAAAGAAAAAATAGTCTTAAATCCTTCTTTGAGGAGCCAACCAAGGCTCGGTAAGCTGGGTCTCAATGAAAATGAGGTCCCCAAAGAAGCCCTGACTGTATTGTATATAGCCTCTCAGTCATCATTTCTAAACAGTTCATTTAAATGTTGTACTTTATTCTTGCTAAATACTTGGATGATTCCCAATTTGCACTTTGCAAGGAAGGAATAAACATGATCTCCCTGTCTGGATTGTGTGGAGAGGTATTCATAGCAGGATCTCCCTTTGTTGTGCTCAGCTAATTGCTAATTATGCAGTGATGGATGTAAATTGCACAGTTGGCATTTCAGGCTCACAGGCTCACTACTCATTTTTTTTTCTTCTTAAAGGAGAAAGGCCGAAATATTAAGAGATTACCAATCATATCTTTATCCATGAAAATAAAGCCTCAATAGGTGAAACTGAGAACAGCAGAAGAGGTTTTAAGGAAGAGGACACCAGAGGTGGTTCCCACCCAGGCTCTGTCCTGATTTTATGGCAGAGAGTTAGGAGGAAAATGTTCTGTGAGCCTAAGTTAACATGAAAGGAAGAATGGATGCTCTGGCTTGCAGGAGAAGCAATGCCTCTAGTCTCTGGTTATTGTTTAGAGAAGAAAAAGTGGTAGCAATAGTAACACCTTTGAAAGGCATGTTGGAATTTTAAGCCTTTCTCACATACTATCTCCTTGAATTGTTTAATAACCAGATTATTGAGTGGGTCATATTGTTAACTCCATTTTGTACATGATGGAATTCGAAGTTAATGATTCAGCTAAGCCACCTTGCTAGTTAATGGTAAAGTAGACAGGCCCCAATATCACAGTTGCCATCAGTTTTATGCTGATGTGGTCACAGCCGGCTAGTTGTCTTTCCTGGCATTATCTTAAGTGATTTTGAATTTTGGTTCATAGGCTCATTTTGAGTAGGAAGGTTTTAATTTATGACTTTCTTCCTACTTTTCTCTTTATTGTATCCTTAATGGCAAAAGTAAAAAGGAGCACAGACTAAGAAAGTAAAATATCTGCCATGATACTCATCTCTCTGGGATAACAGATAACAGATAAAGCCAGCTGTGAAGTTAACAACAACCAATATTTCTCCCAAGGGCACTCTGCCGTTGTAAAGTATCACAACCATCCCCGCTTTCGAAGGGATCTTTCTTTTACTTATTCACTGAGAAATCTTGCTTTCTAAAATAATAGATTGTCTGGAATTTTGTGACTTGAATTTATATCAGTAAGGATGTGCATTCTACTTTTGCCTGAAAGATCAAGTCACTTTGTAAGAGGGAAGTAGCCTCAATGACCAACTCAGGCACAGAGGCTCCAAAAAGGGACTTCTGAACACATTTCACATTGACCTAACTTTGCACTTTCTCAGGAAATAAGACCCCAAGTCCACTTCACAATCTTAACCTGATGTTGACTCTTTTATACACAGTCCTTCTTAATGTTGAGTCTATCAAAACACTGCTTTATTGCACAGTGAGATATCACTTTAGACCTACTAGAATGGCTATAATCAAAAACATGGAAAATAACAAGTGCTGGAGAGGATGTGGAAAATTGTAACCCTCATACATTGCTAGTGGGAATGTAAAATGGTGCAGCTATTGTGGAAGACAGTTTAACAGTTCTTCAATTACCATATGGCCCAGCAATTCTACTTCTGGATACATGCCCAAAAGCATTGAAAGCATGGACTTAAACAGATATTTGTACATCATTGTTCATAGCATTATTATTCCCAATAGCCAAAATGTGGAAACGGTCCAATTGTCCATCGACTGATGAATGAAAAAACAAAACAAAATATACAATATTGTATGTATATTGTATATCCATACAATAGAATATTATTCACCCTTAAAAGAAAATTTTTAAACATGCTACAACATGGATGAAATTTGAGGATATTATGCTAAATAAAATAAGACAGTCACAAAAGGAGAGATACTGTATAATTCTGCTTATCTGCGATACCTAGTCAAATTCATAGACTAAAAGTAGGAAAGGTTTCCAGGGGCTGGGAGAAGAGGAAATGAGGAGTTAACGTTTAATGTGTACAGAGTTTCAGTTGTGCATAATGAAAAGAGTTCTGTGGCTGGACGACGGTGATGATAGCACAACAGTGTAAATGTACTTAATGCCACTGAATTGTACAATTCAAAATGATTAAGATGGTAAAAAAAAAAAAAATTCCCCAAACCTGTTTTATTTAAATTTCATCTAAACTTTACTCTTCCCCAAATCCTATGCTAACTATTTTCCCACTTTGATGAGATACTCAAAGTTCCTCTTGGGTGCTATCTTCCTCATAGCAATGAGCCAAGAAACCTGATTTTGTTGGACTATATATTTGTCCCTGGTGAACGTTGATTGATTGCACTAAAAAAGTGTTCACTATTCTCTAACAGACCAGATCTTATTATAATGGAATATTGATAATACTGGCATGTGGTGACTTTGGGGGATATTGCAGATCCATTCACTGAGCAAGGGGAAAATTTAATTCAAACCAGTTGAGGACTGGTTTGCTTTTTCCTCTCCCAGGGTCTTGAGTTTCTATAAAGTCACAGCTACAAGCAGAGGTAGGCAGCATTTCAAGAACAGAGGAACCCACCTCAGTCCCTGGGCTCTCCATCCATGTGGCTCCAGGTCCATCTAAGGAGAAACGTTGTTGTTCATCTTTTTTGTTCTGAAGTGGTGACTCCACAGGCACCAGTGCTGGCTCCCTGGCACAGATCCCAGTGGGCACTGGCTGCTGTCATGTTCACCTCTCTGAGGCACTGTTCTGCTTCTGGTCCACAGAGATACTTACTTTATTATTAGTATTATTATTTTTAACATTGACTATGCCCATTTGGTTATCTATCATTGTTGTTGTTTTGATCAGGGGTTGAGGGTGAGGGCTAGAGAATGCAACAAAGTATGAATATACTGTGTCAATCTTGACCAGTAGTTCTGGTTTAAAAACTTTAGTGACACTGAGCTCTGAAAAGATTATGGAGCCTCTCAGCTACGTGAATTTAAAATGAAAGTGTCAAAGTATAAAATAGGTATAAGTCATCTAATAATGTTTGATTTTCTTAAATGAAAACTACTTTGATTTCTTTTTTAAATATCAGCTCTCAAATTATTTCCATTTTTTTTGCTGCCAGTGCTTTGCTTGTTTCCCAGTCATTTATATAGTGTGCCCACTAGGTAACCAAATGCTTGAGACCACAAGCGAGTAAGTATATGCAGACCTTGTATAATATAACCCAGTCTTGCAAGTGGTGAGATGATCAATTTGAGTAGTAGTGATTATGGTCATGAAAACAATAAATAGTGTTTATTTTCAGATTTTACACTATGAGGATCGTCAACTAAATTCACCTACAACCAATAACATTATTAAAAATTGCAAGCAGTGTCTTAAATAACTTCTCACGCCCAGCTTCAACTCCAGTCTTCTGTGGTCAGCTCTGAATTTGATGGAAAATAAAACCAAACTCAATTGTCCTTAACGGAGCCTATCTAGGTAAAACTGTGAAGTTATTTTATGGTGCTTTCCCTTTTTCTTTCTGAGGATACAATTATATAATTCCTTTTTCTTGCCCCAGGTTTTTCTCCATGTCACATTCTTGTAGAGTCTTGGAAAGCAACCTCGACACAGTGTAGGGAAAGGCCACTAGATTAGGAATGGAAAACACTGAATTTAGTTTTGGTTCACTGAACAGTTAACTTCGTGACCTTAGATGACATCTTTGAGTCTCAATTTACTCACCTATAAATTTGAAGGAAAAAGAATAAGTTGCATGACTGAGATCTCTTTTCTCTAAAAATTTTGACAGTTTACATCATTCCTACTAGTTCATTAGCTGATGAAGAGTCATTTGCCTCTGAGATTTAATAAAGAAAGTTTGGAAACCAAAAGATTTTTAGATTTATACATTTTTAATGATGATTTTGAGAACCTTGGCAGGTTGACGAAGAAATATTTTTCTATAGAAAACTTTCAGTGACCTTAAGTCACACACAAAAAGTCTATTTACTTATTTGTAAATCTGAAGTGAGGAGAGAAAGATAAACCTGATTTTTAATTTGCTAGCTTAATTACTTTCACAAGTTCAAAATTTTGACTGTGTATCAAGCACAAATGTGATGGTCTGTGATTCTTTTCTCTTTTAACAAAGCACAATCTGTGTAACTCCTCATTTTTTTCCTATGTTTCACTCTGCTGTTTGTTTGTAACTTTCACCATATATACATGGCTTGTGGTTAAATTTATGTTGCTAAATAAGACTGTTGTAAATTAGGTACTGCTATTTCTTGGTCTTGTTTAGATCTCATCAGTGGAGCTCTATTAACTATGAGATATTTTCAGTCACAGATAAATTGCTCTGTTCAATTTGCATTTCAGTAATTTTCTGATTTAGACATGGGGTTGATAATGGGCATAATAACTCAGGAAGGGTGACTTGCAGGGAGGAAATCTCCTGAAAGGCTTACATCTACAGCAGTGTTTCCAAATAGTCACTTTTTCCACTATGCAGTATCTTCTTACAGATGAATAAATAAAAGTTAATTATCTTTATAAAGTAGTGTTGGGAATGGTATCAACTATTTTCTCTTTTTGTCTATTCTGCCATCAATTTGAATTCAGATTGGTTTGATAAGAAGTTTTGCCCCAGGGGTCTATTTTAATAGCATTTCTGATTTGCCATAATTTACCGGAGTACAAGAGCTATTAAAACCATAATTTCGAAGGCCAGCTTTTAGAAGAAAGACATTGATTGTTGGTTATGTGGCTTGATTTCTGCTCGTGGCCTCTCAAGTCTTCATTCTTCCATTAAGACTTTCCTGACAATTTCCTTTGTGTTTATATTGTTCTTCCTACCTTTTCAAAGAGTATGAGCATCTTGAGGGAGAGGCTTAGTTTGTTTACTTATAGGACCTAATGTAGCCCTGGACAATTAGTGGGTATATGGAAGATTAAATAGGTTTATCTATCAAAATCCTGAAACAGAGTGCTTTTCTAAAGAATTACACACACACACACACACACACACACACACACACACACACACACAACTTAGAAGTGGTTTATTGATTGGTTGCTTTGTCTTCAAAATGCCAAACAAATAGCCTGAGTAATATTTTTATGACTGAATTAATGTTTATGTAAGTAGGGGATGAGAAACAGTTAATCAACTATCTGGACAAGTTGTTTTTGCCTTCTGAAAACAAATTTTTACACAAAAAAGCAAACAAAACCGGATCCATTAACTGACATGAAATTGCTTTAAACTCACTCACTGTATAAATATGGTGTGTATATGTATATGTGTAAATATATTCACATACACATAATATTGAAATTATAAAAGAAAAAGAACTTGACCATTGTCTGTTAAGGTGCTTCTCTCTCTTTTGAAAAAAGCAAAATAGTCATACATATCATGAAAAGTAAACGCAATAAAAAAGAATAAAACAACAAAAGAACTCCCATTCCTCAACCCCCTAGAACTATTCTCCAGAAAAAATTATTAACTGCTTCTTACATAGCCTTCCAGAGGTGTTTAATGGACTCTCTCTCTCTCTCAACTGTTTTGTCCATTGCTTGAATGTTGGTTATAATGAACATCTTTTCATATTAGCAAATGAAGTTCTAGCTGCTCCATTTTAATGATTGCAGAGTATTCTGTCATATGAATGTTCCAAGTTTATTTAAAGTCTCATATTAAATTAAATCTAACATTTGCTATTAAAACTAAGTTGTGAATCAACATTCTGTTATACATATATCTTGATACAGTTGTGTAAGTACATTTGTTTTAAATTTTTGTGGATGTTGTCAAAAGTGAATGCCAGTTTACACTTCCACTAATTGAATATGAAAGTGTTTCCTTTTATCCTCACCAACAGTGAGTTTTATCAAAATTTAAAATTTTTGCTAACCTGATAAATGAAATTTGCTGTCTCTTTATTGTTTTGAGTTTACTTCCTTCAATTATTAACAATGTTGATCACACTTTTATTATTTTGGCCTTTTATATTTCTTTTGTCTATGAGCTCTAGTCATACTTTTTGTTCATTTTAATCGTTCTTTCCCTTGTTGATTTATAAGTTTTTGTGTATAATAAGGAGCTTGGTCCGCTGTCATATTCACTTGTTAATTATTCAAAAAATATTTGTTGAGTGGCTATAATGTTGCAGACATTGGAGATGATACAATGAACAAAATACCTAAAATCCTTGCTCTCATGCAACTTATTTATCAGGAAGAGACAAAATAAACAGGATAAACAAACAAAATAGATAATATGTAGGCTAGATCAGGAGATGTGGTAAGAACTTGAGAAAGGTCTCTTCAGATTATTGCTGTTCTCCCAGGAAGATAGGAAGCAACGCCATTCACTGAAGGTAAGGGTCAGGGAGAAGATGTTGGAGGTCTGAGGAAAGAGGAGAAGGTACAAAAAAAATGTGTATGTGAGTGGGAGGGTAAATGGACTAAGGACATTTGGAATAAGTGCCTGAAATACCAGTGATGCACTTCACATTATTAGTCTTGAGTTTAATGTGAGATCATTCAGCATGTTTGAATGGTTTTTGTTGTTGTTGCAGCGAAATTCAAGGGCACAGCCACACATGGGGAGTTAGCAGAAAGAGGGACTACACTAAGGTTGGGATTTCCACCAGTGTATTAGTTTGCTAGGGATGCTTTAACAAAACACCACAGGTGGGTGGTTTAAACAACAGAGATTTATTTTCTCACAGTTTTGGGGGCTGGTCATCCTAAAGATCAAGGTCCCGGCAAAGTTGGTTTTATCTGATACCTCGCTCCTTGACTTGCAGAAGGCTGCCTTCTCACTGTGTCCCCATGTGACCTTTCCTTTGCACTCATGTATCCGTGGTGTCTCTTCCTCTTTGTATGAGGACACCAGTCCTATTAAATTAGGGCCCTACCCTTATGACCTTATTTAACCTTAAGTATTTTTTTAAAGGCCATATCTCCAAATATAGTCAGTTTGAAGTTTAGGGCTTCAACAAATTTGGGAGGATACAATTTGCACCATAATACCAAATGAGTTTGAAGAAAGAAGGAGACAGGTTAGTTGAAGATAGAGGCAAGCCAGAGATTATAATGATGCAACATGGAATTTAAGGTAAATAAAAACTAAAGGAACTAAAAACTCAAGATGACTGAGAGAGAGTAGGCTTAATGCTCTTTCTTATGTCTGTGGTAAGAGTCAAAGACTTGTATAAGATGGGACAGTAGAGAGAGGCATCTGGAAATATGGGAGCAGGTGGTCAGAGAGCAGAATGCCTTATTTTGAACTGTGGAGGGGGAATTGCTGTTACTGGTAATGAAATATTTGACCATGGGAAAGTCAGTGACTGAGATAAGATGAGTGACAGTATCATTGGAAGAAAAGAGGTCGAAGAACCCAGATGCCAGGATTTTATAAAGATTATCTCTGTATATGTTGAAATCATGAAGAATTATAACAGGAAGTAGTGTTGAAGTGAATGGAAGTAAATGAGAACTTCAAAAATCTTCAAGAAATGGAGAAAAGTGGCCTGGACCAATGAATTACTATAACAAAGAGTGCCAGTCTTAGGACATAACGTCTGAAGTTGGGGAGAGAGAGCCGATGCCTCATCATGGCTATAAGAAGCTGGAGGATACCTACCTCATTTTCCAAGTTTAGAGATTGAGGGAAGGAGGAGAGAAAACAGATGTCCCTGGACTAGTCTGTGAAGAAGCACTGTGCTCAGGGACAGCCAGCTTATAGTTAGAGTAAAAAATTGTTGGGAATGTTCAGAGAAGTTAAGCATATAGGAGATCTGCTTTTGAGTGACAGCAGAGTGGGTCAGTTTTAGGAGTTAGGGATGGGTGAGGTGTTGGCTCAGAAATGAAATGTATTGGCAAAGTGGGAGTAAAAAAATGAGGAAAATGTGGGCTTCTAAAGATGAATGATAAAGAAGGATAAAGGTCAGTATAGAGATTGGTATTGATGATCTCAAAGAGATTAATAGTGGGGGGGGGGGGAGGCTATGAGGGTGGAAATGAGGAGAGCTGGGAACTGAAGTTAGGAAAAGAGGGAGCTTTGCTATGGGCATATAGGGTTATAGGGCAGTTTTCAACTCTTGCCAATAGAGGTATGGAGGCCAGGTAGGGGAGGTCATATGTGTTGCAAAAGCTTTTTACTCAGATTGTTGTTTGTTTTTTACTTTATTAAAACATTTTTATATTATATATTAACATATATTTATAGAACTTTTTACTTTTTATATTATAAATTTATCAATCTTTTTTCTTTATGACTTTTAGGTATATTTATACTTACAAATACCTTCCTTATTCCCAAATAAAGAAGACAACGTTTTTTTAAATGTTTTGTTTTAGTATTTTTAT
Organism: Eidolon dupreanum; assembly: GCA_028627145.1. Taxonomy (NCBI): domain Eukaryota; kingdom Metazoa; phylum Chordata; class Mammalia; order Chiroptera; family Pteropodidae; genus Eidolon; species Eidolon dupreanum. The sequence continues at coordinate 54,784,200 of CM053508.1, forward strand.
TTTCTGTTTGAAGTCTGTTTTGGATTAACGAGTATATAAGAACCTGGATTTTTGTTTTTTCTACGTGACTAACTTAAGGTTCCAACACCATTCACCCAATAGTCCATCATTTTTCTATTATTCAAAATATACTAAGTTGCTCTTTGAATGTTTATTGATCATGCATTCACATCTTTCCCTCTCCGCTCCTAACAAAGTCTTGAACTAAAATTTTCAGTTCATGGCCTTTTTAAAGTTTCTGTGCTCTTAGCATTCTATCTCCCAGTTTATAATAAAAATCTAAAAACAAATGTCTTCTACCTTTGAAATCTAAGTGTATTAGTGAACATTAAGAATCATGGTGAGTATATTTGTACCCGGTGCTGGAAAATTCACAATAATCCTGCCATTTGTATTTTGGGGGCAAAGTTGGTAGGAAAAAATCTGGAAAAAAACCCCTCTCAGTCAGTATTCTCTATTCTAATGACTTGATTTTGACTAATATACTATCTCCAGAAGGATGTTAACACACAGAGCCATGGGAAAATAAGAATGTGATTGTCACTGTTCATTTCTACAATGACAACTCCAATAACGGTTTACATTTCAAAGTCTTATTGAAGATATGTTTAGAGTAAGGCAGAAGGCCATCCAACTCAGGTAACATTGTGTTGCTGCAAAACCCACAGAAATTACCTTTATTTTTTGTTTGTTTCTTATATGTAGAGTTCCCTCACTTTTCAGATTTGTAAGTACTGCCTTAAACTTTAAGATTTTGATTCTGAAAAAGAAGATGGAACATTAAACAGCATTGCCCTAGAGAAATGAGTAACAGGCCTGCATCACTGACACTTCTAATCCATCCTGACAGATTGGGGCCTTACTCTTCATTCCCTTCCCACACTCTTGTTCATCCCTTATGTTCTGGACAATCACGATGCTCTTCCTGCCTCTAGCTCTCTCCCTTCTAATCCATGGTCCAGATGGCTTCCTCAATTCTCTTTCAGATATGCAAATGAGAACATGTGGCTTCCCCTGATTAGGAAGTTCTCATGATTCTGCATGCCTACGGAATGAAGCCTAAACCCTGGAGCCTGGCATGCCAGATTCTTCACACTCAGACTCTAACCTCTGGCTCTAGCTGGATATCATGTCATCCTCATCCATGCATCTCATAATTGATCCCTATCCGACTAAAGGTTTCTTATCCCATGTCTTGTTTACAGAGTTCCCCATGCCTCTGATACAACCCCTCACACCTCCTCTCCCCCAAACCAGAAAAATATGACAGATCCTGTAAGACTCAGCTCAAACGTGATCACCTCTAGGGAGCCTTCCCTATTCCCTCAGGCAGAATGCATCACTTCCATATTAGTATTCCATAGAACTTACTTTATATCATTATTTAACACTGCTCAGTCTTTCTTAGAAGGTTGATTATGACACTGGCTCTCCCATTGAATTAGGGCTGCTTCATCGGTAGAAATATATTTAAGCATGTTGTATTGGCATAGTTGCACTGTGTTGAGCACAAGCATTATCTCATTTTATCTTCTGAGTAATCCTATGAAGCAGGCATTTTTATAATCTTCATTTTCAGATAAGAAAATTGAGCCTTAAAAAGATTAAGTAACCAACTTGCAGGCAGATTGCGTATTCACTCAGAGTATTTTGTCCCTGGGACTCAATCCTTTTGTGTGACCCCAAAGCCTGTAAATGAATGAAAGAATCAGTTCATGTGCTGCATGCAACTTGACTTCCCTTGAAGAGAAATTCCTTGCGTGGGAGGTCCATATGGCACTGAGAGCTTCTTACAGTCTGTGTGACCTTGGGCAAGTTACCAAATATCTCTGAGTCCTTGGGCTTACATCTGTAAAACTGAGATAATGAACTGCTTAACTACCTCACAGGGCTTTCGAAAAGATTAAATGAAATAATGTATGCAAAATACATAAAGGCTGGCAGAATAAGTTAGTAATAGATACCTTCTCTTCTCTTTTCCCTCACTGCCTTTTTCACAAAGACAGCAGACCATCCTCAGAGGCCTATCTGGCTGCCTTGACCAGGAAAAAGAAAACAAAACAAAACAAAAACCAAAAAACAAGCAGGGGCTGGAGATATAAAGATAAGTAATCAACAGGATGACAGGCTTAGACAGAATTATCCATGGATAAAATCATAGGTAGAATCATGCCACTTCCATGAGGATCTGAAGTGAATAATGTTTTAAATATACCATACCATTGCTTGTATTGCCTATATTTATTTTGGGGAAGAAATAGCCTCACAGAGTGCAACAGAAAGGCAACTGGAAATGATCTTTTGCTTGTCCTAAAGGGACTATCATTTCTTGCCACAAGATCTCAGAGTTCAGATGCTGGCTTTCAAATTCAAGAGAAAAACAATCCCTTAGAGATTCTTTTGATTTGCTTTTTGGCACCATTGTCAAATGACTTGTTCTGTGCTTCAGTGATAAGATTGCAGCTGGTGAGAAGGTGGAGAAAGAAAATTATTTAAACACTTTTTAGGGTGTGTTTTATAGATCTTTGTGTGTGTTTATTTCATTCAACTTTTAGATAGCAAGTATATGTTTAATATCCATGACATATGAGGGACTAGAGTATTAGGCAGTTCTTGGTTCTTTTCAAGCTCTTCCAGTCTAGCAGCAGAGGCAAACAAGTAAAATACGGCAACCGGTGTTGAATGAATGGTTGGTGATTTGGGATAGGTAAATAGAGAGTGTCGAGAGAGTCAGTGAGTGGGTTGGTAATGATCGGGAGCTGTCCAGGAGAAGATATTTGGGGGTTGAAGTCTTGGAAGATGAGTAGGAATCAGTCAGACTAAAAAGGAAGACATGGTCTTTCTTATCCTATGACTCAAACTTGCTATTGGAAATGGAAACAAATCTTTACTGAGTACTTTATCCTCTTATGAGTTACACAGATAGAATATAATTTAATCTTCACACAAATCTTATGAGATATGTGTTTTAGAAATGAAGATATATAGAGATTTCAAATAACCTAGGATTCCACTGCTAATCGATGAAGAGGTTGAGATTTGAATCCAGGCCAGACTCTAAAATATTTGGTCTTTCTATTGTGCCAAGCTAATTTTACATAGTTCCCAATAATATTTGCATTCACTATGAGAACAAATGTATTGATAACTGTGACATTATAGAATCTTAAAACTAGATTGAGGTATAATGTGTGTATGTATGTTTTGGGCTCATTTTAAAACAACAAGAAAGGGATCTTTTTACATGTGAGTAAAAGTTACAGCAATATAAACATCATTTATAAGATATGATTATTTTGGCAAAAAGCATGTAAGGATTAGTTCTTTAAAAATAATGCAAAGCATATGCCATTATCAGAATTGAGTTTGTGTTATTCCAATTCTGTACCCAATGCTATGAATTTAAAACAAGTTCAGCATATTAGTGTGTATGTGCACTTAAATTAAAATTTCAAGTAAGTATAAAAATTAGGTTAAGATCCATATGAATGTCTTGTTTTTTCTGTGAAATTGCTCAAAGATCATAATACTCCTGTGAGTCCTCCTCTTACCTGTTGAGAAGGCAGGTGTCACCTTCACTTCACAGGTGAGGAAGCTGTGTGGTTATGTAGCTACTCAAAGTCTTGGCTGAGGGTAGTGGCAAGTTTATCCTTAGATGACAGGTCTTTCAGAAGAAAAAGAAAATTTAAATGCCAGGCACTGTGCTTGGAATTTTCACATAATTTATATTTAATTCCTATAATAACCCTAGAAAGTAGGTGTCTCTCCCACTTTCAGAAATGAGAAACTGAGGTTCAGAGATGAACTATGATCATATTAAAAAGCCATAAAGTGACTTAGCTGAAATTTGAACCTGGTTTTCAAAGCCATATATCTGTTTTACTCATTTCTGCAAGCCATCTATATTCTTCAGCTGTATCCAACATAGTGCATGTCATGTTGTGGTACTATTTTATGCTCACTTTTGTGGACTAAGTGATAAATAGAATGTTTAATAAATAGAATGTGTGTGAAATACTATCAAATAAAATCTTATTTGGCAAAAAGAAGTAGGGAAAGTATTACTGAAAATACTTTTGTGTTCTTTTATCAGTGTCCATAAGCATGGCATTGTATAAGTGTTCTTGGGGCCCCCAGCTACTTCATTTATGTAAACACTGACTTTGCCCTTATCCTATTAAAACACCCTTGCCCTTTATCTGATCCTGTAGGCAATCCAAGGCCTCTCCAGTTAATGTTTGGTCAGAGCCTGAATGCAAAATACTTTTCCTTATTTATTTATTAAGAATGTCATTTGTCATGGATGACCATCTGCTAATGAAGAACATTGCCTTTGAGATGGATTCTCAGTTATTCGGCGACTATTGATTAAATAGCTATTATGCATAGGGAGGACATTATTAACCTTCCATTAGATGGCAGACAAAACCTGTCATCTTGTGGCATTCCCCAGACTCATAGTTCTAGTACTGGGTTCCATCACTGCCTCTACCACCAATTACTACACGGTGTGGGCTAATGAGCATCTTACTTCGGACATCTGTAAATTTAAGATGTTCACTGGATCTCAGTCTACAGCCTAACTGTGTGCTAGGGGGATATTTGGGAATGTGTGGGAGTGTATGAGGTCATCAAAATGATTGAGGGGTGCTACTGGCATTTAGTACCCAGAGACTAGGTATGATAAATGCCATGCAATGTGGAGGTCAGTCCCTCCACCACGAGAATGCATATTCTGACCAAGATTGTAACCGTTTCTCCACTGAGAAACATCGATTGAAATCCTCCTCAGTTTTAGTGTTCTCTAATTCTAAGACAGTGACTGAGAGGCAAATTATAGTTCCATTTACTTAGACAAAATCAACAAAGCAATGATGTCAATATAGATAAACTATTGGCAAAATGCCTTCCAAGGAGCAGAATCAAAAAAAAAAAAATTGAAGTATTAAATACTGGCGTTCTTTGCAATGCATGCTGGCAAAGAAGTTACTAAAATATCATTTATTATTGTAGTATATTTTCTATTAATTTGTAAAGCAATAGCTTGAATGCCACATGGAATGTTAATTCTGCTAATGAATTCAGTGCTGTATTTTCACTTGCTTCTCACCATAATCTTAACTCCATACCACTTTGGGTTCTATGAGAGGGCCCTAAACTTAGTATACCTGTCTTTATACTACAGACTTTCTCTTATAAAAGTAACAGAACTACATGTTCCAGACTTATTGTTGTCTAATTATTTTATTTTGCCATTAAAGCTAATTGTCAGTAAGGGTAATGAAAATGACTCCTAGACGTTTTAGTAATTTGAATGATCACAGGCCTCTTGGTAGCAGGATACTGGCTGGCACCGCCATCCTAGGCCAGCTCCATTCTGTTCTGAATGCATCCCCTCTGACACAGGCCCATTTGTAGTTCTTTGTGCCTTATGAGATTATAGGCTTCCAAAGCTTTTTGCAGACAATAAAATCTATTTTTAAAATATGGGCATACACAAAAATGTTCTTTTTGACCAAATCAAAGTTTTGAAATCTTTTTCTCCTTCTGTTCAGTTCAAGAAGAGGTACAGCAACCCACTCATTTCACATTTGGGAGTGGGGCTAGGAGTGCAGGTGGGTTTCTTTTCCCCCACTTTTTAAGGCTACCTGGCCTCATTTTTTCTGGACCTGAGTATCCATTAGCATCACCACATAATATTCAACCCACGTGTAGCTGACCCATTGTCATAACCAAACCTAGATTTTGTTTGGAGCAGCCATGAGTCCAGCCTTTGGTGATGGATTGTGACTGATCATAATCAGTCACGACAAGCCTGTTCCCCGGTTTTCCTGATTTCTACCTTTCTTGCAGAGAAGAGTTGCCATGTTAACTAGCTCTGGCTAATGAGATCTTCAAACCTAAGGGGAACTCTTTTGTAGAGATTTCTAGAAAAGCTCCTTTGAAAAAAAAAAAAGCTTATCTGAAAAAACAAACAAAAAGAAGGGACAGATGATACTTGTCTTTTCATCTTGAAGGTGGACATGGTGCCTGGAGATGCAGCAACCATCTTGTGACCAGTAGGTGGAGTAAAATGATATAAATAGCTTGGTTGCTTGATGACATCTCTCAGCACCTGTCTAGACCTGCCTGCCCAATTTAGAAGTTATTGGAATGTAAAAAAACAAAAACAAAAACCCTTTATTTGTTTAAGCCATTGTAGTAAAATTTTTGGTTATTTACAGTCAAATACAAGCCTGACTGATATATCATGTTTTATGCTCAATTGAAAATAGAACTCTGAGGGTCTTGGAAAGTTGGGTTTGAGAATACTACTGGCGGCAGTAGAGTGTAGTGAAACTTAACATTAATATTTTAAAGCTATTTTATGTGAAACATTACTTCCTTTTCCAGCTGGTGGAGATTAGGATACACAAAATATATTTGGATAAAGTAGGTACTGCCATTGACCCAGATGTGTTTCAAGAAGCCAAACAAAATGTCATACAGTAAGAATGTAAAAACATCAGACTGGACATCTCCAAGGTATCACTTTCATAAGAAATGATACAACTGGAAGAAGAAAATAAAACAAATGTTTGCTGGATTTAACTCAGTGGAATTGAACACATGGGAATACAGTTGTGAGTTGAGTTGTATATCTGTCATGTTATTCAAATGACTGAAGAGGGTTATAATGGTGCTTTCGCAGTGGAAATAATTAACATTTTTATTCCTAGTTTTAAAGTATACTGGAAAAAGCAACAGACATTTATAAACATTCCTGATTTATGGCCTTATAAGAAGAGACACCAGAGAACTTCTCTCTCTCTTTCTCCCTCCCTTCACATCTCTCCTTACCCTTCCCCTCTCTGCCTCTCTCTTCCTCTCCCTTTCTCTCTCTGCTTTGTTGCTTGTGCTTTTGGTGTCATATCAAGACCAATATTGCCAAGACCAATATTATAACACTTTTTCCCTATGTTTTCTTTTAGGAGTTTTATAGTTTCAGTTCTTAAAAGTCTTTCATCTATTTTGAGTTGATTTTTTGTGTATAGTGTAAGATAAACGTCCAATTTTATGCTTTTGCATGTGGATAGCCAGTTTTCTCAACACCGTGAGACTATCCTTTCCCAATTGTGTACTCTTGGTACCCTGACTGAAGATCATTCACTCATGTATGTATGGGTTTATCTCTATGATCTCTATTCTGTTCCATTGGTCTATAGGTCGAGCTTATATTAGTACCATATTGTTTTGATTACTGTAGTTTTGTCATATATTTTGAAGTCAGGAAGTGAAAGGCTTCCAGCTTTGTCCCTTCTTTTCCAGATTGTTTTGGCTATTTGAGGTCTTTTGTAATTCCATATGATTTTAGGATTTTTAAAAATGACTACAGATATCTTCCCATTTCTTTGTGTCTTATTTAATTTCTTTCAGAGATGTTTCATAGATTTCAGCGTATAATTCTCTTGCCTTCTTGGTTAAGCTTATCTTAAGCATTTTATTCTATTTTTGATGCTATCATAAATGAGATTTTTAAAAATTTACTTTCTGAATTGTTCATCATTTGTGTGTAGAAACACTATTGATTTTGTATGTTGATTTTGCATACTGTAACTTTGCTGAATTCACTTACCAGTTCTGACAACTTGTTTTGTGGATCTTTAGGGTTTTTTATGTATAAGATCATGTCATCTGTAAAGATACTTTTACTTTTTCCTTTCCTATTTGGATGACTTTTACCTCTTTTTCTTGCCTAATTGCTCTTGTAGGACTTGTAGTACTATGGTGAATAAGAGTGATGAGAGTAGGCATCCTCACCTTTTTTGTAATCTTGGAAGAAAATCTTTCCTTTTTTTTTTTTTTACCATTGAATATATGCTAGTTGTGGACTTTACATATATGTCCTTTTTTATGTTGAGGCAATTTTCTTATATTTCTACTTTGTTGAGTGTTTTTTTTTTTTTTTATGAAAGGGTGTTGAATTTTTCTGAATGCTTTTATTGAGTTGATCATGTGATTTTAATCCTTTGTTTAGTTAATGTGGGATATCTTATTAATTGACTTGCATGTGTTGAAACATCTTTGCATCCCAGGGATAAATCTCACTTGGTCATGATATATAATACTTTGAATATGCTATTGAATTATAATTTGCTAGTAATTTGTTGAGGACTTTTGTGTCTATTTTCTTTGGAGAGTTTGAGAAAGATTGACATTAACTTTTTTATAAATGTTTGGTAAATCCTCCAGTGAAGCCATCTAGGTCCTTGAGTTTCTTTTTTGGGAAGTTTTTGATTACTGATTCTATCTCTTTGCTCATTATGAGACTATTCAGTCTTTCTATTCTTCATGATTCAGTCTTAGTAGGTTTTATGTTCTAAGGATTTACTAATTTCTTCTATTATTCAATTCATTGGGGGTGCAGGAGCCTCTTAACTGTTTTCTGGATGTCTTACAAAGGGAATTAATCCATGTATTGCTGTTGAAGGAAGGCCTGGGGTTCCTATTCCACCATTCTACTCACCATGAATGTATTTTTAAATTTTCTAATAATGACATTAAAGAGTAGCTTTAAAAAATGTCCTAGCAGCCATTCGTAAAAATAAATGTTTAATTAATCTTATAAATATTTTATTTAGCCCAATATATCCTAGATATTATTTTTAATTGTAATCAATAGAAAATTATTAACACGGTATTTTACATCCTTTATTTTGTACTGAGTTTTTGAGTCTATTTTACACTTAGAGCACATTTCAGTTGAGACTAACCACAATTCAGGTGTTCATTAATCACATGTTGCTATTAGGTACTGTGTTGAATAGCATAGATTTATAGTATAGAAATACTCCTAACAAACAAATGGAAAAAAAAAGAAGACAACTATAATAATAATTTGAGGCTATTTACAGAAGAGAAAATATAAATGACCATTAACATATTAAATGATATTTTACTTCATGGGCAGAGAAATGCCAATTAGAACAATAAGATACCATTTTCATCTACTAGGTTTTTCAGGGAGTTTAAGAGAAAAAAATCAAACTTTTTTTTTTTAGTGGCTGCCTTTTTAAAACAATAAGGAACGTTCCCTTTTCTGCCTGATAATGAACTAATTTGCATTTGTCTTCATTTTAAAGTAATCATAAGATGGTCATATTAGTTTGTTGCTTATACTTACAGATAAGCTTCTGATTTAATTATTCAATTAATCAAATTTCAGCAGCATCTAGCTTTTAAAAATATGGTTTAAATTATTGAATATAAAATGCTAATTTAGCATAGAATTTCATTATAATATAAAAATTTATTTACATTTCTGAGAGATTTTAATTTTTGATTGTTGTGACAGGTTAATTTTAAATTTCTCTTCAAATGATTTTTCCTTCTCAATGAATTTTCCACCAATCTTTAATTATAGCGAATGATCTGTAAACATTTACCTATAGAAATCAATCTTGGAAGGATCCTTTTTGTAAGGAATCATTTTTAAATGCTATCGTAATCTGTTTAGAAGTTGAGGTTTCTTTAGAGTGAATATTTTTAGACAGGGGCTCACCTACAACGGGTAAAAAATTTCAGGCCACCAGCTTTAAGATCTGTCCCTACATCTGCTTGTGGTTAGTTTTAGTCAAGCAGAGTTGTGGATGAGAACAAGAATTCCTTTTTGCGGTTGAATAAAAGGACTAGGAGAATTACCCTTAAAATAAAGACAAAAAGGAAAAAAAAAAAGGAAATGTTTTATCCCTTGGGTAGTGAGTGTCATTGGAGAAGAGACCAGAATACAACAGTCAAACTGAAGAATAAACGTCATTGAAACAAGAAATCTGGGCCAGACTAGCCTGGGGCACAAGGAATTGTGGGAATTCAATTCTTCTGAATATCACTTAAAAGGGCTCCACCAGGACACACACCTGAAAATGATGTTCCTAATGGTTCTTCCTTTTCTTTTTTTCTTTCACAAATCACACAGAAACGGGGGTGGGGGGGTGGAGCGCAGTGAATCCAAGCAGGAAGAGCCAGCTGCTGAGCCTGTTAGAAGAAGAAAGAGTGTGGATACGATGTTAATTTTGCTTCATTATCTCACTCTCTATAAAGGGCTGACTGTCAAGTGAACACTGCTCAAAGAAACCGAGGAGTTTTGATCAGGAACAGCAATCTGTGTGGTGTGGCCAAGTTATCTAAAAATCTCCACGAGGAAGTGTAGGAGAAAGAAACAAAAGCTATATGACTTCCATCAATTCTTTAAGGCTATAGCACCCCAGTAGATTGAGGAAAGATAACAGGCTCTCAACTGGAGACTTTCAGCTTCCAGAACACAGGCACATTAAAGAGAAGCTGAAATGTGTACTGTGATTACTTCTGGGGAAGAAAATAGGATATCCCCAGCATAAGAGGCTTTTGCACTAGCTATTGTTCTCTCTCTCTCTCTCTCTCTCTCTCTCACACACACACACACACACACACACACACACACACACACACACACACACTCAGGCTTCAGCACCACAAACACCCGGAGGACTACGGAAGTCTATGATCGATTGTTCAAAGCACAATGAAATGATCCTGATCTGTCACTCATGAAATCATGATATGCAAATGCTGACTTTGGGGAAGAGCCAGGGAATGAGAATTCTGTTTAAAGCAAGAAGCAGAGTCTGTTTTCTGAGAACCTCAAATCTCCCCAGGGAAATGTAAAGAACAGTCTGTATTTTTCTTTCTTTTTTTTTTTTTTCTTTCTTCCCCAGATGGGATTGCTCAGACCATGTATCTGGCCCAGCTGGCTTTGGGGCTTATTTTGTGTTTGACTGAAAATTATGTTAGGCATACCAACATTTCTTTATTGTGTTTCAGACAGTTCACATATGCTACCACTATTTTTCAGCTCAGACAACTACCTCATCTGCAAAGGTTAAAAGTCATGGTCCTGGATCACTTCAGGCAGTTTGGTAGCTGGTGCTTAGCAATGCACCTTAGTGCTCTGTTCTTGCAATTTCTTCTCATCAGAAAAATCACTGGCCCACTGAAGGAAGATGTTGTTAGCCTCCACCTCTGCCTACTCTAGTTAAGACTGTTCATTCTCAGTCTTACTCCATTCATTCACAATTCAGTCTCAATGGGGGTTTGTCAGAATGGGTAGATCAGTTGGTGAGGCCAGAATTCAAGCCGCTGCTGTAAACCCACTCACTGTCCATAACCTCCCACGTGAGCCCAGGGCACCTGCATTCCTGTTGGGTTGGAAATATCCCAATTTCTAAGATGTTGCCTCTCCCTAGTCAGAAATAATAGTTTAGAATGCACATCCCTGAACTTCACGCCACACTTATTACATAAGGATAGGCCTGAAAATCTGTATTTTAACACAAAAAGAATAGCCTATAAGAAGACTTATAATGGAATGAATAAGGACACAAGCTCTGGTGAGTATCTGTTCCTTCTCTTAATATTTATGTGACCTTGGGGAAAATTACTGTCAAGTGGTGATATAACCTTAATACCTACCTCACAGAGAGGATTAAATGAGCAATTCTATTTAAAGTGCCTAGAAAAGTGCCAGGCACCTAATACGGCTTAATACATGCTGGCAATTACTATTGTTATGTAACATACATCTCTGATAATTCTTCAAAATCAAGTTTGATATCCATAGGCTCAGTATGTTCATCTTGTATTCTAAATCTGTTTTTTACTCACCCCTACCAAGTTCTCCTAAATTTGGCGCTTTGTGTTGTCCCCCTAATCTGTTTTCCTCAAACAAAGACCTTCTTGACTCTCTTGTCTTTCCAATGCTTCTCTGGGGTGCCGAGGACAAGTATCTTATCTAGTCACTGCCTGTCCTTCAGTCGGAATGGGCTGGCCGCCGAGAATAGTTGTGCTGCTGTTGGCCTGAGGTGTGCCCACTCTTCAAATGGGGAGAAAGAAATTTTATGTACTTGGGGCTCAGCTATAGAATTGAAGTCCCTAATCATTCATTATAATTCAGTGTTGGTAACTGTTTAATCCTAGCCAAAGCTACTAGGTTACTTTGGACACAGTACATTAGAGAAAGGCCTTTTTCCTTACTGCCCTACGTTCTGGTGACCAACTGTTCCAGTCTTGGACTGCCCTGGTTCTTGCACTGAAAGTCCTAGATTTCAGGAACCCCTCAGTCCTGGGTAAACGAGGATGGTTCTGTTAACAATTTAGATAGTCCAGCCCCTTGCCATGGGGCCCGGTGCTCCAGAAGGCCCCTCTGTTCCTCTAAGACTTCTTTCTCCGTCCAGTGTGACTCAGCCAAAAATGAAATCAAAGCTGAGTGTTCAGCAGCACAAGCTTTAATTCAATAGCAGAGAATGGAGAAGCAGGAGTTAAGCTCACAGATCAATTTCTCATTCTAAAGAAGTCTGGGGGAGATTATTATGAGGATAACATAAAGAGGAGGAGGCATTTGCATTAGCCTTTGGGGAATGGGCTGGTCTTTTCCTGAAATTGGGGCACTACCTCTTTTCATCCCTTATATGGTCCAAGTTGGATCCGTCTTGGCATCAGCGGGTGTGTCAGTCAGCATGCTAATGTATTATAATCAGAATATGATGAGGTTTAAGGTCTCCTAGAGGTCAGATGCAGTGCCATTTTGGTTCAGGTTGGCTCCGGTCAGTTCCTGTTATTCTCGTCTTCTTCCTTCCTTTTTCCTCCCTATCTCTCTTTCTCTCTCTCTCTCTCTCTCTCTTTCTCTCTCTCTCTCTCTCTTTCTCTCTCCCTCTCTCTCTCTCTCTCTCTTTCTCCTCCTCCTCCTCCTCCTCCTCCTCCTCCTGCTCCTCGTTCTTCCCTCTCTCCCTCCCTCCTTTCCTTCCTTCTTTCCTTCCCTCTTTCCTTTCCTTTCTGTAACTGAAATGGAAAGATAAGTACAGAGGTTTCAGCAGCCAAGGGTCTACAGCCATGTCGACAGTTGGTCTCCCTGAGCCCTATAGTTACTGTGGGCTGGCTCTCCAGCAGACTGGGTAGAAATGCCAATTGGACTCTCAGTTATGAGACAGGGGCTTAACTGGGGCCTGGGCTCAGTTATACTAACCTTCAGAGGTAGGAAGCTCAGACCTAGAGAGACTCCTCCTGTGTTGGTTTAGGACACTCAGGTCTGGAAAACATACCAGCACTTTCTGTTTGCAAGGTCGACATGGAGCTGAATTTTACTGAGTGCCTCATATTTTCTGTAACTTGATGGGGATGGGAGTAATTCCACAATATGGTGCTTCGTGTAAGGCACTCAGAACTTGCATCCTCTGGTTTGTAGTGTTTCTGATGTGAATAATAGTGAGACCTATAAATATTCATTCTTCCTCAGGTCTGGAGATTTATATGCTGATTATATTTCAGTTGAAAGGAACAGAAGGGCTTGCTTTCCTTTTTCTCCAGAAGAAGAGATTTGGCGGGGGAGAGGGCATAGAAAACAAGGATCTAGATTTTACAGAGTTGTAGAAATTACGAATGTTGCCAAAGTAGTTAATCAACACCCAAAGACATCAAGTTTCATCCTGTGCCTGCACATCTATGCATCTAACCCCAGTAGGTGTGAGTTATAATATGAAAATGAAGGAAATTGCCTGAAGGAAATTGCCTGAATGAGACTGTTATAAGAGGAGGGTAGGGCTTACTTAATTAAAGCTCAGTTTAATTATCACTATAACTTAAGGAAATGGAATGCCATGCAATAACATGGGAGTATGAGAGGTTTGGGCTTTGTTGGATAACAATTTCAAATAGTTTGGGGCGGGGGGAGGTAAGCATGATTAAGTATAGGAACAGGCCGATAAATGAATCATTAGGGAAGTTCATTTTTTACTAAATGGAAATAAGTCTAGGAAGAAAGGGAAAAATCATTATAATTGTCATTGTGTGGTCTTATTGTGGAGAAGAAAGAAGATGGTCTCTGGGTCATAATGAGAGCTGAGCTCTGGGCTCTGTCTCTTTAATGGGACCCCTAGTGCTTCTGGGTACAGTCCAGGAAGTGGTAAGCACATTATAGCAACAGCAGTGCTCATAAAAACCCTGAGTTTCCTCTATATCCTTGGGCTCACATCCTATTCCAGGCCACCACTAAGTCCCTGCAGTCTTAAGGAAGGCATGGAGACCTCATGCAAAATCCACATGGGGCCTGCCCTCTCCCCTGCCTAATTCTTGGCAAAGATATTCTCTTCTTGGCACTTTCCAGTTTTGTTTTGTTTTTTCATTTGTCAACTGGGAAGAAAAATTCTCATTTCTTACCTACCTCAAATAAAACTGTAAGAAGAAACATCATAAAGGTGTCAGTGAACAAAGAGATTTATCTAGTAAAGATGAAGATGAAAATAAGAATATAAAATATTGTCTTTCATTTAATAGAATTGTACAAAGTGAATGAGAACAAGAAGAAGGGAAAGCTCTCAATCTAAGCAGGGCTATGTGTGTGTGTGTGTGTGTGTGTAGTAAAATATGTAAATTTTATATATCAATATTTGAATATATACAACTTTAAGTTTTTTATTTTTTATTTTATATGTGAAAACATGTAAAATTTTAATTAAATAAGCCTTACCCTCCACTTACATATTATTTAAAATCATGAGTTTTTACTTCAGTCTAAGCCCGTAGGGTTCTTCCTTACCTTCTCCACTTACATTTCCATATCTTTCTTCTTCCACAGTGAGAATCCTGGCTTTCCAAAATATCATCACATATATTCTTTTGCTCAGTCCTACAGTACACACAAACAGTTAAAAGAATTTCTATTCCTCTATGACTAAAAAAAACAGAAAACAAGAAAATCTCTAAGAAGTTCGACATTTGTTTGCCACTTTTTCCCTCTAGACTGTAGACATATAATCAAAGTACTATGTTAGAAAGTTTCCTGTATTAATTAATTCATATTTACATCTTCAGCATGGTTATGTTTTTCATTTGTAATACTCTTGAGATCATTTATTTCTATTAGATTCCCCCCTACTCTGTTGATTTAATGTTTTAATTTATTGGCATGCTTTCAAAATCACACCTGTATTAAAAGACTACTCACTGATGTTTCATTCCTTCCTTTAGCCTTTCTATTCCATTTTCATTATCCCTAGTGGATAACAAATTTCATTGTTTCATGGTTCATCTTTTGTGTGTGTGTTTTGCAAAACTAAGCAGGTATATGATTGTTTTTTGATTTCCCCATTTTTTACATTAAAAGATACTTACTGTACTATATAAACTCTTTTGCATTTTGCTTTTTTTGTTTAACAATATGTCCTGGAAATCACTTTCTGTAAGTTTATAAAGATCTTTCCAGTTCTTTTTTTTCTTCACTGCATAGTACTCCATTATGTGCATGTTCTATAGCATTTCACCAATCCTCTATGCTTGGGCATTTAGATAATTGCCAATAATTTGCAGTTACGAACAATGAATAACCTTATGTTTGTGTATTTTTGCATTGCTGTAGGTATATCTTTAGGCGGGGCTGCAGGCTGAAAATAAAAGTGCTGTTTCCTTGAGGACTGTGAGATTCTGGGCATAGGCAGTGCCACTCTGGGACCCCAAGAGCATTATGAAGTATAGGCCTGGGGAGAAGGGTGTCATCCATTTCCAAGCTATATAAGTGGTTCTAGGGTTACAGAGATGACTTGAGGGAATTCCATGCCATTAGTCACCTTTAAATGCCACAGAGAAGCTTTGCAAACATCCAGAGACAGTGCTCTGAGAAGAAAAAAGTTCATGGGTTGCTGCAACACAAAACACAGTGGCAGTGGCAAAGGCCAGGCTCTCTTGAAGATGACCTGTGGGCAGTCACATTAAAAAAGAGGCCAGAGGAAACAACTGAGCACAGATGACATCCCCTCAGAGCATTCCAAGAACAGCCCAGGGGGCCTTGGGATCAGGGGCTAAGGGCTGCCTTTCTGCAGTTGGGGCCACCCAGCCAGCACCACTGGGTTTAATGAGAACATCACCTAATTTGTACTGTCTGATGGGCTTAGGAAAGTTTAGTCTATAAGTGAATAATAACTTAATAGTTTTAAATGGAGGATGAGAGTGAAACGTGAAAAATCACATGCTCATTAGAATCATGATTCGATTAGGTGCTGTAGATATGCCAACACATTGATTGGGTAGCTCAAGGTAGGGACAAACTTCTCATTTCCTGTATTTATTACCATGGAACCAATCATTTGAGTGGGCATTGAACGTAGAGCATTCACCTTGGAAGATTAAAGTCTGGGAGAGAAATATGTTCCATGGGAGGTGGCGGGAAGCCTGGCTGTCCCTCTGCCAGATACTTCAAAGGGAAACTTACTTTGGTGATTTATCCATAGTCCAGGGTCCAGCCTTAGTTTTCGGGTTCAAAAACTGAGAAAATTGGTTTTGTCAGCACACTGAGCTAAGATCAGTTTATCGGGCCTTCAGTCATATTGACCAAGTTCACAAGAGACAGATGTGTGAATTAAAACCCCATTTTATTAATTTACAATGACAAGTAAAATTAGCCAGGTGATCAGACACACATTTTGTTTCAAGCACCTTCTCTCCCTGTAGTGTATTCTATGTGAGAAATCAAATTGTCATCAGAAGATAGCCAGGTGAACCTGGAATCAGTGAGAAGAGGGAGCTGGCTGTTGGACTAGAATGTTAACGGAAAAAGGATGGTTCCCTCTCCACCAACGGGATGTACCTGGAGGGATCTGCTATGTCCATTTAATTGACTAGGGTATAGCCTATTTGGCCCTCTTCTTTGACCTTGACCTTGCCTTCACCCATGCCTACCAAGTGAGGCTGGGAAATGGACAATTGTCCCCAAATAACGCTAACTTAGGGTCAGCAGTACCTGGCATGTTTTTCTGAGGTTAGGAAGCCTCATATAATCACATATGATCAGTGTAAACCAACAATGCATCCAGGCTTTGCCTGTCAACGTTCAGGCCAGATCCAGTGGGGGCAGAGGAGGCTAATGAATTGTTAATGATGGGTGATCAATGCCTTTATCTCAGAACACGGGATGCCTCTTGTCAGCAAACCATTTGCCGCCTTAATTGAACCCATAGTAAGCTGCTGTTGGGAGCAGAGTTGATGAGACGGTGCTGTTACAGTCCTAGAATTACAGGCTCATGCTCTTCACTGGCACATGGTATTTGAAATGCCCATGATGTTAGCTGACACTTTTATGAAAGTAAAGGAATAGCCTGAAGGTAACAGCTCTGGTTTGGTTTGTGGAGAAAGACATTCATGGCATTTACTGCTCTGAGTGTTGCCCTTTGGTCTAATGTGTCTGTCTTCCCCCATCATCCCTTCCCCATGTACCTCTCTTATAAACAGAATGACCCATGTGAGCCTTCACTTGGCTTACATCAGATTAATAGATGACAATTTCTGAGAGCTTGTTATGTGCTAGATTCTGTTCTGAGCCCTTTACATAATAATTCATTTACTCTTTACAACAATCCTGTGGAGTTTGATGCTATTGTATCTTTGTGTCACAGATAAAAAAAAAAAAATGAGACATTTAAAAGTTAAGTAACTTGACCACGGTTGCTAGCTAGAGCAGAGCCAGAATTCAAACCCGTCAATCTGATTCCTGACCCTGATTCCTGAGCCTGTCACCTGTAATGCTAAATAGAGCTAAAAGGTGTCTCTAAATGTTAGCTCTCCCTATAGAATTGTTTAAATTTCAGCTAACTATAGTGCTCTTACTAACCGAGTTTCTAGGAATCTGCTTAAAAATTGAAGTATTTTGACAACAAATATTTGATTCTACCAGTCGTACATCCCTGCATGTCATTTATCTCCCTGGAACTCAGTTTGTTTAAAATGAGAGGGCTAGACTACAGAATCTCTAAGTTCCCTTCTAATTTTGACTTTCTGAGTTTACTACCATGACCATTACTGCTACTTCGTATTTGTAGGGCTTTTAACGATTTACATAAATTATTTTATTTTCCCATTAAATGAGCATTGAGTCAAGAAGTAATACTTGTTTACTTTTATATTTCCAAAAATAGCTATTGCAATATTGGACATAGTAGCTACTGCTTATATATTTACCAACTAGAACTGATTTTAATAACCCTCCTGTAAGATGGGCAGGCAACATTATTATTTTCATTATACAGATTAAGAAACTGATACTTAGGGAGCCTTAATAAATGACTTAAAATCAAAGAATTTCCTTTTGTGTCCTTTTTTGTTTCCACCCATCCCTCAGTGGTGTTGCAAATGCACCTGTCTTCCTACAGTAGCAAATTCTGAAGTAATAAACAACTATACAGAATGCATTTCCTAGGCAGCTGTCTGCCAGAGAAACAATAACATTGTGCCTGATTTAATGTAACATTTCTAGCTGATTTAAGAGACCAAATTGTACTAAGGTGGGTTTTGTAGAGCCATGGATCAACAGAATACTGTGGGTACATGTCATTTTTAAATTGAGTAATTGGTAGTGAAAGATGAGCATTCGATTACTTTATCTTGACCAAATTAAAAATTCTCGGTGTTGAACAAATGACTCATGCAAGATCTCCTAGGAATTTGATGTAATGGAAGGTAGCTAAAGTGACTCAGACTTCAACATTGTAGAGTGTGACACATTTTTGTTATTGGATAAAGTCGCCTAAATTTCTGCAAACCACAAATCTAACAGCAAGTAAAACAGCTGGACAACAACTGGATTCATACTTTGATAATTAAGCTTTTATATGTGACCATTAATGCCTTCACCATCAAAGGTTTTCCTAAGACATACTTTTTGTGCATGAAAAAAAAAAGAGTGCTAATGATCTTAAGATCATTCTAAATTTTATTCTTTGAGGCTCTATTCTCTGGGAGATGTTCAGATTCCAAGCTTCAGATTCTCCCGACAGACATCAAAAGTAATGTCCGCCTCAGATGGATGAACCACTGAGAAAATAGAGCCCCATAAATACATGAACTCTAATTATCAGTGTAAAAATCTTCCTTGGAGATGCTTGGGTATAATCAGGACTGGGAAGCATATGACAAGAGTTGAATGAGGTGAGGAAGTCCGGGAGTCACCTTAGCTGGAAAGCACAATGTGCATCTCCAACTTCTGTGGCCTATCACAATGAAAAGTCTAGACCCTTATGTCTGGCTATTATGGGCACATATGCTTGCTTTCCTTCCACATGAAATGATTAGGCTCCTCTGCAGCTGCTGTTCTTTTTCAAAAATACCTTTGATAGTAAGAAATAAATATCTAGACATATTTGTAATGGGAAACTGTTCATGCCATTCTCCCCCAGAAGTTCTTACATCCAGTAGGTCTTGAGCGACTTAGGGGCAGGGAGATTTTTGTTTATGTCTCTAGTTTCTTTTTCTCCTTGTTCCTCCTTACTATCCACAGATAGGTCACATTGTTTCTTGAATGAATCTCCAGTGGGACCCCAAATGATTTTTTAATTAGAAAACAATCTTCTTTGAATTATATAAAGTTCACATGGCCAAGATCTGCTGAAGGGCAATATGCCTAGTATTTTATGGCTTTCGTTGCTATTGTAAATGGATTTTCCCCTCACATTGTATCTTTTTTAAATTAAAAATTATTGGGGTGACATTGATTAATAAAATCAAATAAGTTTCAAGGGTACAATTCAACAGTATGATATATATATATATCTCGCATGTGTGTTCACCACCCAAAGTTAGATTTCCTTCCATCACCAAATATTTGACCCCTTTTACCCCTACTTATCTCCCCGCTCCCTGTCTTCCCTCTGGTAACCACTAATCCACTGTCTGTGTCCATGAGTCAGTGGATTACAAAAACTGTCATATTTTCTCATGGTCTTTGGGATCAGAAGAGGGTGGCTTGAATCTTTGTGCTGGTACTTCCTACTTGTGTGATATCAGGCAAATTACTTAACCTTCAAGCACCAATTCCTTTATCTGTAAAATGAAAGCAATAATAGTGCCTATTTCATGGGACTCTCATTAATATTACATGAATTGATGTTTATGAATGCTCACCTTAGTTGTTAACATAAAGAACAGGCCAAAAAAATGTTACCTGTTACTATTATTGCTGTAATAACACAACAGCAAAGGACTTAGAAATATGGGTAGTATTTTTCTATTGGAATTTAAAGGATGAGAAGATTGGCTATGCAAAGTTTATGAACTTCCAAATTTTGATTTATGAAACATCGTTTAAGATACATTAATGATCCTTTGAGTAGGTGTGGGTTGTGTCTCATGATAAAAGAGACTACTTGCCTAGAGAACAGACAGTTAGTTTGAGAAGACTTTAGATAGAATATAAAGGAGGATGAGACACATAAGAGTTTGTCAGGCAATTCATATGGGAAAGCACTGAAGGAGAAGAGGAGCCGAGTCAGAAACAGTACTTGGAGCATTTGACATCTATATGCTAACATGCAGAGCGTTGGAATTAAGTGGACATAGCATAAAAATATAATCTCAGGAGATGATTACCTCTGGGATGGAATTCAGAAAATTAGTATGGGGATGGGATGAATGTGACTCTTTTTCAAAGGGACTCAGTGAGAAAGAGATGCGGTGTGTCTCTATATATAGAGAAATGTTTATGTGCCAGGAGTCACAAACTTGTGGAGAATTTGTGGGAAGAGATCAGAGAAAAGACTCAAAATGGTATTATTATTTGAGTTTACTTTAAATCACTGTTAGATGATACTAGGTCAATTGTAGCAAGTGCCAGAAATAATTAAGTTAATAGTGAGAGTGTGTGGCAGAATGGGAAAAGACTGTAACTACCAGAACACAGGGGTTCCTCATTAGACTGAAAACAGATAAGCTTTTGACCTTCCTCAGAAGAAGCAAAAAAAAAGAACTGTTAATAGACTCTCATTTTTACAGACAATGAGAAATTTATTGGGCAAAGTATGTAATATTAATAAACAATAGTTAAAACTTACTGAGCATTTACTGTGTGTCAAGCACTTATTTAAATCATTATGTACTTTATCCCATTGAATCTTTTCAATGACCTTATGAGGTCAATATCTTCTAATGTTCATTTTATAGGTGAGAAAATTGTGGCAAAAGAAGTTAAGTCAATTGCTGAAGCTCACATAGGAAGTGACAGAACTGACTTCAGAGTGCACGCTCTTCACCATGGGGTTATCCAGCTCCCGTTGCCGAAAGAGCAGGTAGGTCAGCACTATCTTTGAGCATGGGAAAGTTCTGGAAGGAGGTGAGCCCAAGGGTCTAGTAGATGGTGATGGAAACCACCCACTTGGTGCTGAAGGGTCAGGAAATCTGGGCTCAGGTAGCCCAAGATATAGGATTAGGAAATGGGCCAAAAGGTGCATAAGCAATCCATGCTTTTGCCAATTTGCAAGCAAAGTCACACCTTTGTTCAGGAATGACAATTTCGCTTTTGTTATGTGTACTGACATCATTATTTTCTGAAACTATAATGAAAATTTGCACTTTTGAATCTTTGAAAAGATTGTTCTGCTCCTTGGAATATCATTTCATCTCTCCTCTTCCTGGCAAACCTCTACTTTTCCCGTAAGGCTCAGCTCCAGTGGCATTCTTTCTTCTGCAGCCTCTCCTCTCTCCCTGACTAGCTGTGAGTTCTTTGGAGGAGAGACCGTGCGTGACTTCCTAAGCTTGTCTGAGTGCTCCAACACTGGCACAGTGCTTGGCACAAGGTAGCTACCAGTCCATCCATATTGAGTGGATATGCATATCAATATAAGTCCATATGTTAGTCACTGTAAAATGATCAAAGTGAAATAAGCAGCACACTGGGCTATTTTTCTAGCATTTTGAAATCAATGCTATTGCTTATTCTAATTGAAAAGCATAAGTTAAAGATGCATGCAACCTATTTTCTTTTGAAGGAAAATTCATCTTGCTCTTTTATGCAAGTGGGTAATATATGCTCATAAAACAATTCGTCCTGAGAATGGCAAACGTTTCAGGGAAATTTCAGTGAAATGAGTTCTTTGTGATTTCATTACCTAACCCTCTGTAAAAATGACTGAAAAGACAAAAAGATATAGATGAAGGGAATGGCTCCAAATATTATAGAGCGAAACAGAATAGCTGAGGAGGAATTTATTGTTGAGGAAGATTTATGCAATTCTCACGAGTGCTTTAAAATTTAATCTTAAAAAAAAAATCTCTTTAGTCTGAGTAGATTATGCTTACAAAAATCTTTTTGAGTAAATCCATGGAAAAATTTTATTTCATATAAAAGAAAATTGTATAAACTTGTAGTAGTAATTTAGTTGCTTTAGGGAAAGTCCTGCCAAAAAATGTTTATCATTAATATATCTTGCCTATGTATTTTCTAGGTTATTTATGAAAGTTCTTATTTCAGCTAAAATATGTTCTTAGCTACAATGATTCGTATAAATTTATATTTCAAGCAAAATACTGTATTATGAAAGAAAACTGTTCTCTTCAGTGGATGAGAATTAAATGTTAAGATTATCAGAGTTCATAGACTAGGACATGAATGAGAGCCTAACATGCATTTGCTCAGGTAGAAATACAACAAAAACAATTACAACAAATAAATCGCATTAATTGTTGCTTTATACCCTTGCTCTAATCCAATGAGAAAAAGTCATCAATATGTAAAAATGTGAATTTTAAACATTTATATCTGATGGTTTCTATATAGAGTTTGTAAAGAATGAATAATAATTTTTAAGACTACGCCAGGCACATGTACAAAATATAGCCTCTTCAGAAGTGCAGGTGGCTCTGTGCTGTTGTCTCTTCTCTTTGTTAGACATTTCTACTTGCACCTCAGAGACTAAAATAGACTAAATCAAGAAAGGGAAAGATTTTTAAAGATTATTAATAAGAGCTACCATTTATTTAGTATTTACTATGTTCCAATCACTGTGGAAAGCCCTTCACTTATTAGCAGAACAATCTTATGAAGTTAGTATTGTTAGTTCCAGCCCACAGATAAGAAAACTAAGGCATAGAAAAGCAAATGCTCCAACTCTTACAGCTGATAGGTGGTGGAGCTGGAATTAAGATGCAGGTCAGACTTAGGGCCCCCATTTGAATGGGAACACACAATTATTACCTTCCATTATGCTTCTCTCTTACAAAAGTATCCCCAGGTGATCTAGGCCATGTTTGAGTACTTTATGATATTGTGAGCCCTATAAGATTGGAGGTGGTATGCATTTTTTCTTAGAACTGTACACAACATACATCACACATAGCCTTGACAGCTGTTTATATTTATTGAATGAACAAACTCCCTTATGTGCATATCAAACTTTCATGTGTAGAGAACTTGAAAGAATCCATGTAATTATATAATTCTTCTGCTCCATTAAAAAAACATAGCTTTTAACAGATGGGAAAACATAAGTCTAAAAGGATACAATGAGTTCACCAACATATCATAGCAAGCAGTCAGTAGCTTACTCCGAGGTCTATACTTGCTTCCAAAAGATATCTGTCTACTCTTTCTCTAATTCTTTTTGCCTCTACCTCTCTGTCTCTCCATCTCTCCCTGCCTTTCATCTTGCTTTTCATCTTTCTCTCCTGTAAGCCAGAGAGCAGAGACTGTTCCATTTTACATGGCTTAAACCATCTCTGTATCCCAGAACCTAGCAGGCTCTTAAAATATTGATTGATTTTATTTTTCATAAAAATTATATGATTCATCCATCACTAATAAAAACGTACAATTTTTATAAAAAACACTACCACTCTTTTTTTAGACCCAGAACCAATCTCTGCATCATGGATATTTTTGTAAGCCACATTTTTGTAAAACAATGGGAAAGCTACAGAAATGAATACTCACCTGATGTAATTCAATGACCTCTCTAAGTCTGTAGCTCTGTGTATGTATGTGTGTTTAATGGCCGAGAAATTGCATTCTTTTTAGCTAATTCTCTTTTTGCCTTGCTAATTAGTATAGGACTCTGATCTTATGTTAGTCTTCTAGAGAACCTCTAAAGCAATGCACAGACGGAGGGAGAATATGTAGAATTCTACCTTTCCTAAAAGCAGCCTACAATCCTACATATGAGGATCTTTGTGTTCCATGGCATAATGAAAGGGATTTCCTGTCACAAATCACAAGGCATCTACTCTGTAAAATTACAGGCCATGTTCAACAGCAGGTGCAGAATTGCTGATGAAATTCCAGCTCTGAGAGCCATATTGCAGGTCTTTCACACTCATAAACGTACTTCTTTGCTCTTTGGGAAAATTTCAAGGATAAATGTGGGAGTCACTAGAAAGCTAGCACCTTGTGCCCACATGTAAATGAGCTAGCTAATTTGTGGGCTGTCTTGGCATGGTTCTCTCCTTGTTTTGGCAATAAGGTGGTTAAAGCATCTCTAATGATTCCTGCTAAGTTTTGCCTAAAAGTATGATTGCAGAGAGCATTCGACATCTGCTGTGAGGCAGCAATGCCAACATTAGCTGTAGGAATGAAGAAAGCATCTCAACACTAAACAAATTCGAGAAAGCGTTAGAACCATCATGCCTTGCAGGCATTGTTGAGGAGAGAGATTTCAAAGTCTCATGTCTGTCAATGTCTTCTTACCCTACCTGCTTACAAAGATGTCAGTGTTGGCAGGTTGCACACCTGCACAAGCCAATGTGTCTCAGGATGTTTCATTCTTTAATGTGAAGAGCTTCCAATGATGAGAAATATGGAGTCTGCTCTTAGTCCCTAATTGTTTTATGTGTTGCATGCGTGTGTGTGCGCGCGCGCATGTACACACACACACACACACACACACACACACACACACAGATAATAACCACCTCTCTCACCCTGGAAGTGTAGCAGAAAGAACATAGACAGATAAAACTAGAAGTCTGTGTCACCCAGCGCTATTAGAAAAAGTGATGAAGGTGAAGGCAGGTGAGGTGTGGTACTTTAGTTGTCACATTAAGACATGTGGGCTCTAATACCTTCATTTATTGGTTCTCTCAGACCTCATTATGTTTGCCTCATTATGTTTGACTGTGGGAGTAGTAGTATCCCTGTTCTCCACGACTTTTCCAGGTAATTCAGACTGGTAAGAAGATTTTCTAGGTCATAGTAATAATGGGCTCTCTTTCCTCATAGTCCAGAGAACTGCACTATCTTTCTTTAGTCAACTTCCTGGGAGGAAGTGGAAGTACAGTTGCCAAAGTGGAGTGCATCAATTTTAGATGGTATCTATAGACCTTGTTAAGGTAGATAAGTATTTCACTTCCTATATCTTCACCTGTTTACCTTTTCCCTTTCTCCAATATGGTTATATTATAATTTTTTGCATTATTGTGATTATATAAAATTTACTGCTGAGTCAAATACTGTGATTTATTTTTGTATTAGTTATACAATTGCTGCAAAACAAATTACATCAAAACTTAAAATAAATAACATTATCTCACATAGTCTGTGGGTCTCAAATTTGAGAACATCGTAGCCAGGTGATTCTGGCTTGGGGATGTCTCATGAGGTTTCAGTCAAGATGTCAACCTCAGTGATTCACATCTCTTCTATATGCAAAATTCACTCATTTCCCTTTCAGGCCTCCAAAAGTCTCATCCAATCACAGCATCAGCTAGAAGTCCAGAATCTTACTGTCTAAATCTGGTCCAGGGGAAAATGAAGCTACACAAGGGTCATTCCTTGAGAACAGCTCTTCAAGTACATTATATGGCCATTGATTTTTTGAACAATCACACATTATTAAGATTCTTTATCCCACATCTCTCCATTTCCATTTTTCTTTTCTAGAAACAAGCTCTCACTCTGAACACCTGTGAATTAAAAAGACAAGTTATCTGCAGCTCACACACCCAACATACATTAGTGGTTCAGGCATGTGATAACTGCTAGAAATTCTCCTATCAAAAAAAGGAAAAGAGGAGACGAACAGGAGTCAGTGGTTCATAGCAATTCTTAAATCCAGGACACAGTTGACAGTTCTTTGATTAAAACTCAAAGCCTGCGAAGAATTCTTCAAGGCCCTTGGTTATGTTTTCTAAGCATGTATTTCTATTTTCTGAGTCATTTCTCCATTTCCATAAAAGGTAGCCTGTGTTTGCAGCTGAGAATTTTTCTCAGACTGCTTTCTGTCTGTAGAAGTTTGAAGGTCCTTCTTAATAATTTGTTCTAATTTTGTTCCTTTTAATCCAAAGCTAGAGGTATTTTTGCCATTACAATGCTCATAAAAACGTTATATGTCTCCTGTGAATCTTATTGGGGTTATGCCATTAGACAAAAGCCACATCCAAAAATGTCTTTGATATAAGTACTTTTCTACCTTGACCTTTTGCTGAGTGGCTGAGGGACAGCATCCTTAAACTTCTTGGAAGCCTTGCTTGACTGAACAGTTCTCTGAAGCACTGCCTTAGATCTTTCTGAAGTTTTAACAGTTTTCTTTTACAACCACATAGTCAGCTTTATGCCATGTTTTCTCAACTTTGCCCTGGACTTGATCTCTAAAATTGGAAGCCTTTTCTTAATTTTGTATCATTTGCCATCTCTTTTTCATTTAAAAAACTAAACAAAGCAAAGCCTGTCTCTCTATGCTCACATTTCACTGTAAGCAACCAAAAACAAAAAACAACCCCTCCTCCCCCCAAAAAAAACTCCACGTGGCACTTCAGCATTCTGCCAGGAAATCTCTTGAGATAGAGTATCCATTTTATTAAGTATATTGTCTATTTTCCAGGTTGCCAGAGGCAACAGTATTGTTAAACTTTCTGTTTCTATAACTAAGGATCACCTTTCCTCCAATTTTCAAAAACATTTCCCCCACTTTATTTTAGGTCTTCCCTAGCATCACTCTCAAAGACAATCATGTTTCTATTCGCAATATCTTTAATATCCTTAGTTTTTTATTAATACTCTCCTCAAGGTCCTTCCACCTTCTTCCCACTATTAAATCTATATTCATATGCACAGTTTTACATGTTTGTTATAGCTACACATAACTCCCAGGTACCAAAATCTCCATACTCCAAATTTACTGCAAAACTTTGTACCTTAAAACAACAATAGTCATTTATTATCTTACATAGCTTTCGTGGGTCAGAAATCCATGGTCAGATTCTGGCGAGAGCTCTCTTCCTGGTTGTAGGTGTCTGCTATCTCCTTGTGAACTCACAAGGTCTCTTCTTTGTGCACTGTGCACGGAGAGAATGAGTGGGATCTTTGGTTTCTCTTACTCTTCTTCTAAGGACACTAATCCTGTCAGATCAGGGGCCCTTTATGATCGCATTTAATCTTAAAGATCTCTTAAAGGCCTCATCTCTAAATGCCATTATATTGGGAGTTATACTTCAACATGTGAATTTGGGGGGGGGGGACACAATTCAGTCCACAGCACCCCCTCTGCTTCCTATTTTCCCTCAATTTATAGAAATATTTTAGCTTCCGTTTTCCCTTTTTCCATTTTAACTTCCATTCTGTTTGCCCATGGGTTAATGTCTTTTTTTCAATTACTTTACTGGGTTTTTTTTTTTTTTTTTAATTTGGAGTTTTGGAAGGGAAAAAAGATAAACATGTTTGGTCATTTCTCCATGTGTAACTGTATAAGTACAGGTAGACGATATCAACTTGTAAAATAAAAACTGTAACACAAAATCTCGAAACAAATGAAAACCAACCTATAAACACTCCAGATGTGTGTATGGGGAAATCTATCAATGTCTCCCCAAATAAGTATGTCCTTTCACCGCTCCAATCTTGTAGAAGATGAATATTCATATCTGCACCGAACAAGAAAACATTGTCCTTTCTATGGCACCTAGTCCACTTTCAAGTATCTGTAGACAGTGCTGCTGACCATGAACTCCACAGCCAAGGAGAGCAGATGGCTTTTAAGCATGGATTAATAACTGCTCTTCCTTCACTTAGGTTTCCAGCTGTGGTTCACTTTCTTCTTCCTAGCATGGAATAATGTCTGCTGGTTTCTTTTTTTCTGGTCATCAGCCCCACATGGCTTGTGGTCAGCATTACTTTTTGGCTTATCTCAAAGCCATCTTAGGCCGTAACCTTCATCTGTTATAACATGAAGAAAATCTATCTTCACCTAGCTTTTTGATCTCTGATTGTATAGTGTGGTCGGTAGAAAGCAGAAAGTCAAAGTAAAATAAACCTCATGGATTAGAGAAATCTTTCTGTATGTCTTCTAGAGTTGAACTCAAGAGAGAAGTCATTTTTAAGCTTTTTAGCTCCCTGTTTGTTTAGCCTTATTTCAAAGTTACATAGCACATCATAAAACAAAACAGTATTGTTAATAGTAAAGCATTGGAGTCTGGCAAATAGTTGGCCAGATTTGTTAATAGTGCATCTAAAATTGTACATCTTGTCACATGATTTTAACCACTTCTATTCTTTAAGCAGTGGTTCTGAATCAGAGATGAACATCAGGATCATCTCAGAAAATCTGTCATAAGACATATGTCTAGATCCCAGCCTGAGAGTTTATTATAGCCAAAGCATTTGCATTTTGGAATAGTTCTCCAGGTGATTTTGGTTAAAAAGCATTGCTTTAAAAGAATAGCACTAAAGTGAAAGAGTCAACAGAGTATAATAATTATTTAAAAACTAGATACTCTGGATAACTGGGTGCAGGTTTTGGCCCCAGCTAAGTTGCTTTCCTCATTTGTAAGGGGACCATAATGTTTATTGTTCACATTAAGATACGTTTGAGAGTAAAAGACAGAGGTATTAATAACTATGTCAGGACAAGGGCATAATTCAAGACAGTCTGGACAAACTGGTCATTCTACTCATTAGTCAAAACAGAGATCAGATTAGACAACTCTAAGGTCTCTTTCAGACTTGTGATTCTGCAATTCATGACTAATGGAACAAATGCAAAGTACGTTTTCATTCCAAATGAATACAGAACAGAGTTGTTTAGGCATCACCTACACTCAGGGAAGCTAAAATGACAAACATACACAGCTTAGAGGTTGAGACCTGATGACACTAAGGCTAAGAGACCAGGTAGATCGAGCAAACAGGAGTGAGTGACCCTCTTAGAGCAAAGGCATTGAAAGGCATGGATCAGTAGGGATAGTTTCACAATCAGAGTGTATCAGAAGCAGCTGTTACTGTCATCAGAACCCCAAGGATAGAAATGAATGATATTTGAGGTCTGTTGACAATTGCACACACTTCTAGATCATATCCCAATATATTTCAAGGCAAAGAGAAGGAAGAGTCAGGGGAAGAGAGAGGGAGGAAGGGAGTAAGGAAAAGAAGGAGAGGAGATAGAGATAGAAAAGAAGAAGGAGAAAGTGATTGGGAGGGAGGAAGTCAGGGAAGGAGAAAAGGAGGAACTCAAATATATAAAGAGAGAAGCACATAAAAATATGGAGAGAGCAGAGAGGGGAAGAGAAGGCAGTGTACATGGGTGAAGTTAGATGGATGTGTGCGCACACACACTTTAGTGTGTCTCTGGAAATGGGGAAGGGTAAATCCTAAGTTAGAATTTTTGGTTAAAACTTTGAAAATTCTTGTATGAGAATGTAAGAAATGGAATGGCTCACATGGTTGCTGAAGCTATTTTGATGAACACAATCCACCTCATTTCACAGACTTAGGCTCATGCTGTTTGGAAGGAAATTACACACTGTGGCTATGCTTCAGGGGTGTAATCAGAGGAACTGGCATTGATGGAAAGCTTCTTACCATCGCTCTAGGATGAAGCCAGCAGATTGTGAACAGTTCTGTTTCCACAACTGTGGCTGTGTCGTCTGTCTGTCAGAATCCGTGCTCTGCATGCATTTGGGGTGTGAACATACTTAGCCCAGGATTAGAATTCTTCTGGCTGCAAAATCATTTTTGTTTCTTACTGATTCTTACCTGTGGCAGAGAACAGCAACACAGCAAGGAGAAATTGCTATTGTCTGGCTAGGAATCATTTTCAGAGAGCTTTTGAGAGGGTGTCTGTCCCTGAGAGAATGGAGGAGTGGAAGGAAGACAAGAGGTTATTTGGTTCATTAGCTAATATGGGTTTATGTGGCCAAAATGGCCAGTATGAGGCTGGTGTTTCTAGGAAGAGCTTTGAAAACAAATAACAAACACTTGCTTTCACCTGAAGAATGCTATGTGTTTTTCTCATCTCTGCACTTTAAGAAAGGCACTCTGGAGAAGGCTCACAGATGGGCCAGTGAAATGAACAAGGGATTGGAGGCATGGGAGGATGGGAAATATTGGGGTCTTCAGTTCAGAGTGGCAGAGGCCAAGAAGGGGTGGGACCATTGTCTAAAAAAAAAAAAGGTAAGAATGGAGAATAGGACATGAGCACAAATTCTTGGATTTCAAACCCTTAAGGTTTAGAAAGGTCATTTCAGGAAAAAAAAAGAATAAAACATGAATTTTTATAGTGAACAGTAAACCTAGGAAACTTGTAGATGGTAGCTAAAACCCACTAACCACCACTCCATAGACTCTCATTGGCTTAGGGTGTGAACTCTCCTGATTAAACTCAAGCAGGTGGTTGATAATTTGTCTCTATTGGTGTTGGTGTTGGTATCTACCTAAAGATATAGAGAATTTGTCCAACAAAATTTGGATACCTTGTAAAAAGTGTAACATGGCCAAGTGGCATGTACAGAGCAAGAAAAGGAAAGGGTAGTGTTCTGGAAATAAGCTCAATAAGTGCCATGCAGAAATGGCGAGAGTAGACCACAACAGAGAATCATGGGATGATAGCACAGGGTAAGGTCCTTAGGTAATCCATGATTCACCATAGAGGATGGGAAAACTCCCTCTAGGGCATCTCAAATCCAAGCATTAGTCATATTTGATGTATTTAATGTCATCGTAATGTCCCTTAAAACAGAAGAGCAAATGTATCCAAATCCTCTAGGTTGGTGGAGCTATTCCGGAAATAGGGTGCAAAAGCATTGCAGAGTGCACAAAATAGAAATGTTGGAAAAACACCAGTCTGGTGTAAAGACTCACTCATCTGTCTCCCATTGCTCCCGGTGCTACTGCATCTCAACACCTGCCATGCTTCATAGCAATGGTCTGTTTATTTGTCTAACTTTGCCAGTAAATTGTGAGTTCTGTGATGGCAGAAGCTCTGTGTCACTTGTCAATAGATCTATCTGGCATGCCCTTGGGGTCTGATGGATAAATAGACCAGTGTCAATCTGATTCTAGATGAGACATGTGGTTGTCAGTGTGTCCTTTGTATGTTGTATCTGCTCTCCCTGGAGCTCCTCCACCCGCCTGTCCTCAGGTACAGGAACATCCTTAAGGAGGATCTGACAGGTCCTTAAAGAACATGGAAGCCCCACTTTCCTATTTCACAGAGGAGGAAACCAAGGTTCAGACAAGGAAATTAAGTTAAGCCGAAGTCCAGCAATGAATTTGTGGTGCATCCCAAATCAGAGCTCAGACTATCCCTGCATCGTCACTCTTGTTGCTAGGCAGCACTGCCTCATGTTCAAAATTTGCCAAAATTCTAAAATAGACCATACTAATTGATTTGCTCATTTTTAGCTTTGTGGGAGGGGGAGAGTAGAGCTGAAATGGGGTGAGTTAACATTTCATCAGCATTCTTAGAGATATGCTTTCATTTCCCCACTAGTTTGAGAGGAAAGGTAGAAGGCGAGGTGGGAGGCAGGGAGTGACGGGGAGAGAAGGAGGCTGCCTGCAAGGGGAGAGGAGCAGAGTAAGCCTGCACAAGACTCATCATTGCCCTTATTCTTTTATAAAGTTCAGCTTAACTAGCATGGCTCCTTAGGCTGACATTTAAAGTTCTTCCTGATTTGTGCCCAACCTGCTTTCCTGACCATGTTTTTCCTGAATAACAATGATAATGGCACATTATGTTTGTGCAGCAGGTTAGAATTTTCAAATAATGTTCACAACCACTATTTCATTTGATCCTTCCAAGGACTGTATGAAGGAGAAAGAGTTGTCAAGAAACGAAAGCCGGGGGCTGCAGCAGCCAGCTGACTTTTCCCAAGGCCCGTGCATGTCAGTGCTGTCTCCACCTCTTACAGCTCCTGTCTGGTGCTCTCCCCGTCCCCATTTCTCCTTCCTGCAGTGTTCACTTATTCTGTGTTGCTGCCTCCACGCAGAATTCCCACCCGATCCACATGGCTGGCTGGGTGAATCCTTCTCCCTTGACTCTAGATTCAAGTCCCACTTTCTCCACAGAATCTTCCCTGAGAACTCTGGCTTTTTGCTCTCTCAGTCCTGCAACTCTGGCTTGCCCTCGTCACCCTAAGACAGGCTGTCTTGGAGTATTAGATAATGTTTGTATTTTTGTCTGTCTCTCTCAAGGACATGGGCAATATACACCTCGGTTTACCCACAGGCCTTGCATGGGGCCCGGCCCATTGGCAAAACTGGTTGGTGGCAAATACCTCCTCTAGGGATGTGACAAGAAGCATGAATTCAACTGACCTGTCTCAAATGTGCAGACCGAGGCAGACCTTGCTGCCTGCTTTCTAGAGAACTCGCTCCTAAGACCTAATCTATCGCACCTAAAGATTTCATTAATGTTTTCTGCTAAAAGCACCATTTCCCACTAATATTTGGAGGGTAAATGATTTCTAGAAGTATGGCCCAGGGGAAGGCTAGAGGAATTATGTCAAGGGAGGAAGCAACTTCGTAAAATCTCCCACTGAGCTGTCACAAGGACAAAAAAAATACCTCTTGCTACCTGAAGACCAATAAGGAGATTAGACTAGAATCCAGGTGAAGGATATTTGATGAGTCACCCAGTCTTTAGAGGAAAAGCCATGTTTGCATTAGCATTGGCTCGCCTAAGATGACACAGAATTAAAATATATATAAAATAAAACCTGATAATTCAAAAAGTCCCAAATCAAAGTTTGAGACACTTTACAGAATTTGAAACATGCTGAAGGAAGAGTACTGTAATTTATTTCATTTGGAGAAAAATGTGCTTACAAATAGTATAAAAAACTTCATGAATTTTTAAATATTTTATTACTATCAATCTATTGATGTACTCATTCCTTCATTTACTCAGTCACTCATCAATGATATTTTTCTACATTTACTCTATATCAGACATTGCTCAATAATTTGAGATAAAACTTTAGGGGATGCTATCTTTGTGCGAAAGCAACTCCTGTTCTAATAGATTGTTCTTATGTGTTCAGTAGAAGAGATTATTTCCATTTTACAAAAGAAGAAACAAAATTTCAGAGAATCTTGGTGAATTTCCCTGGTCACATGTTAAATATACAATGAATCCTTTAACAGGCTGATGCGAGAATCCTCTCCTCTTCCCTGAAAACTTGACAACAGTCTCCAAAGATCTATGATTTATCATGTAACCAAGTAGTTCTGAACTTGACACTTCTACTCTCTCTCCCCAAATCACATTAGGTCTGGAAGCCAAGAAAAAAGTGGGGGCTTGAATTCAAGTCTGAACATCTTCAGAGTTCAAAATTATATGGCCAAACTCTTGCCTCCCACAGTTTGGCGGGAGGATGAGACTTCAAGCCTTGGAACTGTTGTGTCCCAGAGCTAATATGAACAATTCGCTCTCTATAAAGAAAAAGAACACTTTCCTGGCTCCAAGAGCTAACCCTCAGGTCAGGAATATTTCTGAAGAATCTGGCAGAGACACAGCTCTGGATTGTTGGGTAGCTCATGTTAAGGTTGCGTGAGACTAAATTTATTCCTCCTTCATGCTTAATTGGTGCATTCATTTCTCCTCCGTCTGGCATCCTGATCTGAGAGAACCATCTATTACTGATATAAAAGAACAAAAGGATAGCTCCTCCAATGTGATATTATGTTCCGTTCAGTGAATGACTCAGAAAAGAGAAAAAGAAATCAGCCCTAGCCATTCTCTGAGAGTTGCTGCGCCCATGTACGGGAGGAGATTGAGCTATGTCTTTAATGAATGACTGTCTATTTAAAAGTGAGCTTTGTCCATTTTGTTTCCCATGCACTGACTTGAAGGAGTACATGTGTAGTTCCCTTGATTTGGCTGATTCTCATCTGTATTTTCATACTTGTAGGTGGAAGACAAAGAAACCAAGTGGATGGGAGCGAGTGACTACATTCATAGACCATAACGTATTACATAACTGGATAATGTGATACTTTCAAATGCTATGTGCTTGATTGGTTTGTCCTTTTCTTGTCTCCAAAAATTCATGTATAAATGTTTTGGAGGATTGCTAATGTCATGCCAATGAATCTCTTCAAATGCTCTTCTTTCAGGGAATAAATAGCTATAATCTCCTTTTGCCTTGATATTTCTCATTTATTCTGATGGCATTTTGTGGAATAAATGGGCAACATTTCTCTTTGACTTTCCTTAGGTGCACGTGTGCGCGCGTACACACACACACATTCTGGTTTAGAATTTTTTTGTCCTCTAGTGTACTTTTAAAGGAGTTTCTTAAGGATGAATGTTTAATTTTTTACAACCACATCGATGTATTAACTCTCCTTGAATACATTCTTTTTAGAAAATAACAAGGCTGGTAGTTCAAAGGCTTTCTTTATCTTATCACAACACTGAGCATAAAATAGTCAAATTATTGGCTTGTTGAAGCACCCGTTCTGGAGAAAACTCTCCCTAACCATTTGCAATAGAATGTCTTATTCCTTAAGGAGAGGAGACATCACAGTAATTTGGGGAAGACTGTTAAGGATGAGAGGTCACTCTGTCAGCAGACAGGGCTTATAGAGTAACTGTTCAGATCATGAGCTTTGGAATTAAGTAGAAGGCAATTATAATTCCTTCTCTGATGTTTACCAACATTGTAATCTTGAGTGAGTTGCTCAAATTTTCTAAGCTTCATGTCTTCATCTGTAAAATAGGAACAATATTACTACCTACTTCACAGAGCTGTTGTGAGAATGAAATAAGTGTGTAAAGTGCTTGGCATGGTGCCTGGCATCTGGAAAACACTCAGTGAATGAGCTCTGGTTGTTATAATTATTAGAACAACATGGAGGCTTTCTGGTAGGGTAGAGAGATCATTAGCTTAGGAGCCAGAAACCTGAGAATCTGCATTTAAAGTATCTTTTGGATGGTGACTGCACCTGTCACTGATTTCACATATGATCTCTCATTCTGCAGTGCTATCTAAACTGTAGTAGAGTTGCATATCCTCCCTTCCCACTAAATGCAAGGAATAAAAAGTCAAAGTTGGATAAAAAGTGCTTCTGATTAATTTATGGAGTAGGCTGCCTTTATGGGATCTTCTTAAAATGCTTGAGGCTGAGTTGGAGAAAAGCTAATAGGAACATTTTCTGAGGAGAGATGTTCAGCAAGCTTCACTAGAAGAGATTGGATTATCTTTCTCTTTTGAAAAGCTGTTTGTAAGGGGCTGCAGAGGAGCCACGAAACAACGAGATCCATCACCTTGGCAGGGTGGTTTTCTAAGGGCCCTTGAGCACTCGCTGTAGCCCTGCGTGGCAATCTCTACTTATCTGGTGCAATTTCAGAGAAAAAGAGGAGAAGCAAATCCACTTTTCATAGAGTTCCAGATTCTTATTAGATCTGTACTGAACTCTCAAAAACTTTAGAGAAAAAGATAATATAACATTTCAACTGTTTCAATGATGACTTTCTTCCGTTGCTTATCAGTACAGCCCCTCATTTTTACCTAACACATATACACTGAGGACGACTCCTTCCAGTTTCCTTCTTCTACATAACATGGACACAGCTTATAGACTCACATTTGAAATATTGTTCAACTGTGGGTTTTCTATCTTTATGTCACATAAACTAAAATTACAGTATGATCTAACTGGAGAGATCTTGGAACTGTATTATATGTAGTATATACCCATTTTTATCAAACCTTTTTTGTGCCAGGTACTGTGTGCCAAGTGCTTTATACATTTACTTTATTTAATCATCCCAATAATCCTTTGAGATAGGTGTTACTAATCTCTCCATTTTACAGATGAGGAAACTGAGGCTAAAGATCTAAATGTCTCAGAGTCACATAGCCAATAGGGCTGAAACTCAAGACTCAGGCTGGACTGAGTCTACACCGTGCTTAATTACTATGCTGTGAGCTAGGTACAACATGGTCCTTACTTTTAGATGAGGATTCTGCACACCCAGAGGAGTGATATGAGTTTGCTCAGAGCCATCTGGTTAGTGGCAGTCAGGGCTGAAACCCAGTTCTCTGGACTCCCTGATCCCTGGTCCCTCCATTGTATATTTCACTCTTGAGAAGTAGAGATCCTGTATCTTGCTGGAACTCCCTTTCCCCTGTGTTTGCAACATTCACAGTGCATGCTTTTACTTAATTGAAGATTAAATTTTTATGTAAACTACTTTTAAAAATAACACAGTTTCTGCTTTTCCATCCCTCTTTTTCTAGTCTCATTCTCTTGGGGCAATCTAAATTTTCAGAATTTTTAGACTCAGAAAGTTCACATTTCCCAAGAACTCTCTGGATTCTTCAAATACCAGGATCCTTGGGACTAGAGAACACATTATTCCAGTTGCTCAGTTGTTAAACATTTGTTCCTTTAGAAAGCAGAATAAAACACACATGTCCCGCCCAAAATGGAACCTAGATGAAGAAAATGATGGGAAATGTAACTGGGTATAAATTAAATTTCATTTGGCTTATTTTCAGCCTCTTCTTTCTATTCTAGATGTATCCCTGGTAGATCCTTAAACAAATGGTCTTGATATTTATTACACACACCTTGCAAATATCTCATAATGTCTTATCAGATCAGGATGTCTCTGTTTGGATTCCAAGAGGAGAGTGATGGATAAATCTGTGTGTCACTGTTTACTTTCTGGATGAATTCATATAACAAGAAGACTCTAGAAGGATAGTTAATTGTCCCTGTAATCTAATTTATTGGTATGGGCACTCAATATGTTCTATACCTTGGATAATATTAATTTTATTCTT
Source organism: Eidolon dupreanum (assembly GCA_028627145.1). Lineage (NCBI taxonomy): Eukaryota > Metazoa > Chordata > Mammalia > Chiroptera > Pteropodidae > Eidolon > Eidolon dupreanum. The sequence continues at coordinate 54,821,016 of CM053508.1, forward strand.
TTGTGAGCTGAGCTTGGTGTTTGTGAAAAGCTGTAAGATGTAATTTATTTCTCCCCACTGCCTTCTAAATATGAACTCTATTGAAAAATAATTAAATAGATTATGTAAATCATAGTCATTGCATCCACTTTAAAGGTTAATCCTGCCATCATGTAGCCAGATAATTAATTTGAATTTATTCCCAAGCACTAATTCTCAGGGTGGCTAAAGTGTAATGGGTTGCAGTACCCTATTATGGATGTTACTCTATGCTTGCCTGTGATAAAATTTAGAAGAAACAAATCTTAAAACTCTGAAAGCACAAGTTCCTCAGGACCATTGAAAGGCCCAATGCATCATGGGATTAGAGCTATACTTTCTCCAGAATCTTAGGAGATGAGGTTTTAGTGACCATCTTTCTCTTCCTTGAGTTTTCTTAAATGTCACTTCCCTTGTTAGGAAGCCAGACCTGGTTTGGTTTCAAGGATTCTGGCACAGCCTTGTTGCTTTAAACAGGAAATCTCACCCACTTTCTGAAAATTCCAGGCCAGGAGAGACTGTATCAGATGCATTCACAGCTTCATCTGTCCATCTCCGTACCCTATGCTTAAAAACAGCCCCTGATCAGACTCCTTCACCTTCTCTTGTGAGACATCAGCCACCAGCCATGTAACTCTCTCTTCCTAGATTGGAAAAGGATTTCTCCTCATCAACTGGCCCCTTTAATCTTCTTTATTGTTTCCTGGGACACCTGCTGATAATACCTTTTCTGAACCCTCCTCTTCAGTCAGGGGTAGGGCCAGGTAATGTAAAGCTTGAAGCTTATTCAATTCTATGGGCCTTCTTTAAGAAAAGGAATATAAAAATGTAAATTCAAAATTAGATACAGACACGACTATGTATTTAGAATGTGAAAAGAAACCACAATTAATTATAAATTTTAAAAAGCTAATATAAACATCGCAGAAGTCATAAAAATAACAATATTTTAATTATTTGATTGCCTGAAACAATACATTTTCCCTAAATTTTGTGGCTGCCTACTCTTTGACTACTTCTTTATATGACAACGATTTTGTGATAACTTTTTCTATCGAGAGAATAGCATGAAAATTTGATCTTTGCTACAGATCATCAGGATTACTTTCTTGTTATTGATAGTTAGACTGAATAAAAGAGACCAACATCACACACAGACATTCTTGCTTCTTTTTTAGTACTGCTTCAAGTTTGGGTCTTACAAACAGATTTCTGATAAATTCTATTTTATGAAATGCTTATGAAAAAATAAAAAATACATAGAGCGAGTTTATAGTTGTGTATGTCGCATTACTGAGTATATTCCTGACAAGGGAAGCTTCCATTTTGATTAGGCATTGACAAGAACTGAAACCTCTGCTTTAGTTTTACTTGTCTGATGATTAGTTCTGGCTTCAAACATTTTATGTTTTTCTTAAATTTGTTATTTCTTTTCTCCTCTTTAATTATATCCCCCTTCCACTCCTGATCTATGGATGTTGCCATTTCCCCTTGAGAACTGGATCTCTGAAGACAGGGTGTCTCCTCCCACAGGCTCGCAGCATGTATCTGGGGCCTGGGGCCTGGAGCCTGGGGCCCCCGGGGCACAAACCCGGGACTTTCTGTGTGTAAAGCAGACATGCTAACCACTACACTATGGAGCCACCTCTGGTTCCAAACATTTTAAACATTTATTTCTTCTTCACTATCCAGATCCTTTCTTGCCTTTTACTGGAGAACTTGTTCAAATCTCAATGTGACCTCTGGCCCTGTATCTTTGTGTTACATGTTAAGTAAGTTAGCACACTTAATGATGGGTATGTTTCTGAAAGCCATTCTTACATGCAATAATTATTCATGGAAATTAATGAAAACCACATTAATATATCCCATTAAACCCAGACTAAATGTATCACCAAATCAAATTCCGTGCAGCCAGATCTCCAAAAAGACCATGGACATTCCATGATAAATGGATAAGTAGGGCAAAGGGGATGTTGGAATAGAGTCATCAACTTCAACTGATTTCAGTGAAAATATCTCCCAACCCCCAAATTTTACCAATCATATGATCATTTAAATACATTGTCAGTGTCCTTCATAGACCATTGGAAAGGAGTCTTTGTGAGCAAGGGACCCTACGCTTTACCTTCATGGTCTATCTGCCTCTGGACTCACATAATCTATGTCATGGTGTCTGGTGGTGCAGATTTCCTACCTTTTCACTGCTGCTGGCATCTCCTACTCTCACCAAACTCATAGCACTGAGTTGCATCTCTGCCTCCTTGGGCTCATTTCCTTCTGTCTCTTCTTTTAGATTATTTCTCCCATCCTATCCTGGGTCCTTTATTATCTCTAACGATCTAGAGCATTTAAAAGCATCCCTCAAATCTTTCACCTTCTCCTGAAGCCCATGTCTGTTGCTTCACATCCAGAGCACCCATGATTGATGAATGTCTCAGGCAGAGTGACAAAGAGCACCATCCCAGCCTACCGGTCACTGGATGTTCCTCCAGGACTTCATCTCCTACAGGTCTAGTTGGAACCCTCTGGTTTGGTTCCAGAAAACTGCTGCAGCAATGCCATTTGGGCCCCTGGGAATGCCATTTTAAGCTGAGTGTTCCCTATCTGTCAGTTGTAACCCATCTAGGAGGCATTCAGCAGAAAACACTAGTCCTTTCCAACCTCTGTAATAGACAATAAGAGCAGAGAGATCTTTAAGTAGAATATTCTAAACCTTACTCCTGTTCTTGCTTTATTATCTTAAGAGATTATTTTTTTCCTCAGATTTCTGTCTGCAGACTCGTTGTGATCTTGACAATCTCTTCAAAATTTCACTCCTTTTTGGAGACAGTAGAGCGAGTGTGAAGAGCATCAGGATAATACTGCGCTCCAGGGAACCTTGGGATGGAGGGGTGGGAGTGGTTCCTGAGATGAGCTGTTATGTCTGATATCCAGCAAACGTCTTTCAGTCACGTCCACAAATAAACTGTTTAATTAAAAAAAAAAAATCAACTCTCTTCTTCCTATCCCCATTTCTTCTCTTTATCTAACTTCTAAACATAATCCAATCATAGGTTTGAGTAATTTAATTAATTAAATGGCCACCACTTCCTTAAAAAACAGTATCTATTCCTGGTTAGCTAATTTATTTTGAAGCAAATTAAACATTTAGAAAAATGGTTTGTGTCCCCGTATGCATATTAACATTACCTGTGCAGAGGAGATGTGGCTTCTGGCCAGCTAGGTCCCAGCTGTAACTTGCTCATTCCAAGCAATGTAGTTCAGAGAGACATACGTCTCTCAGTTAATAACACCTACTTTTTATTTATTGCATTGCAACTTTCAAAATAACTTTTTAGAATTTCTAATTTAGTCCCTAGAAGAAGTAACCCTGTAAAATAGGCAGCAGATAAGGATAATAATAATTCTCATATTATTTATTCAACAAATATTGAGTGTATAGCACTAGTCTAGCCACTAAGGGAAGAAGAGGAAAGAAATTTGGTCCCTGCTCTCATCATATTGGGGAACCATTGTTCAGATCAATGAATGGATTGACTTGCTCAAAGCCATGTGGATCTTTTGACTCTTTTCTCATTGCTTTTTGACTACAGGTGCTAGGAAAAGAACCTTTTCATTAGAAGAGTCCTGGGGCTAGCCTGACAAAATGCAAGGAGTGTCAAAAGTACCTGTCAAGGACAAAGTGAGTACTTCTAGGATGCATTGGCTTGAGGTGGCCTTGTATCTTGTAATAGTTTCCTGTAGCTGCTGTATCTAATTACCACAAACTTGGAGATTTAAAGCAATAGAAATTTGTCCTCTCACAATTCTGGAGGCCAGAAGTCTGAAATCAGTATCACTGGCCAAAATCAGTTGGCTGCACTTCCTCCAGAGGCTTTAGGAGAGAATCTGTTCTTTGTCATTTCCAGCTTCTTGTTGCTGCTAGCATTCCTTGGCTTGTGCCCACATCACTCCAATTTTCAGGGTCAACATCTTTGAATCACTCCCTGCTCCACCTTCACATCATCTCCTCCTGCGTGTGTACATACATGGGCATGGTGAAATTTCCCTCTGTCTCTCTCTTATGAAGACATTTATTATGGTATTTAGGGGTCACCTGGGTAATCCAGCATATCTCCCCCCATCTCAAGGTCCTTAACACAACTGCAAAGGTTTTTATCCAAAAAAGGTAACATTTATAGTTTCCAGGGATAGTTGGGGGCCATTACTCAGCCTACTACAAATGTGAAAACCAAAATACACTTTGAGAAGAGGTTATAAATATTTATCTTCTAACCCCGAAAGAAGCCTCATTCAGTGGCTAGAACACTGGACTGAGAAGAGAGCTTGTAGAATCCAGCCCAAAGGAAGCCCAGAGAAGGAAGAGCCTTTCAGAAGTTACTTGTGAGAGCTAAAAGCCATAGATGGATCTGGCCTCTTGCATTTCAGTCGAGGGCTCTTTTTGCAACGAAGTTTTTTACTGAGATCAGGAATGGGCACTCTGCACATACAGGTCCCTTACTCTCTGCTCCCACTCCCCTCTTGGGCTTCTCTCCAAAGCCCTGTCTTACTCCTATCTTACTCAACTACTGTTGCTGCAGGAGGTGCCACTGGAGGTGGGGTGGGAGGTTCTAGCTTCTTCTGGGGAGGGAGCAGTGTAGAAGCTGTTCATCTGGCAGTAGGGAAGATCCTTGGCCTTGTCCCAGTGAGACCACTGGCAACCATTACTTCTCCCTTCACCTTTGAGCAAAACTCTGACAAAACTTCCAGGGGATTGATCTCAGTGTTGCCAAGGCCGATGAGGGCCCAGAGCAAAGACACTGCCACATTTCATTAGAGCCAGGCTCCAAGGTCAAGGATCTGTGAATGCAGAAACAGAGGAGACTTTCAAGTGGAAATTCAGAACCGCTAAAGAGTCTTGGTTCTTTAAAAGGAGTTTTCTTCTTAGTGACCGACTAGATGGAAATTCTGGAAGTTTTATGTCACACAGCTTAAAAGCCCAATAGCAGTGGACTCACCTCAAAGAACAAACCCATCTGAAAGAAACCTCATCTTCTCCAAACTAGCTTCTCCTGCCTGAATGTCTGCTAATAGCCCAACTGTGGTCTGTCACCCAGGCCACAAACCTGGGAGTGGTCTTTCATTCTCCCTTGTTTTTGATATCTTAGGGCTTGATGAATCTTAGAGACGTGATCTCTGCAATTCATCTCACATCAGTCCCTCCCTTTTCATCTTCATCACCCTGTTTCCGGCCCTCACTGACATCTCCCCTCTTCATTTTAATTACAAAAGTAGCACACACTTGTTTTATAAGGGGGCAAGAACAAAGGAATACAGATCTAGAAGCTGTAAAAGATACGGAAACAAATTCTCCTGTAGAGCCTCCTTGATTTTGGCCCAGTGAAACAGATTATGGACTTCTGACTTCTACGACTGTAAGAGAGTACATGTCTGTTCTTTTAAGCCACAAAGTTTGTGGTAATTTGTTACAGCAGCCATAGGAAACTAATACAGGTTGTTCCTAACTGACTGGACTCATAAATATTTTATAACCGCTACCTCTTGACAGGAACCTATGACTCTAATCTCCCTTTGCTTCAGTCTGTTTCATGGCCACTCCTCTGATCCAGGGCCTTTAATGACTCTCCAATTCTGGAAAATGAAATTAAAATTCTTTAGCTCAAAAACGCTCTACTATGCACTTGCTCTAACCATCTTTTTTGCTTTAAAATGGACTATTCTATGACCACCCCCACCTTCAACACTTCCTACATTCATTATGTGGCTCACAAGATTTTCTGTATATGAAATGTCTTCCTTAGCCCATCTATACTGATGGTATTTTAAGCTTCAGCTCAAGTGGGACCTCTCCCAAAAAGGCCCCTCTGTCCGCAGCCCACCCTCAGCAAGATGTGATCTCTGCCTTCTTTGAACATGCATACCACTTTGCATCTTTCTTGTGACGAATATCAATTCTACTTTTATATGAGTTATATATTTACATATTAAATGTCTAGCACTTAAATAATTTGCTCAATTACTTGTTCATTAAATATTTGTTGAATTAAGTTGAAATGTGAGCTCTGCTATAGAACAAGGCCTACTTTCTGCCTGTGTTATAATTTGATACCCATGATGAGATGAAAACACCACTGATTTTAACAATGAAAGATGATCATAGAAAATGAGGGCAGAGTAATCTAGGCTTAAATTATACTTCCAGTTTTTTCAATCTCATCTCTGCATTGTGCCTTTAGAGATTCAAGAGTAAATAAGATAGTGATTCATGAGAAAAGGACTTGAGAGTCTTCTCTGGTCTCAAACTCAATAACGACTTCTCACTGTGATTCTATCACTGAAAATGCTAATGGGGTCCCAGGCTGCATGTACAGGAGTGCAAGTCCAGCACAGAGAGTGGATCGTCTCATCGTTCTTTCAAATGCATCTTCTGCGGGAGATTTGCTCAATGTGATTGTTGTTTCGTAAAACTGGTACAGCACCAGAATGACCTGGGAAGCTGTTACAATGTACAGATTTCCAGATCCCATATCCAAGAAATTCTGAATGAACAGGTTAAGGAAGAGCTTAGAGATCTATATTTTAACCAGCATAAATTGTTTGAGGTTCTAAAAAAAAATCCTTAAGGTTGTTTCCAGTTCTGGAGTTCTATTATTCAGAATATTATATCTAGTTTCTGGTTCTGTGGTCTTAGGCTGTCAGCTTATCATTTCTGCTCATTCTCACCATAGTCAGTCCCAAGTTTTGGTGTTCTGATGCTCTAGCTCTGGGAGAGGAAACACCTATAAATTGGCCAAAAGGTAAGGTTTGGGGTTTTAACTGGTTATTTTAGAGTCAATCACTTGATGCACCAAGCCTCAGTTTTCCCATCAGTAATGAGAGCTATAACTCACAAGTCTAGTCACTCAATTTTGTAGTTTGGACTTCAAAGAGGAAGAAGGCAATTCAGATGGAGGTAGAAAAGCAAATGTTTGGTAAACAAATGTTTGCTGGGCCATCTTCAACAACAGCACACAGAGAGCACTTGGATCAAACAAGGGCCTTGCTCGGTTCCTCCTTGTCAATCACATACTACAGCATATTAAACAACAGTAATCCATGATGATAGCCTCCCTTCCTGGAGCAGGTCCATTAGAGCTATAACTCACAAGTCCAGTCACTCAGATGTGTATGAACCAGATGATATTATCGCAGCAAAGGAGCCACCAAAGACAAAAGTACACAGTGTTATCGGGTGGCCTGGGTACCTGAAGGCGAAAGACGCCAGGGGGCAGTGGCAGAGATAGAACTGGTATCTTGTCAAAGCTTATCCTGCATTCTAGAAGGAGACTTGAATGGTTAAAAGAAGTCTTGTTGCCCACAACCCTTTCCTCACCCCAGAGGCGGAGCAGCATTAGCTGTTCCCAGTGCTTGGCGTGGAAAATCCAAAGTGGCAGATGGACATTAAGGCTGGGGAGCAAGACGTCCTGGCCCTCTCGCTCTGCCCATTCTAGTTTCAGAGATTCACTGCTGCCTTCTAAACAAACAAAGCCACTTGTGATTTAAAAGTCTAGTCCAGACAGATGACCAAGAGGAAGGAGTCATTTTTCAGCCTTAATACTATTTGTTTACCATGTGTCCATTGTCATTAACCCCTAAGACTGGAAGCAGACTGGCCCATTTCATTTTCTGATTATCTGGTTTACAACATTGTTAAAATTAATTGAGCACTCATCTCAGCGTATACTGAGCAGGCCATGTGGAGGAGGCAGTGTTCCTGGAAAAATACTGGCACAGGGTCTGAGTGTGATCTCCCAGTCAGTGAAGTGCAGCCTGGCCCCAGTCCCACACAGGTCATGGAAACTTTGCAAGGATGGTTTTGTGTTTGCAGTGGGCACTACCTGTCCTTAGCACTGTTGTTCCTCAGCAGAAGGCATCTGAGGACTGAAGCAGTGCTTGAAGTAGGAAAGGAGGGAGTAAGCCAATTCCACATTTATTTCTTTCGTGTTAAAGAATAAATGGAGAATTTCTGTTGGGGATGATGACAAAGTATTGCAAATGATGACAAAATTTAGATAGTAGATAGTTGCATGATATTGCTGAATGTACTTAATGCCATTGAATTGTACACTTAGAAATAATTAAAATTTTGTGGGTATTTTTATGCTATGTGTATTTTATCACAATTTTTAAAGGAGAAATAGGGAGGGAGATAATTAACAAACACTTGCAAGGGGGAGCAGTTTGCCACCACAAAATCTACCTTTTTGGGACATTGACTATTTTAATCTGGTTATTTTTAAGAAACAAAAGACTCAAGAAGAACCTTTGACCTTCCCCCATTAACTGCTTAAAGGAATTTGGATAGAGGACCTCTTCCAGGAAGGGAGGCTATCGTCATGGGTTACTGTCGTTTAATATGACCTAGTGTGTGATCGACACAGGGAGGGACCGAGCAAGGTCCTTGTTTGATCTTAGTGTTCTCTGTGTGCCTTTGTTGGAGATGGCTCAGCAAATATTTGTTTACCAAACATTTGCTTTTCTACTTCCATCTGAATTGCCTTCTTCCTCTTTGAAGTCCAAACTACAACCCCCCTTTTTCTTTAACTCAAGATGGCATATAAGCCCTAGCTGCCTGATTTGTCCTCCAGCCCCGTATTCTTATAGAACTTCTGAACATACATACATAATTAAATTTCCTTATTTTCTCCTATTAATCTGTTTCATGTCAATTTGATTATTAGACCAGCCAGGAGAGCTAAGATGAAAAGAGGTAAAATTTTCCCCTCTCCAACACCAGCCACCTTGTTTCTTCTTGATTTTAAATGGCATGCTGAACAAGTAACCTTCTGTCCTTTCCGTAGGATTGATTTATCTTGGGAGCAATGACAAAAGCTGCCTCTTGACAAAAGCTGTTCAATCTAATTCTGGGACATTTGAGAGCAAATAGAGCTTCTCTAACTCCTAATATTTCGTTACATTTTAGAAAGGGTTGAATACTTTTTATCCTCCAAAAGATGGACCTAAGAGTTAGTCTCTGGGCTAGACTGCCTTACTTTTCCTGTGGAAATGATAAATGGTTTATCCCATTTGGTGTAGGTACTTGATGAATTTGTTTGGATGCCAACTGCCCACCTTTTTTTTTTACTTCCCGAACTGAATACTTCAGTGCAGAGCTGTAAAAGAGAAAGGCTTCTGAATTTCTGGTCCAGATTCACTTTACTTTGCTGTATCTGGGCCTATGAATGTCTTCACCACCCAGAGTTCAGAGATATAGAATTGCAAGGTTGGAAGAGACCTGAAAGTTCTCCTTGTTTACACCAATACATGTCAAATGGTCACAGTCTTTGATCAGACACATCTGGTGGGTTCCTATATTTGAGAAAGGTTGCACCCATGACCATTACTAACTAACCCTGTCTCCTCAGAGAGTCCCTCAAAGTTTCACATTTTTAAGGCCTTTTCCACCAATCTAGAGATTTATAGTTCTATTATCTCTGTACTGGGTTCATATTACGTTATTTTAATATTTTAGAGATATCTATTTGGTTTGGAAATTTCAGTTCAATTCAGATTTTCTACTCATAATTTCTAGCTGAAAATTACATATGAAAGCTGAGTCACCCCTCTTGCTTCTGGATCCTACTGGCTGTTTCCAAGGCCTTTCTCATTATTCAAACCACTACTCATTCACATGAACACCAAAAACAACACTTGATGGTTGTGGAAGGTTTTCATCCTCAGAGGTCATAAAATGCGTCAGAATACTTTCTGTTTATCACCTGCACTAAGGATTTATGACTGCCCATTTGTTATATTTCTAGCCACTGTGTTCTGAAGAAAAGCTTCACTCTGCCCTGAGGTAAGGAAAACTTCTTTATTCATATCGAAGATGATAGCAAATAAAGGGCACGAATTATTTTAAATCCCACTTTGGGCATGTTCAGAATGAAAAATCTTATTGAAATAAGACCTTTAAAGTTCTTCCTTTCACTGTTCTTTTGGAAAGATATTTTACAGATGGTACAGACACCCTGAGATGCTGCCTGGTCTGAAATCTTTTATCTGTAGCTTTAAAAGTCCAAAGGGTATGACATATGGAAAAGAGAAACCAGACGTGGGAAGGCATGACTAGAGACAGGAACAGGAATGTAAATTTTATGAGTGGTTCTTGCCTCAAAATATTTCTGGTCAGTTTCTATCTATGGAGTACCACATTTGGGTATAAGATGAAGATTGCATATGGAACAATTAAGAGCAGATGTGAATTCTTGATAGTAATTTCCAGTCCTTAACCAAAATCACACTTTTAAAAGAAATGAAGGAGGTGGGTTTTTATTTGTACATAGTCAGGGTTGGTGTAGATTGAACTGTATCCCCATCTAAATTTATATATTGAAGTCCTAACCCCCAGTATCTCAGAGTGTGACTTTATGTGGAAAGTGGATTATTACAAATGCAAATAGTTAAAATGAGGTCATAATGGAATAGAACTGGTCTCTAATCCAACATGACTGATGTCCTAAAAGGGGAAATTTGGACACAGACACAAATACAGAGAGAGGGAAAATGATATGAAGACATAGGGATAAGACAACCATCTTCAAGGAACACCAAAGATTACCAGGAAACCATCAGAAGCTAGGAGAGAAACATGAAACAGATCCTTCTCTCTGTTAAAAACAAGACAACAGTTTCCAAATTTATGGTAAGCCCCATATCATCAAACTGAGACTTAACTTAATTACAGTTTTGGCTCTCCCAGATATGGAATCTTAAACTAGTTAATCAGAAATCACCTGGTCAATACTAGTTAGGTAATCTGTATGCTAGGCCCCTGCCATTCCTATAAGGAAAATAAACTTGAAATAACCAACCTACCTTTTTGCCTGGTATAACCTCCTTGTTCCTGTTCCCTTCGGCCTATGAAAGTCTTTCATTTTGTTAGCGCCTTGAAGCTCTTTTCTGTCTGCTAGGTTGGATGCTGCCTGATTCATAAATCATTGAATACAGCCAATAAGATCTTTAAAATCTACTCAGTTGAATTTTGTTTTTTAACACCTCATAGCCCTCAGGAAGAACCAGCCTTATCGACACCTTGATCCCAAATGTCTAGCCACCAGAACTGTGAGAAAATAAATTTCTCTTGCTGCAGCCACACAGTTCATGGGTCCTTGTTGTGGCAGCCTGAGCTGACTTACACAATGATCAAGGTGAAAGCACCCAGTGCTGTACGTTGTTTTGCAAAGAATCACAGAAGTTGTCGTATCTAATGGTGCAACTTTATTTTCAAAGCATTTATGATTAGAAACGTTTCTTTACATTTTGATTTTTATCCTATTACTCATATACACTCCTTATGTACATATGTAGATTTTTATGTAACTCACAGAGTCTTTCTCTACTCCTGACGTATGATGTTTGAGATTCCTATACTCAGCCCTTGAAAATATCTCCAAAGACTTAAGGATCTCGGCATCTCAGTTCTATTACCTTAAAATATCACATCCAGATTCCTTGTGACATAGTCTGCCTTTGGCCTTCATATCTGTCCATCCTTTGTCTTGAAGAGCTCCTTGCATACCTCCATCATTTTTAAAAGTTTGAGATAAAGGTCATATTTATATTTTGAAATATGTATACATATTCTATAGTAAATTATTGATAAGTTAACAAAACTTTGCCCTCACTATGGAACTTATTCATAATCATTTTTAGCGAGAATGGTATGATTGAATATACTTCATTATTTTAGAATACATTGGTTTAATTCTTGTGATACAGTGATTCTAATTCAGATTATAGATTTCGTTCCTTTCATCCCTCCTTCTCTCTTTTTTTTTTCTTCCTTCAATACTTGGCATTATTGCTTATTGAAACTGAAAAAAATTCCCTCACAAAGATGCACAGAACCAGATGGAAAAAGTGCCCCTTTAGAGGCTCATTTTCATTTTACTCCACTGATTATGCAAAGATTTTTGCTTAAATTCTGCTGCTAAATTTCATCTCCTCTGATATCAATCAGTTGCTCTTCCTAACTAATCATATTTTTATGCTTTTAACAAATAGGTTCGAAAAGCACTAAAACTCTGTGCAAAAGAATTTTCAACAGATTTTTATAGTTTCTTTAAGTGCACAGATATGAGAGCTTTTATAGGTGACACAGATTTTTTTCAGGTAAAAAAAAAAATCATGTAAATGTGAAACTGTTTCCAAATATCCACTATCAAATTGTACTTTTCAAAACATGTATCTCATCAAAAAGCACTTTCTCATAGATTCGCCAACTTTTTTTCAAATCCAATAGGTCAACTCCAATTTTTAAAATAACTCACGATATGGGCAGGTAAAGGACTTACTCAGGGAAGAGGAAAAATGTCAGCTCTTCCATTTTCTTCACATTCTCTTGTGTTTGCATTATTACTATCCTCAGTTGACTATTTGGTCTGTTCGGACATTTCTAATTGAAAGTTTTCTGTGGTAAAGACATGGGCAATTTCTTGAAGGAATTGTTTTAACCCACTTGTTCATTTGTGAAGATCAATTTAGTTATATCTAGATAACATGACCCACAATTTCACTTAACCATGAATGTGTCTACTGCAATATCTTTCAATATCCTGACAGCTCATGGCTAAATGAGAAGCTGTCATCAACCTCCTTGATCAAAGAGTCTCTATTGTTTTCTTAAGATACTGAGAATAGTACAAGGGTCCCATGCCTGCATTTGGGACACACAGACTAAGTGAGGATGCCAATTCTAACATGCACATTAGTATTAGTTAAGTTAAATTTCTTTCTTTTTTTCTTTAGCTAAAACTAAATATAAATGAAAGTTCTAACATTTTCTTCCGCACCCCAGTGGATCAACATTGAACACTCCATTTTGGAGATCACTGATCTAAATCAACATAACAAGATCACAGGACCAAGAGAAATGTAGAAAATTCCTTGTTAAAGAAGGGCAATGAAATTTCATAATACTTTTTATTAGATTCCACCATATTGCTTACAATAGCTTTGGGAAACACAAGAGTGATATGGATCACCATTGTCCAGTCAAGGACACTCACAGTAAGGCATCCAGGTCAGGTCCAGGATGTGCCCTACTGGGACCATCTCTGTTATATTACCTCAGGTCACTAAGTGAATCTGCTCCATTTTCATAAAGCTGCACTGCCCTTGTGTTGTGGCTCCAGTGAAGCCTCTAAAGATAAGCCAGAATATCCAACAGCAAACAAATTACCAAGTCTATCAGACTCATTTGTTAGGATTTCGTCTTGGTCGATTAAAAAATAGCTTTCAAAAGCACTCATAAAATCTTTTGCAGGGCTCATATGGTAATGTTCAAGATGTCTCTACTGATTCCTTGACCACAATTAAGGAAAACAAAACAAACAAAATAAAAATCTCTCTATTTCCCAGAACTCTGAGGATATCGCAAACACTGTTGAGGTGCAATAAATTAGAAACACACACACACATACACACACATACACACACACACACACACACACAACTCGCCTCTACATGGATTTGTTTCTGAGTGATGTGCAAGTGAATAAAAAAATTGTTTGTTAAATATATGTGCTAGTATGAGTGGGTAGTGGTTATCAGCTTTAAATACTTCATGTAATATGAATTGCAAGTTAACAAGGCTCTTGACAAGTGATTTTTTTTTTTTTTGAAAAGTGATACCATAGAAGAAATGTGGTCCCAGAATTTCCTGCATCAGTGTTACCTGGTAAGGTCATTATTCCAGGATTCTGATGTAACAGAGTAGTAACAGGGCTTCCTCATGTGATTTTATGGCCACTGAAGTTTAAGAACCATTGATCTAGGATGTGCGTCAATAGGAATAAAGATGTCAACCCAAATATACACACACTGCAGATCTGCTGTCCCAGAAACAATGACTTCTTTCTTTCACATCCATTCACATCTTTTCATGTCATAATACCTTGGCAGTTATTGCAACAACGAATCTGTTTCTTCCAGACTCTCTTGGCTGACATTCTCATCACATGCCACCTGTGTCACTTCCCATTAGGTTCTTTGGATGAGGCATGGCACTTGTCACAGACTGACACGCATTGGGGCAGAAGCTTGATAGAACGGGCTGAGGCAAGCAAAAAAAATATACAATGAACCAAGATACAGCCTTTCTAGAAACCCCTGTCGAACAAAACCAACTCTGTGAGACAGGACTTTGGGGCCAGCTTGGCCACTGATGGAGGCGAAAACTGGCAGATCTGGAGCTGGAATGCTAGAACAATGTGAACAGTGACAGTTGGCCCAGAACCTAGTTTCTTTGACCCAGTTTCCCAAGTGTTCTGCAGAACACTGATTCTACTCGATGTTCCGGAAACAAGGGTCTCATGGTTAAAACCCTTTCTTGGACATTCTAAATTCTTTTTTTTTTTAACTTTCTATTTTGAAATAATTATAGATTCTCAGGAAGTTGCAAAATAGTTCACAATAGTTCTATGAAACTTTCACCCAGATGTCCCTATGGGGACATTTATGTAGCTGTAGCACAGCATCAGCCAGGAAATTGACAGTGGGACACTACTATTAACTTAACTACAGGCCTTATTTAGTTTTCCCTATTTTTTATATGCTTTCATTTATGCGTGTGTATATAGTTCTATGCAATTTTATCCTATGTATAGATTCACATAACCCTAACCACAATCAAGATACAGAACTATTCCATCACCGCAAAGGGGCTCCCTTTTGCTCCCCCTTTGTACACCATCCCCATCTGTCTTCTGGCAACCACTGGTCAGCTCTTTCTATTTATAATTTTGTCATGTCAAGAATGTTATATAAATGGAATCAATACAGTATGTAACCTTTTTAAATCAATTTTTCTCACTTGGCATAATACCCTTAAGTTTGGTTCAGGTTGTTGCATGAACTTATTCTCTGATATTTCTGAATAATTAATATTTCATGATATGGATGTACCATAGTTTGTTTAATCATTCACTCACTGAAAGATATTTGGGTTGTTTCCAGTTTCTGACTATGAATAAAGATGTTATGAACATTTGTGTGCAGGTTTTTATTTCAACGTAAATTTTCATTTCTCCAAGATAAATGCCAAGAATATAGTTGCTTGGTATAGTAGTTGCATGTTTAGTTATATAAGAAACTGCCAAGTGAAGCATTTTATATTCCCTCCAGGATCCAGTTTCTCTGCATCTTCACCGACATTATTATTGTTTTTTTATTTTTGCTATTCTAACAGGTATGCATTGATAACTCATTGCAATTTTAATTTGCAGTTCCCTAATGGCTAACGATGTTGAATATCTTTTTCATGCACTTATTATTCATCTGTATCTCCTCTATGGTGAAATATCTGTTTGTGTATTTTGCTCATTTTATAATTGGATTTTTTGTTTTATTACTGTTGAGTTTGAGAGTGCTTTCTATATTCTAGGTTCTAGTCATTTGTTCGCTATGTAGTTTGCAAATACTTATTTCCAGGAGTAGGTTATCTTTTTATTCTCTTAATTGGATCTTTCACAGCACAAAAGCTTTTAAATTTTGATGAAGTCCAATTTACTTTTTCTTTTATAGATTGTGCTTCTGGTATCGTGTCTAATAACCTTTCACCTGGTCCTTGGCTCTAAAACTTTTCTTTTATGTTTTCTTCTGAAGGTTTTATAATTTTACTTTTACATTTAAATTTGTTTAAATGTAATATATAGTCCTAGTTTTATGTTTAAATCCATAATCCACTTTGAGTTAATTTTTATATAAAACATGAAATTTAGGTTGAGGCTCACCCTCAATGTTTTTTAACATAGGGCTAAGTTAAAAAGCCCTTTTTAATTTAGGGCTAAAGTTCTATAATCAAAGGCATCTATTTTTAAGTTTAACCTGGGTTCCCCAAACTTGGCATCTCATCATGAAGCAAAAATTTATTGGACACTTTCTGTGTATAGGCATGGGGCAGGGCATTGGGATATAGGCAGAATCTCTGTTTTTTATAAACTGTTTGTTTGTATACATCTAGTTTGTACAACAGCCTCGGAACTGTATTTTGTGAAATCTTATGGCAATCCTTCAGGAAATTCTGCTTGAAACAGAGGACAGTTTCAGAGACTGAGTCAGATACTAGTGTAAGCAAGGAGAGAAGCAAAACCAGAATGGATACGAAATCAAAATCAGGCAAAAGCCAGCATCTGTGTAATGATTAGGTGGACAGCCAGAGGAGAGAAAGAACGATTAGTGAGATTGTTTTATGAACTATATAAATGTCTAACCAATGTACTGTATATCTGAAACTAATTAAATAAAATTTTAAAAAGAATTAATATAGTGGGAAAAAAAGCAAGAGGGTAGAGAAAGGAGTGAGGACTCAGGAGCTGGGGAGAGAATGCCGGGGACGAGGCACATTCTGGTGCACTGCTGCTGTCCATGCCCCACCTTCTCCACTTTTGACGATCACAGGTGCCTTTTTCTTTTCTTATTTGCTAGGTTCCTCAATGTTAGTATCTGGCTACAACCAGCTATGTTATATATGTGTGTGTGTTGGTATATGTATTATATGTATATATACATACATATATACACATATACAGAAACATGTACGACACACACATAACACACATACATCACATACACATATTATGATATGTGTATATCATACATACACACACTTAAAACTTTTTTTTAATATAAGAATGTTTCCTAGTCTCTACCATTTCGGTGGTAAAACCTGCGGTCACAGCAACCCTCACAACACATTTATCTGGCATTTCCAGATGCCTCACATCCTCTCCTATCATTAACGAAGCTCCCCCGGGCTTTCCTGATGACTTTAAAAATGACGCCTGCACTCTTTTCCATTCCAGCTCATAGTGGCAACACCTCACCTGGATGTTGGTGTCAGGGGCGCTGCTCACATTGCTGGCTCTCACTCTGTCCACACCGAGGGTACTGGTGCCCCTGCTGCAGCTGCACTGCCTCCAATGAGTGTAACTTTCAGTGTTTTCTCTCTGTTTTTTGCCCTTTTCTCTAGGACATGGACACTGGTGTCTGCGGCTGGCCTGCAGTGCAATGTCCATTACTCAGTCACCTTGCCCTCTGACCTGGACTCATGATATAAGGAACAAAATGTGTTCCCACTTGTCTTTCTGAGACACATCAGCTCCTCTTGCAAACAGATTTCTTGTGGGCCCCCCTGTCATTTAGAAATGCCCCTTACTTATCTGAATAATAGTTCTGGTTCTGGCCATTTACAAAAGAACTGACTGTTCCCAATTTTTCAGAAGGTAATTCTGAAAGTAAGTTGGTAAGCCAGTCATTTAGAATTTAGGCCTCATATCCCATAGCTAAAAATTATACATAATGACAAAGTCCTCAAGCCAGCACTCAAAAGCCTACTTATCCAAAATGTAGCTGAACTGAAGTAATAAAGCTATATGCTTAGCAATGTGTTTCCATTGGAATGCTCATCTTGTACCAAATGGGAAGCCAGGAAGATAGAGTGCAATAAATCTTGAACTTAAATTTATCTTGTTGTGATTTTGTGGCCAGGTACCAGTAAACCAGGCCCCTGAGGGTGAAGAAATCTTGGATGTTGATGCTCATGGAGTCATTTATCAAAACCTAGGAGCTTCCAAAGGAATGTGTAAAATGATAATTTAGTTCTATGGAAGTAGAGCCTCGATTTAATACCATCTACCAAAGTACTACAATATCTATCATCCTGGGATGATGTTGAAGACCCTAAATCAAGAAAAGATGACAGCACTCCTGTTGGGGGGTGGCACCAGGGTCTGGAGCAAGTCCATATGGGCAATAGATGGGCAGAAAGGCAGTTGGGGCTGGCAGAGGCAGTGTATTGTTGGCCACCTGGTTTGGGAAGGAGTTTTAATCCATTTTGATTACAACTGCATCATGTTCTCTGTTCCTGACAGATGGCTTTATCTTTTCCATTTGGCCACTCCCCATTTCTCTGTACAAGGACATCCTTATCTCACAGGGATGAAGAGAACAAGCCATTCATTAATATGAGGAAAAACAATATTAGAGAGATTGTCTTTAAAACCAACCAGATGGCAAAGAGGTTTCTTGGCCCAAGGTGGGAAGTAATGGATTGAGCACCTCCTATGTGCTGCTCACTATGCTATGCCTTTTCACTTGAATATCCTTATCTATATTCCTAAAAGTCCTAGGTTGTGGGCATTATTATTCGAATTTAATTGATGAAAACTGAAGCCTGAGGGGTTATGTTAGACTGAGACCAATAAGTGAGGGGCACTGAAGGGATTCAAACACAACTTCTCACTCCAGAGTGACACTCTTTCCACTACTCAGTACCTCCTTCTGTTGGAATAGAGCATTTCCATGTCATTGGCCTAGGAACAAATACCTTTTACTTATTGGTTTTTAACCAGTAAAAAAAATTACTCATAAAGCAAGAATGAACTCATTCTTAGCTACATATTTAATAGAGGGAAGGTGATAGATGTATGAAGTAGATTTGATGTTGAGTAGGCTTAGCTGTATGTTGCTGGTCAGACTGAATGAGAAGGCTGCAGTTTCTAAAGAGCCCTGGCAGACACTGGGCTCTTGTGAAACTGACACTGAGCTTCCCAACACTAACGGAGAATGAGCCCTCCTGCATTTGACTATGTGTGGCGTCCGGCTCAGGGCCAGGAAGAAGGGAAGATTATATGTATTATTTGATAATAGACAAAGAAACAAAAATGTCCTGTGCTGCAGAGGAATTGTCTGAGTTCTTTTAGATTACGAACAAAAGGGAGATGTAACATCTACGATCAGCACCAAAATTAAATCTAACCACAAAATCATACCAAAGTTAATATATAGAGAAGGGTTGTGTTTTCAGTTAGAAGACACAGACAAAAATCCTATTTCTTTGCAGTTCAGTCTCTTCAGTAACAGCTCCTCCTGGCGCCTGTGCTGCGTTAGAATCTCCCCCTAGTGGAAAGCTGGGACATGCCAGCATTGATGATCCTCTCGTTCAGAACAATAGAAATGTCTCAGGGTTTCTTTCCATTTTTAAATGTTTCTTTAGTTAGGGCTGAGCAAAAATTGATACCAAAACCAATGAATTTTTATGGAAGCCAGGTAATAGTAGAACTTTTTACCCTCCCTTCCTGAATATGCTCAGGAAATCCTAATAGAACATACACTCTGGAAAGTACAGATATGTGTGAATGGCCCCACTTGTACCTGTGCACATATTAGTCTCTGAATCCCTCACCTCCGAGGGGACCCAACAAACAATGCAACCCACGTGTGATCAGCAAGAACACAATGTGGACGATTGAATGGAATGGCCTTCTAATACCTGCTAAGACCTGACTCAGTCAGGTAGAATTCCACTTGAGCATCTGTACTTGCTTTCTGCTTGATGGTTGGCCTTGGTTTACACTCAAAAGGCTTCTGATAGTATGTGTCAAGTGACAGCTTTATATGACCCACTTCCTATTTTATTAATATGTGAGCAACCTGAGACAAATATGAGGAAGCCACTTACTTTAAATCACAGCAAAAGGTTGAGCATATGACTGCTATCAGAAAGAATGGGGCACGTTCTCATCACATCAAGCTGGCTGCCAGCTGTGCCACGGAGCAACCCTTAATGAGAACTGACTCTCTCTCCCCTGATGTGTTGAAAAGAGGGGGACTGATCACTCTCCTGACCAAATACCCAACTCCCTCTTGGAGCTATCTGACTCGCTGTTAACTTGGACCCTTCCAGGACACCGAACATCCTGTACTAACCCAACCTCAAGAAGAGGGAATAAAAGAATGAAACACACTTTCTAGGCTGAAAACGTTTTCCGTTAGAGACCTCAGTACAGGTAACCCCTTTGAATTCAAAAGCAGTGAAACTTTTGATATTAGGAAACAGGAAAATTACCACAGAGGAAAGAGCCTTTGAAAAAAGTTAAAATTTTTCTGGAGAGCATTTATCCCTATCAATGTGCTAGCATCAGTGTGGGGACATATGTTGCAAAAAGTCATCATACAGCAATCAGTAGTATCCAGCTCCCACACGCACACAAAAATCCTTCATGAGTTTGGGCATTATTAGTATTAAAAGAAAGAAATAATGAAAGTTGATATCAGCATGTTTTAGGAGCTGAATTTTGAGAATTTGCTGTTATAGAAGTTGAGTGTTCTGAGGTTAGCATATGAGCTCGGATATGGAGATGACAATCAGATCGGAGAGACTTGAGAAGAGCACTTGGGAGGCTGGAGATAAAGTAGGACGTGGTAGCTACTAGCCACATGTGGCTGCTGAGCACTTCAAAGTGGTTACTCTGAATTGAGATGTGCTGAATTCAAAGATTATTACATATAAAAATATAGTGTAAAAATTCTCAGTATGCTTTTATATTAAGTACATGGTGAATTGATAATATTTTAGTTAAGAATATATTATTCAAGTTAATTTATCTATTTCCTTTTACTTTTTAAAAAATAAACGTTGTTTTTTAGAGCAGTTGCAGGTTCACAGCAAAGTTGAGCAGACAATACAGAGTGCCTAGTGACTTCGCCCCAATGCACCCGTAGCTTCCCCCACTGTGAACTTCCCTAACCAGAATGGTACATTTGGTACAACTGATGAACTTACGGTGACATATCATTATCATCCAAAGTTCATACCTTTTTTGCCTCTTGATATGGCTACTCAAAAATTTAAAACTCTATTTGAGGCATAATGTTTCTTTAGGGTAACATTGTTTTATACCTTTCCTGGTGGCAAATCCAAAACAAAGACCTTTGTATATGTTGGATGATAAGCCTACACATATAAAAGAATAACTGATCTTAGGGCCTTTTAGATCTTAACCAATTTAAAGCTGACCTTTATCCCTTCCTTTTCCAGTCAGTTAGGAAAGAAATTCCTCAGAGGAAGACCTTCACATCAGCTGACGGTCTTGTCTCAGACCCAGACTGCCTTTTAATCCATTCTCTGAAATTTGACGATTCAACAGCAGCTTGCCGTGGCTCCTCAGGCTGAGCTGGGAATCCCCCTGAAAAGAAAAGGAGCAGTCTTGAGTGTCTCTCAGGGTCTCTAGCTTCTGGCCCTGTTCCCTCAAAACACCAGTTTCAATCTCAAATCCCACAGGTAATGTGCTAGAACTGCTTCTCTCCCGTGTCCCTTCAAGGGCCTGGTCAGTCTGGGAGAGTCTGAGTGAAGGTAACAGTTGTAGCCGTTCTTTCTTTCTTGGCTCCCAAGAAACCACACTGAACACTTATCTTCAAGATTTTTTTCTCCCTACATCACTTTGTGCTTGGCTGGAGTTATATGGAAGACTTGTGCCATTAGCAGATTGGCTTTTCACACCTTACAAACCAACTCATGTGCTTACTCTCAGTGCTCACAGAATTCCCAGTCTAATTTCTTAAGTTGGCCAGCATTTCAGGCCATAATTGGCAGGAGTCTCTGTCCAAGGCCTGGTGAGAAGGGTCCGTTTGTCTAAAAGGATTAAGCAGAGCGCAGTCAGCTAAGCTTCCACGGAGACCATTTAATGACTACGGCTCTAATCCCTTACCAGGGTAGGCCTTGTTAGCAGCCACCAGTCACGACTGAGTTTCTTTATGACTGATGTTGCTAATTGGTGCCGCTCCAAGGATGCCATAGTCTATCTCTTCCCTGTAGTCTCTACTTTCCCTTCACAAACTCCATTTTCATTCCCTGAAGAACGTAAGCCCTCTCTCCCTCTCCTCCCCTCGCAGCCCACCTCCTGCTTCTCTCATTGCACCAGGTGAGCCTCTCAATGGCTCCCTTCAGATCCTATTGGAATTTCAGACAGGAAGTGGAGCTGTATTCACAGGCTCATGTCATCATTTTGGA
The DNA here is from genome assembly GCA_028627145.1 of Eidolon dupreanum. Taxonomy (NCBI): domain Eukaryota; kingdom Metazoa; phylum Chordata; class Mammalia; order Chiroptera; family Pteropodidae; genus Eidolon; species Eidolon dupreanum. The sequence continues at coordinate 54,842,869 of CM053508.1, forward strand.
AGAACTTACCTAAACAGAAGATTCACTTTCACAAAAGAAACTTCTACCAGAATGGGGAAAGCAGAGTCAATGTCTGGGTTTGTGAGCAACCTTTGCCTTTGCTTTTCTATGACTCAGAAAGTCCATTTACCTGTGGTTCCACCTTTTGATTCTGATTTAACACTTTTTCAGCTGGTAGTTCTAACACTCACTTTGATCCAAATACCATGATCAAAAGTTGGATTCCCCATAATGCCCTTCTGTATTGTTGAGATACTGTAATGATTTCTTTCTTCTACAGTAGAGCTACCTCTCTTGTCAATGAGCTGTCAGTTGAAAAAAAGAAGATCCTAACATATCAATATTTTATTTAAGATTTTTGTATTAGATTTATTAGTAAAACTGGTCTGTTGTTTTTCTGTCAAGTTTTGGTATCAGTGTTATACTAACTTTAGAAGGACACATTGGAAGCATTTATTTTCCTTACTTTAGAAAAGTTTTTAAAGTATTAGAATGATCTGTTTCTCAAAGATATAAAATAATTCAGTTGCAAAATTATCTGGACTTGGTGTTTGGACAATTTCTCAACTTCATATATGGTAATCCCCTATGTTTTCACATTTGTTTGCTTAGAGTTGAGCATAGAGTTTTCTTTTAATTTTCTCCATCTTTGTGTTATTCCCCCATTCTCCTTTCTAATTTTACATATTTGCATTTTGTTCCTCATTTTGAGAAGGAGGGAGGATATTAATAGTTGATTAGTTCATTTAAAAGCATTAGATTTTGAATTCTTTTTTTCTGAATATTTATTTTTAATTTATTAATTCAAATGTTCATTATTTCTTTCTTTTGCTTTCTGTAACTACCTTGTGATCTTTTCCAAACTTTTTGAGTTGAACAATTATTGCATTATTTCTATTATTTTTTTATTTACTAATACTAAGTGCTCAGGCCTAACAACTACCTCTAAGCACTGCTTTAATCACATCCTTAGGTTATAAAGCATAGGTTTTAGGTATATTCATAATTACTATTGTCTAAGTTTTCTATGCAAATGTGCTGTGCTCTCTACTCTGAATATCTACATACTTTAAGTTTTTGGCTTCTCTGTTTTGCAGTGAGCAGGATTGAGGAGGCGTGGTCTCAGCACACACAGATGGCTTATCCTAGTGTTTCATCTTATGACATCCATACATCCCCTGCCATTCTGAAATGACAAACTTTAGAATACCACTATAGACACAGTCCTTTTTCCCATGTTCTCTCCAGGAATTTAAACTTAATCGTTCCAAGTTCCAACTCTTGGTTGGGTTCTATGAAATTCTTTCATTTACTTTCAGAGATGTTAGGATCCTGCTTTAGATCTGCAGAGTTGATATTTTATGCATACGTTCAGTCAACCTTTATCAAGTGACAAGTGATGGTCTGATTGTTGGTATTCCTTGATCTTGTTACTCTCAGTCAGCTTCAAACATTCTTCACAATGGTTTGGGGTTGTAGGTATTATTTTCTGTGGGTTCCAGAAAGAGAAGGAGACAGATATGAGTTTATTCCATTACCTGTTATCAGATGCATCAATAATTTGTTGAGAATATTTGAAAAGTTTTTTAGACCCATGGCACTCATAGTAAACTTAAACTTGATTTCCAAGTTACCACCTTCCAAAAGAAAAAATTATCTAGGCTTAAACATCCTTAAGCATTAATTGCTATTTTATCTCCTAAATAATATTTATGCTTTATGCCTTTTATCTTCCATTGAGCTAGCAGAGTTTATCAGCCTGATTTATTCTGTTGAAAACATGGGGCAGGGCTGATCCCTGCCCTTGTCCAAAAAAAGTGCCCCAGCTCTCAGCCCTTTGCAGACTTGACTTTAAATTTGAAAATGTGCTAAGCGACTCTTGTTATTGCCTGAGGCTGTCTAAGGGGGCCTGACAACAACAGCTGAAGAAGAAGGTCTGGACATTTTTTTTTAACCTGAAAAAATTACTTTGGTTAACTATGAGCCTGCGTAAGAGGGGCCTTCAGTCTTTGGGTCACGCAGTTCCTATGGCATCCCTGGACGAGACTCACTCCAAAGAAGGGGAATCAAAAGGAATCATAAATCACACTGAAAGTTTTACATAAAATCGAGAATAATCAAATGGAATTGAGTGCCTTTCAGTCAGATTTTTTGCTTGAGGCCCTCTAATTCATCAGTGTTGATGGGTCTCTCATCCTAGGCTGGATGCTGTGGACTCCCAGAGAGAGCTTGGGGCTTGAGGCCAACTCTGCACTCAGGAAAGCCGAAGGCAGTGTCAGGTGAGTTTATACACACTTTTCAGCCACCTGCCTTATGTTATGATGCTTCGAAATGCCTCCAGGCCAGAGATTCACTTTAAAGCTGGCTCAGGCTTTTGAAATAAAAAATTCTCCTGCAGTAAGAGTTGGCAGACTCTCCTTTGGGGATGTGACAGATGTAAGAACCCTGGCCCTGTCTTCATACAGCTTTGGGTGGTGTAGTATCTTTGAATTTAGCCTCTATTTCCAGCATTTTCTGAAAGAGAAGAGTGTAACCAGGATAGGTTCCAAGGCAGATGGCTCTTCTATTTATTTTTTCAAAAGAGGATGTACGAAATGGAGAAAAAGTGATTATAGAGATAGTGGTAGGGATACATGATCTCTAAAGAACTGTGATTGTGTGGGGTGAGATCTCAAGAACAGGAAAGTCAATAAATGCAGGGGTAAGGACTTTACATAAATTGCTGGAAGATCTAGAACTGACTTCCAGAAAATGCTTTCCTTCTGGACCCAGCTCCCTTAAGAGGCAAGAATCACCCAGCTGGTCAAGGAGGTAGCAGATAGAGATAACAGAAGATAAAAAGATATAACTGTACATATTTGTATTATATATGCATATTGAGACAAAAGATGGCATAATGAGCCAAGAAAGTGGCTAGCGTATGAGTAAATCCAAAAAAATCGACTATATAAAAACAATGACAATAGAAATGAAATACAGCAACGATAGCATATAAATTGGAAAAGGTGTTAGGATTAACATGTTCAAAGGTCATTATGATGTAGAGAAGGAAGGAAACTTATTAATTAAATTTAGAATATGGTAAGTCAAGTATGCTTGTTAACATTCTAGGATAAGCTCTGGAAAAAGAGAATTAGATACATAATTTTCAAAGTAGTGAAAAAAATGAAAAGAAATCAGTTTAAAAATGTGCAAAAAAGAGAAAGGAAGAGATATAAAGAAAGTAAAATAGTTACAAAACACAGAATAAGATATAGAGATAAAATATTTCAGTGATTATATTTAAATGAAAATAGATTAAACGCCTCAGCTAAAAGTCAAAGGTGTCAAACTGTATTTAAAGTATTTAGTTAAATGCTCTTTACAAGAGACACATCTAAAACATAAGGATCAAAAGGTTCAAAGTATAGAATGAAAAAAGATACAGTAGACAAATCTAAAACATTTCTGTATTCATGAATTTACTTCAATTTTCTCTTTGGAACTTTTCTAATTCTTCTATTTCTCTTTCTACTTCTTAACTTAGATGTTTAACTTATTAAGTTTTAGCCTTTTTTCTTTCTCAATATAAGAACTTAAAATTACAAATTTTTCTTTAAATAATACTTTAGTTATAGCCTATACATTTTGGGGGACCGAAAGATTTTTTTTAACTGTATACCACTTGCTTTGAAAAATATTAATGCCATGGGGATAAACTCATAGGAATACATTGTTTAATATAAAAATCAAATTACAAAATATGAACAACATGATTTTAAAATCTCATAAAAATATAACTGTACATATTTGTATCATAGATGCATAGGAAAAGGGAAAGATAATACACTAAAATATATGCAGCAGCAACTCAGGGTAGTAGGGTTACAAACATTTTTAGTTTTTCTTACAGCTTCCTATAATTACTTTATACATTTTTATATTTTTATAATGAATGTGGATCGTTTTTATAATTAGAAAATAATTACAAAAAATGCAACCAATATATACATAATTGATAGTTTAATAAGAGAAGGTGTGTTAGATGGGAGAAACAGTTGGTTCATGTCATCCCGAATATGCATTATTGGATTTCCTTTAATGTTCCAACCTTATGGACATAAGCATACAACTTGGAGATGATGAATATGCCTCCGACAAACTTGCCTTTTTTACTAAGTGGCTAAGAGCTGGCTCGTGCCTGGTTTTGTGATCACATGTGCCTCCTACTGTACAACATGCAGTTTCATTCTCCTCTCCCACAGAAACAAGATGGGATAGAAGATTCAAGGGTCTAAAAAAAGCATTCAAAATTATGTTTTTAAAAGAGTAACAAAAAATGTGTTGGGAATCTGAATGTTACACATGACACATAGACAATTTTTTATGAAATTTATGTATTGCTTTTTTTACTTTTGAGCTAGTTTTGTTCATTCCCTAACTGGGCTTTCTACCTTTAGAGAAGAAAATGAAAATAGCTTTTCTTATGAAATCCCATGAGAATGCTATGATGACTTCCTCTCATTCATCCACTCACTGTTGACTTGGAAGCTATGTCCCCTCATTTTCAGAAGAGAGACTAATGCTGAATTTCTCCAAAGTCCTGAAATGAGAAGTGATGTATCATTAGAAATGACAATATTACTTAAACTTTCCATCAGTATGGGTTTGAATCTATTCATCCATCTACCCATCAATCCATCCATCCACCCACCCACCCACCCTTCCATTCACCTATCGGAATATTTGTATAGAAATAATTACATATCATGCATAGTACCAGGTGCTGCAGGGAAGGAAATAAGATATAATCCTTGCCCTTGAGAACCTCAGGAGCAAACAAAGAGAGACATAGAAAGTGCTAATTAGAATGCAAGTTCCACTATGTGCTAGTGTTGATCATTTGTATGTGACATGCAGAAGGGGAGATAATATAAGAGCATAAGTCATTTTCTTTGCCTGAAAGTGACTGATAATCTCACTGGGGATATAACATGTAAACCTAAGAAAGAGTTACTTAACAAATTCCGATAATAGTCCCATGAGTGACCTTGAATTTAGATTTCAAGGAGAACAAGTTAAGAGAAATGCTCTTCCTTGCCCAGAGATGTGCTTTCTCCCAGGTCTTCTGAGGCAACAATGATATATGTCCGAGAAAATGTGCATCTCCTCTGTGTGTGGGCAAGTCTGCTGACACATATTTTTACAAGCTGTTTTCATCAGCTTCTCACTTGCTCAACTGAAATTCCCAGGCCTCATGAGACCCATTGCTTAACCAGGGTAAAGCTTAGTTCCATGTAGCACTGACAACGCTGGCATTTAAAGTAGTAACAACAGCAGGTGGATGCCCAAACTGTCCCAGGAGCCCATTTTCTATACTATCTCCATCCAACAGATCTTTCTGCAGTGATGGAAATGCACTAATACTGTAGCCATGAGCCCATGTAGTTAGTGAGTACTTAAAATTTGGCTGGAGAGACTGAAGAATGGAATTTTAAATTTTATTCAATTTTAATAATTAAATTTTAATAAATGTAATTCGAATTTAAATATCTTAATTTTCATTAATTCAAATTTAAATTATGGCTGCTATATTAGACAGCAGAGTTCTACATCATGAAGTTGAAGGACATGGTAACGTAAAGAGTTTTCGTTAAACTAACAGGTGCCCTGGTAATTCGCAGAATCACTTGGCTACCAAAGTGGGTAAAATGACTTTGGCTTTCAACAGATTGGCCCATGTCACAGAGTTTAACTTCTCATTTCCTCCCCACCCCCACCCCAAATTGCAATCTAGTGGTTTCCAACAATTTTTTATTCTGGTGGAACAAAGGACTCATGAGTCCACTTAACCCAAATTCTATCAGCCTGAATGCTCATCCCCTGTTCCTGACCTTTGCTACTTCAAGATTTTTTGTCAGAATGAATGGAAAGTTCTGGGCACTTTCAAAGCACTTTAATAAAGCCTAGGGTGGGGCCCAAGAACCTGAATTATTAAAAAAATATGTCTACGTAATTCTGTGCTGCACAATTTAGAAGCCATGTTGCTTTATACTAGAAATAGAATCACATTATAGAACTGATCATAATGGGAGTGTTTACTCATATAACATATTTATTGAGCATTTGATATAAGCTAAGTATTGGTATAAGTTAGGGAAATAGCAGTGAACAAGTGTAGGGAGATAAAAATAAGCCATAAATAAAAAGATAATTATAAGTGGAGACTGTTAATTGAACGTAGGAAATCAAACAGTGTAACGAGATTTAAAATGACTAGATTTGGACACTGTTTTAAACTGTGTGGTCAGGGAAGTTCTCTATTAGGGGTTCTCCCACTGAAGTTCACTCACTGAAGCTAAGACTTGAATGGTGCAGAGTTAATTATGTCAAGGGTAGGGGGAAAGGCATTCCAGAAAGAAGGAACAGCATATGCAAAGACCCTGAGACAGAAACAAGCCAGGGCTGTCTGAGGGCTTGTAAGAAAGAGAGACCAGTGTAACTGAGCATAGTGAACATGCTGAGAATGGAGGCAAGGAGGACAGGGGTCAGATCAGTTAGGATATTAGATAGTATGGCAAATGGCTTAAATTTTATTCTGTAACATAATTAGAGTCCATTAGCAAGAGTTAAGCAAGGGAGTGATATGGAAGATTTCCACTCTAAAGAGATTATTTTGCCTGTTAGGTAGAGAATGCATTATATCAGGGCAAGTGTGGAAACCCTTGGGTAGATGTTCTTACAGAGGTCTAGGCATGAAATAATGACTTGGGTTAGGGCTGTAGCACTGAATGTGATGAGACGTAATTTGATTCTGGGATATACTTTAAGGTAAAGCCAATAGGACTGGTTGATTGAATGGGGGATACAATTGAAAAAGAGGCATGGAAGAGTCTGAAGTTTTGGACCTGAGAAACTGGGTAGATAATGAAACCATTTGTTTCACAAAGGAATCCAAGGGAAGAAACAGGCTTTGGAGGGATATCAAGAGTTTAATTTTGGACGTTTAAGTTTAAGATATCTATTAGACATTCATGCAGAGATGTCAAATAGGCAATTGTATATTTGAATCTGAACCTTAGGGAAAAGATAAGGACTGGAAAGATAGCTCTGAGAGTCATGAATGTATCAGTGATATGAGGCTAAAGAGATTACAGTAGTCCACTCTTACCTGCTGTTTCCCTTTCCACAGTTTCATTACCTGAGGTCAAACTTGGTTAGAAAATATTAAACGAAAGAATTCCAGATGTAAACAATTCATATGTTTTAAATTGCCCAACATTCTGAGGAACATGATGAAATCTTGGGCTGTCCAGCTCCATCTTGCTCTGTCCCACCAGGGACATGACTTACCCCTTTGTCCATTGTCTCCATGCTGTATGCTCCTCTCCAGTTAGTCACTTAGTGGCTGTCTTGATTATCAGATGTTTTCAGACAGAGAGATAGAGTCTACATTCACATAAGTTTTATTATAGTATATTGTGATAATTATTCTCTTTTATTATTAGTTATTATTGTTAATCTCTTACTGTGCCTAATTTATAAATTAAAATTTATCATAAGTATGTATATATAGAAAAAAAAACAGTGCATATATAGGGTTCGGTACTATCTGTAGTTTCAGTGGATGTCATGGATAAGGGGGACAACTGTACTTGGAGAAAGAACAGAGAAGAAAAGGGGTAGGGGCAAATGGGGTAGGAGAAGAACAAAGGGAAAGGGTGAAAAAGAAAAGGAAGAGAAGGGAAGGAAGAGAAAGGAAGGAAAAGGAAGGGGAGGTAAGAGAAGAGATATGAAGATTCAATCCTGGGAACTCTAACTTTAAGAGGTCAGGTAGAAGAGACTTAGAAAAGCAATGAAGTAGTAGGAGGAAAACCAAGAAAATGTGGTATCATGGGACCCTAGGGAAGAGAAAGTTCTGAGAAGAAGAAGGAGTCAACTATGACAATAGCTTCTGGGAAGTTTTGTAAAGTGGAGCAGAGAACAGACCTCTGGATTAAGTAGTGGAAATCAGTGGTTCCATTCTAATAGAACTGGGAATGAGAAACTGGTTGAAAAAAAATAGAAAGGGAGAAAATAGAGACAGTGATAATCTATAACTTTTGAGGAATTTTACTATAAGGAGAAGCACAGAGATGGGGTGTGGTTGGATGGAAATATAAGGTCAAGGAGTAGTTTTTGTCTTGTTTTTATTGTTTTAAGATGAGCTATGTCAAGTCAGATGTATATGTCAAAGGGGACGATACTGGAGTAAGAAAGATTTTGATGGTGAGAATGATGAGTAAGTCTCAGGATCTTATGAGAAATTTATATGTGGTCACCTGGAAAATCCTCATAGACCACTGTTTATCTACGAGTCATGCAATAAGAACTACTATGGATACTCTTGAGTTTCATGTATGAGAATAAAGGCTTTTAATTGAATTGGACAATGAAAACATGGCCACTAACAGCTTGACATCATAGTTTTTAACAACTTTTGCATCATGATATCATCAGCTGGTGTAAATCTTACCACCCAGTGAGACATGCCACTCATGATACAGCCCCTGGGGAAGTGGGAGGTACTGGATGGGTGACTCACCTAGCCTGGTGCTCCCAGACACCAGTGAGAGCAAACATTATACTGTTCCCTGGACTTATATCTGCTACTACAACCTAGTGTCATTCCCCTCCCCCAAAATAATATGGACAGGGCTGGGCTGTAGAATCATTAGCCTATTAGCTTCCTTTTACCTTCATCCCTGGTTGTCTTTTTGGCCCTTACCAAGTCTTCCCTTCATGCAGTAGACATGCAAGAGGTACCAGGAACTTGGCACAGGAGGGCTGGTTCCTCCCCAAGTCTCTTCCTTTCTCCCAATGGCTCTGATGTAAGAGGCTGAAAGCAGATATGTGGTAGAGATGGAGTCAGGCACGCTCTACAAATTGTCATGAATACAATGCTGCAGAGCCAGGTCTCTGAGATGGTTTTTCTGAAAGAAATCAACTATTTCTGCTCTCCCCTCAGACTCCAAAGCAAGGAGTTTTCAACATGGGCCACCAAAGCCCTGGTAATGTCCATGATGGAACAAACTGCTACCATCCAGACCAAGGACAGAGCGGCAGTAGGCAAGAGACCCAGGTTCGCCCATTGAGTACAGTTTGCCAAGGAGCAACACACGTTACTCTCTGACGGGAAAGCCATGAGCTGTTTTCTGAATGGCATGGCAGGTGGCATTTCCAGACTACCATGGGAACAATCACTGCACCCTTGCCTACAAAACCACCAGCATCCATGCTGGGATGCCAGATTGAGAAAGGAGCACCTTGATCCTGTTCTAGAATAACTTATAGGGCCACAACACTCAGAGCAATTTGTGGTTAAAATATAGTTTTCTTACTCAAAACAGAGCCCTTTGGCGATCACTGTTACCCTAGGAAGCCATCTGGGCAAATACTAAAAAGCACAGCTGTGTGGTGCCCTGCAGCGTAACTGCCTGCTCTTTGGCTTCACAGGAGTTTGCGTTTGAATGAGGGCACTACAGTGACTACAGGGGACAATACAAAGAAAGATCAGATAACACCTTGTATGCATTAAATAACTCTGACTCCAGGAAATGCCATTGAGGCGAGAAGTCAGAGCAACAGCCCTGTGCTGGCAGGGTCAGGACTAAAATCGTGCTGGGCTTCTGTTTTCTTATATTCTTGAGGGACCTGGGGAAAGGCATTACTATGAACTTGTAGAGCAGTTGTTATAATGATTTATAAGCAATATCAATTGAAATAGTGATTTACCCATGGTTTGTGACTAGTGATAGAATGATAAAATTACACCCATCATGCAAATAGTTATGAGTGGGAAAGAGCCTGGCATGGGCAGAACATTTAAATCGAAAGGAGCAAAATGACAGAAGCAAGGGGCTCTGGAAAGATGATTTCCCCAGTTCTACTAAAATGGGGTCTCGTCTTCCCTCCAGCTGAGAATTTAACCACTGGAGCACAAAACCTCATCATCTTGGTTGACCAGGACACTGGGAAAGGCTTGGCAAAGTGAAGCAGAGCAGTGCCAGTTCCTTGGTTCCAGTGCAAAAATCGAAGGAGACGTGTCATGTGTTCTCAGCTCTGGAAAACAGAGTTAGCACTTGCTTCGGGCTCACTTAACTAATCAATCAGCTACCACTGAATTTCTAAATAATTCTGCTTTAAACAACTCTTGTATATCCCAGGAGAGATCAGATGTGGAAGAAAATGTAAAACTGGTCTTTGGCAGCTGCCCTCCCCTTTACCTTCTCTTTTCTCTCCTGTGATTAAGGTCCCCCCATAGGCGCTCCTGCTTTCATTGAGGCAGAGAGGCCCTTTGAAAAGCAGTAGTAGCTTGGTCTAGCTACCTGGGCTTTGGGGCCAGAATTACCAACAGGGCTTGACATCCAGCACAACGGGCTGGTTATGTGACCTTGAGCAAGTTGTTTCACCTTCGTAGGCTCAAGTTTCCTCATCTGTGAAATGGGGATTTAGTTACCTACTTTGTAGGGTTGCCATGAGAATTTAATGATCAAATATGTGTAAGTATTTGTAATACAGTTCCTGGTATGGGGTGGGCACTCAATGTTGTGGTTCAATCGAATCTAAGACCCAGGGAGCCAATTGAGATGAATTGTGAGCCTTTATTAGCCGGCCAGCGACTGACTCTCTACCCTGCAGGGTTAGAGGAGATCAGTCTCAGGGTAGAAGAGATCAGTCTCGAGCTCCCAAAAGAGGCAATTTATAAAGCCTAAAACTACATCAGACAAGCCAGCAGATTACAGAAGCAGAAGTTGGCCATTAGCATATCTTTATACATACAATACATCTCATAGTACCACACCCTAGTAAGCAGGACAACTTCTGGTATCTAAAGATATTTCTTCCCTGTAGCTGACTTAGCTAGTTGGCTCACTTGAAATTTTCTGCCCTTAACACTCAATAGTTGTGAGCTATTACAAGTTTTATTTGATGAATCAAGAGCCACTAGACTATTAGTGGGTTTCTGAGAAGATCTCTCAGATCATAAGCAAAGGTGCTTATGCATTTGAAATAAGAGGGTTAGAGAGCCAACGCTTAACTCAAAGAAATGAATACCCAGTCCTGACCTTTCACCCCGCTGTGCCCACTGGGGTGACCTCTTAGATAGGTACTCTCAAATGATGACAAAATCTTTTCTACCTGGATATAAGGTCCTCCTTGGCTTCAAATTCCTGGGTGTGCTTTGTGTGGCACTTTGGGAACCCCAGTCTTGTCCAAATGCCCTTTGTGGGGCCAGCTAGGAATCCAGAAACCGGAGTTGCTGTGCATGACTCAGAGCCACAGAGAGTGAATCTAGATTCTCTCTGAAACCCCCTCACTATGAGTCTGGGGCTCCCTTAGCAGTCAGGGGCCTCAGGCAGATATTTGTACTCATCAGGGCCACTGTTCATACCTACATCCAAGCAGTCTTGCCTAGTTCCTTTGCACATAAAAGGTATGTGTGTACCTCCCAGGCACATATCAGAGAAAATATAACTAATTAATATAATTTGACTTTGCTTAGTCCTTGAATTTTTTTTTTAATAATTGAGTCCTTAGTCACAATTGATTAAAAAAAAAAAGCTGAGATTAATGACTTGCAAATGCAGTATTTTCACAAAGGCTTATGAACATGTTTGAGGGGATACAAAGATAAACCATAAATTATACTCAGATATATTAGTTCCATAGGATTGCCATAAAAAATTGCCACAAACTTGGTGGCTTGAAACAACAGAGATTTATTTTCTCACAGTTCTGGAGGCCAGAAGTCTGAAATCAGGATGTCATTAGGGCCATTCTTTTTGAAGACCATAGATAGAAGAGAGTCCTTCCTTGCCTCTGGTTACTTCAGCTTCTGGTGGCTCCTGGAATTCCTTGTTTGATAGCAGCATAACTCTAATTTCTGCCTTTCCATGTCTATGTCCAGATCTCCCTCTCTTTTCTCTTATAAAGCCATCAGTCACAGAATTTAGGGCCCTCCCCAAAACCAGAATGATCTCATCTCAAGATTCTTAAATAGTTACATCTACAAAGACCTTATTTTCAAATAAGGTCACATTCTGAGAATCCAGGTGAGCATGAATTTGGGGGCAGACGCTATTCAACCCACCACATCAAGGAACGTATAATTTAGTAAGAAAGATAAGACAAATAGCTCTTAGCTAGAATACAGGGTAGAATATAAGTTCCATGAGAGACTTGTGATGAGTTACAGGTACACAAAGGAAGTATTGTTTCAATTTGGTAGATAAAGTAGGAACTGGAGTAGATAAAGTAAGTTGAGAAGTAGGCCTTGAAGGATGAGAGACATTTTTGGAATGGAAAAAAAAAAAAAAAAAAAAAAGCCTAAGTATGAAAACAGAGAGAGAAAACAGGGTTTGTCCAGGGAACATGGGATTCTGCTTACTACATTATTTTGAAGAGTAATAATTGGCCACTTTATGTGTGGCCATACACCTTGATTACAGTGTCTAGCACAGTGCTTTGCACATGTCAAAGAGTCAATTAATATTTGCTGACCGATAACATGGGAAAGTTTAACTCCACTCTCCAATGCAAATTCTGCGATTGCTAAGCTAACCTTTGTGGTTGCACACATTCTTTGTTAAGAGGCGCTAAATAATATAATCGATGTAATGACAATAAAATTAATTTAAATAAACAGTTAATTAAAGTTGAATCTAGAAGGCCACATGGCATAATTATTAAATTGGCCAATTGTTTTCCCTATCCACAGAACAAATTCCTCCTACATTGTCCTTCTTTCGTGCAACAAATTGAGGTTTTACAATGTGCAAGGCACTGACTCGAAAAATCAGTAATGAACAGCATCGAATGGCCCCTGTTCTGTTCTGTTCTGTTTACAGACGAACATGGAACCCAAATGCCTACGTCCCCCTTGTTAGTAACTACAATGTGAGGTCACATTTCCTTTCACTTCTCAAATTATGATGACTCTGGGTTCCCAGCTGCCAAATTACCAAGGATCGCCTCCGACAAATATTCCCAAACAGTCATGAGGTTGCCTGCTGTGGTCTGTGAACTGGTCCTCCAGCTCTTTGCTGATTACCAAGTCTGGAGGTGAGAAACTCAGACCAGTGCTCTTAGCCTGACTCCTAACTGCTGCTTCCAGATCTCCCTGCCCTGAGGAGGAGGAGCCTGGAGCCACTGCCAGCCTTGCTTGGTCATTCTACCTTTCTGCAGAGATTGCCCTCTGCTAATAGGGCCCCGCTCACCTGGACGTGGTCCAGTCTCTGTTTAGCATTCGAGGTCTCCACGGGGCTAAGGTTCTGTCTTGCTACTTGGTTAAGTGAACTGTCTCATCCACTTGTGCTCAACCTCCTCTGGGTGCAGCCGGTGTTGCTCACCTTTCACTTGCCAGGTATTAACCACAAAATGGCATTAGGTCGATCGATATATCAGAATCTCAGAGAATCACAGAATGCTTTACCTTCCTAGATTGCAAAGGATTTTATTAACCACTTGCGCCAATTTCCTTATTTCACAGAGGTGAAAAGATGTTTTTCCAAGGCCTAACTTGAATTTTATTAATACCTAATTTTATTATCTATTTTTTTGTATTAGTGTTCTTGGGCTGCTGTAACGAAGTACCACAAGTTGAGTAGTTAAAACAACAGAAATGTATTGTTTCAAGGTTTTAGAGACTAGAAGCCTGAGGTTGAGGTGTTGCAGGGTTGGGTTTTTCTGGGCTATGAGGGAGAGTCTGTTCCATGCCTCTTCCTTGCTTCCGGTGTTTTTCTAGCCAACTGTGGGATTCCTTAGCTCATAGACGATGCGTCATCTAACATCTGCCTTCATCTTCACATGGCATTCTCCCCATGTGTGTTTCTGTGTCTAAATTTGCCCTTTGTATAAGAACACCAGAGAGATTAGGGGACCACCGTACCTCAGTATAACCTCATCTTAACTAATTACATCTGTAATGATCCAATTTCCAAACAAGGTCACATTTTGAGGTACTGGGGTTCAGACTTCACAATATGAATTTGAGGGGGACACAATTCAATTCATAACATCTGTCCTCACTCTAATCGAAGGATGGTGTGGAGCGGGGAGTCCTCTCTTCAGGTGATTGGAATCTGTCAAGACAAAAAGATTGTGAGTTTACAAGAGCACACAACTATTTTGTGGCAGAGGCAATCTGTGTTTACCTTAAAACATGTGTTGACCTTCAAAAAACTCCATATTTTTTCTGTCTTTTAAACTACTTTGCAACAAAAATGTTCAGTGAGGACTCATCAGCATTTATGCCTGTCAGGAAATTCAGGGTGTCTAAGCACAATGGGTGTGATCAGAACCTCTGAGCCCTGTTAGGGGAAGAGCCAATGTAGCCACTCTTTGGGGCTGGCCACTATTATTCCAGCCTGGCATTCTGAGCCTCCCTCAGAAGCCACTGACATTTATTTAGAAACTAATTGTGCTGCGGTTTGGGACATGAAATGGAAAAAGATCAGTTCGCATTGCAATTCATCTTGGAATGCGATGGCTGTTGTGGCATCAGAAGAAAATTGTTCCATTAAGTCAAAGGCAAACCTCAGTCTGAAGGACAGAAAGGCCAGAGCCTTGAGATGAGGGTTTCCACTTCAGGACCATCACTGCATTTCAATAGCACTGCAGTCGGCATAATGCTCAGTTCCTGCCGCCTATAAAACTCCTTTTCTCTACATCCCTTTCCTGTAACAGTTAATTCTCAGTTATCCACAAGCATTTTAATGATAGCAACATTCTTTTCTCAGAATGGTTTGACCCTCTTCTTCTAAGATAGCCATGCCTCCGCCTTTAATATTTAGAGCTATCCTCATCCTCTGAACCACAAGTGCATTTAAAATCTGGACCCATTTAACACCCAGCGGAAAACCTTATAGGACACATTTTTATGCATACACATATCTGACTCACCCCGAGAACATGTTTGAAATGCAGAATCTTGGGCTCTACCTCAGACCTACTGAACTAGAATTGGCATCTGAACATGCTCTGTTGTAGCATGCACACTAATGTGAGGAGGGCTCTCTCTCAGTGAATGACTTCTCTTCCTTCAGGCACATAATTCCATCCTCTCTTGGCTGACTATCATTAGTCATAGAATGCAAATTACTATCAGCATTCATTATTAATCTCCCTAGACCCACTTAGTTCTCTGTAAAAACAATCAATATTTTGACATGACACAGGATGGTCAATCTGAATTTCCAAATCAAACATAAATACTTTCTTGATTTTCTGCTGGTTTAGATTCTCTGTCATTGCTCTAACAATTCTAGTAGAATTGTCATTAGTATCAGTTAATTTGAATTTTTTATAGATTTTAAATGAGGATTAGAGAATGTTAATCCTGAAAGAGAACTGAAGGATTATTGAGATCAACCTCTTCACTTGACAGATAAGGAAACTGAGTTATGGTGAAGTCACAGCCCTGGACAAGTTCTCCTACACTTTTGATCTCTGGTATATCATGGCATTGTTTGTGCTACCCTGGGCTGGTTAGTAGATCACACAAGGTTTTTGGCCTGGTAACTTCTCATCTTCTAATCAACAGAGCAAAGTTTCTTCTGTGATGTCCTACCCTCTAAGCTCTTCTCAGAAATCACTGGTGCAGACTTTGGAGAGGAGAGTGAATGAAATGGAGCCCATGTTATTTGTTCTGTCATGATAAAAATGCTACTTAAGTTGTCTGTGACCTATCCCAGGTACAAGGGACTTATGCAAGGGGAAGAATTCTGTTTAGACATCCAGAAATACTGACAGGCCCCACAACCTCCAATTTCACTCAATTTTTTGCCAAATAACCAGACCTCAAATAGGCTTTGCCTCTCCAACTTCTGTGTGTTTAAACAATCACCAAAGAACCATCAGCAGTAGAGACACTTGGAAATCAAACTCCTAAGCTCTGATTCATTATTAATTCATTCCACTAATCTAGCTATAGGAAGTCAGAGATGTTAACCAGGTTGCTCCTGGAAGGCAAGAACTAAGGAGTCTTCCTGAGTGTCATTGACCTTGGACACATCAAACTCTCTAAGTCCATTGCTCCACAAGAGCAATTGCTGCCTCATCGCCCACTTGCCCCAGCTCCACTCACACCATTTATTAAATGCCTGCACATGCCACGCCTGGACTAGGTGTGCTATGTTTCTTAGTAATGCCCACCACTAACCTTTTTTACTTATATGCATCCTGAGGCCTAGAGACTGAGTAATTTTTAGCCTAGTGAATTCGAGTTAAAATACACATCCAGGCAGAGAAGAAATTATAAAATATGAAGCCTGAGAAGTGTTTGAAAGGCAGAAAGGAACATCTCAAGGTTGACCTACAGGTGACTCAGGAATAAATATGTAATATTTATATTATCTATTCAAATAAATGAATATTTATTTAAATATTTTATTTATTTTAAGTAAATAAAAATAGATGGATTAAATGTAGATTAGCTGGAGCTCATACACACATACACACAACACACAAATCTCATAAATATATGCATACATATACTTCATACCTCATTCATATTGCACATATATATATATAAACAACTTGTATATTTACATATACATGAATAATCTCTGGGACTATGAGTCTAATTTGTTCACACTCCCTGTGGATATTCTTCTTGGCCTGTGCTTCCTTCTTAGTGTCACCACAGGCATAGAAGTTTAAAGTGAATGTCATGAGAAGAGTTCATTTTCCAGGAGAAAAGTAGTGACTTAAAAAAATAAAATCAATGTCATCTATCTGTAGTGAGTAGGTCTGTCCATGAGGTGGTGGTGTTAGTACAACTGAAGCACAAGAGAATAAGGTCAGGGCATAAAGAGGTGTCAATTAAGTTGATGGTTAAATAATAAATCCCTTTGACCTCCACAGACTCTCATCTCACATCTGACAAATGTCTGGCCTTGTCCTCCAGGGTGTAGGAGATTTCGCAAACACAACTCCTCAGCTCCTAGACCAACCTGACTAGAAGCTTGGAAGCAGCCCAGGCAAGGGGACACTTGAAGAGCCATGAGAAATGCTTGTCTGTGTCAAGTAGACTTGAGTAGCATGCTCCCATGGTCCCTGGACACCCCTCCTGTTCCCTGGCCTGAGGGTTGTCTTCTGTGGTCACTGATTGCCACGGGAATCATTCTAGCCAACACACAAAGCCTGGCGCTGAGTCTCCTAGAGCCCTGAGCTTCCTTAGCAAGCTGTTTCTGCTCATTGAGCACATGCCTGGAGGCTCCTGCTGGGTGGAATCCATAGAGACAGAACCCAGGTCAGGAAAAGAGCTCTACATACTGAAAACACTCCCAAACCCTACTTTTTGTGAGCAACCACTGCTAAAAGTCTGAATCACACCGAAACAGATAATCCCTCTCTGCATGGTCTTTGAAGAGAAGAGATGCTATGAAAATATTTCACTGCTGAAGACTTCCCTGGGATCACAGTCTTGTTTTTTAGTTTTATAAAGTTACATTTCCATGTAAAAAAAAGTACCTCGTGACTTCACCAGAAATAGAGGAAAAGCAACCGTGTTGCCTCTGTCTGTTAGGGCCAGGCACTTTGCATTATCACTTTCATTCCATCGAAGACTGCTCTCTTGGGCCACCACAGAGGGGCGAGTCATGCTCTGAAAGGCAGTTACTTACCCGAGGTCATACATATTGGCCACCAAAATGGTACAAACCCAGATCTCTTTGACTTCCTTTGCTCTGTTGCCTGCTATATAGATACTAATCAACTGGATTTTGAATGAAAAACAGTAACAATTATATAACACTCCTTAACATTTGGGTGGCCCTTCACAGCATATAAAATGCTTTCCTACTTCCCAAGATCTGCTCCAATGAAACCTAACACTATAGTCTACCTTCTTCTTCTCTGGTTCTCTCTGTGGCTCCTCCCCACCAGCCCTACGCCATGGTAGCCCCGTATCAGCTGGTCCTTACTCCCTAATTCACTGCAAGCTTGTTGACTGATGGATGGTGGCAGGCTGCCACTGATGCCCCAGCCCTGGGGGATTCCGGAGTCATAGATGCTGGGTGGGCCTGGGACTGTGGGGCGGTGGAGGTGAGTAGCTCTGTGTAAGCAAACTTGGCCTGTCTCTCAGTTCTACCCAGAGCCAGCCTTGGCTGACATTGAGGGAAATGTGATGAGAGGACTGCTCGGCATAGCCTGGCTTCCTTCCTCATTTGCCAACAAAAGTGATATTTGACCAAGGCCCTTTAATTTGGAAAGTAACTGTTATACGTAACTCCCAAGTTAAATTAGATCTACATTAAAGAGGATCTGCATTGAAATCTAGTAAGTTCTGGGTACTCTGAGTTTGTTATATAACAGTGAGAATAATGGGTAGCATTTATTGAATTCCTGCTGCAGACCAAGCTCTCTTCTAAGTGCTTTACTCTCTCAACTTCTTATGCCACAACCATGTCAAGAACATACTATCCATGCCCAGAGAAATGAAGCACAAAGAGATGATGTGCAGGTAGTAAATGGAGAAGTCTGAATTTGAATTTATAACTATCACTTTTTAGTGCTGAAATGACCCCTGACCTCCCACAGCTATGGCAGAGTTTTTTTATGGGCCCTGAAGCTCCACTGAGTTTCTGGCATCTAGAGAGATCTTCATTGAGATCTGACTCTTGAAGGGAGCCCCAGGACAAACCAGCCTCCTAAGATCAAATGGGGTATGAAGTACTATTGGTGGCAGCCAATCTTATTTTAGCCCTTCTTATTTTCTTCTTCCTATCCTTTCTCCCAGATCTTTCCAGCCTTGTCTGTCATTCAGCTAATCAACTCCAATGCAGACAACTGAGAGAAAGAAGCCCGAGCACCCTAAGTCATGACTCTATATTGTGTTGGAGTTTTGTTTATTTTAATGTTAGTGGTGGCAAGAAGGGAGCAGTGTCCTTCCTGAAGGACCATATCATAGTCTTATTCCATTCTGGTTGCCATAACAAAATACCACAGACTGGTCGGCTTATTAGCAACAGAAATTTCTTGTTCTGGAGGCTGTGAGTTCAAAATCAGGGTGCCAGAATAATTGGTGAGGACTGTCTTCCAGGTCAAAGACTTCCCATTGTAATCTCACAAGACAGAAGGGGCTGGGGAGCTCTGTGGAAGCCCTTTTGTCAGAGCATTAATCCATTCATGAGGGCTCCACCTTCATGACCTAATCACTTCTCAAAGGCCCCACCTTCTAATATCATAAGCTTTGCTGCCTAGAATTTCAACATACAAATTCTGGAGGAACACAAATATTCAAATTACAGCACTCTTTAATCTTCACTCTGGCCCCCTGACTCAGACCCCAGATGGATAGTATTGTGTCCACCCTTATCTTGGCAATATGAATACATGGCTGTTTCATGCATTGGCCTTTTTGGCCCCAGCACACAGAAATGAGTTTAATTGGAGCTATTAAGTGCATTTGTCAGGAACGTCGAAAACACTACTGCATATGCTCACTCTGACAGAAACTGTCAATCTAATCAGAGTGCTTTAATTATTAAAGCTCATAACCACTTAGAGCTGCAAGTCGCCAAGTCACCACTTGAATGTGCCTGAGTGGCATCAGGTTAGTATGCAGCAGGCTCACACTAGCTGTTTTTGCGAACCCCAAATTTGTTTGATCGTGTCTCGTCTCAGTCGCAAAGTCTAGACCATTCTTTCCCAGGCCTGATCCTGCAGACAGAGCTCTGAACTGGCTCAGGTCCTGGATTCTGGTCCTACCTCTGAGCTAACTCTTGGGGTCTTTGGTCAGTTCTTTTTCTTCTCGGTGCCCCCATATTCCCACCTGTACTGTGTGGCTACAAATATTTGCTTAGGATCATTTTAGCAGCTGTGAAGTGTCCTGGGATCTTTGAATGAAAGACGCTCTATTAAAGCTTATGAACCAAGTGACGACTCTGGCCCCATCCGCACTGCAGAGCTCGGCAGGAGACAGACTGGACCCATTCATCCTTCATACAGTCCTAATTTTATTCCAAAGCCTCACTGTTGGCCAAGGCATCAGGACTTGTCAGAGAACGAAGCAGTCTTAGTGCTTTCAAAGTACCTTCTATTTGGTGGGGTTGCTTTTTTCTTTCTTTCTTTTTTTTTTATCTTTGCTTGATAGCAAAGGTAAAACTACCACGCAAGGAAAAGAACAATTATGAAAGGAGGAGGCCCTTCTCAAGGGAGATCTGCTTATTAGGCCACTAAAAAGGTCAGGAAGGCCCTTTTGCCTGGAGTTAGGATTTATACTGTTAGCATATTGGGCACTTCTGGGGCCCACCCTACGTAAATATCAGGGTGCCATTTTTGCATGTATTTTTAGACTTGTGCATGTTGTTTCAGGGCACCCACTGTACAGGAGAGCAGAACTGAGAATGAACAGTATGGTTTGTCCAGGGCTAGCTAAGGTTTAGTGTATTTTTGCTTCTCTAACATGGCTCCATTGTTGCAACCCATAACCCTTCATTTGTCTTGAGGCTGCAAT
Organism: Eidolon dupreanum; assembly: GCA_028627145.1. Taxonomy (NCBI): domain Eukaryota; kingdom Metazoa; phylum Chordata; class Mammalia; order Chiroptera; family Pteropodidae; genus Eidolon; species Eidolon dupreanum. Next base: position 54,863,348 of record CM053508.1, read on the forward strand.
AGCCCTGTTTTAAAGCTCACATTTCCAGCCTCCCTGGATCCTGGAACCCTCATCTACCTCCTCAATGTCCTCCCCTCTAGGAGACTTTCTGAAAGAACATTAGGTCTCTGCTCACTTCCTCTTGGATTTATTTAGTTTTCTTCTTTGAACTCCTCACTAGCCCTAAGAGTCAGGTGTCCCATTAAGATATCATCCCTGGGCTGCTGACATCTAAGAAACTCAGCAGTCACTCACTCCCTCAGGGCCTGTCTCCATTCCCTGAGTGATCAGCAAGAACTGAGATAAATATTCAGTCACTATGGCTTTTAGTATTGCTCTTTTTCTGTGTCTGCAGATTATGGCTTCCCTTTGTTCTTCGAGGGAAATGCAAACATCTTATGCAAACTTACCAAGGCCTTACACTATCAGGTCTATCTTCCTGTTTGACCTGGTGACCTCTGACTCAACTGTTTGCTCATCAACCCTGACCACACTGCTCTTCTTTCTGTTCCTCAGACTCATCCAAGTTCATTTCCACTTTAGGGCTTTGTACTTTTGCTAGTCCCTCTACCTAGTACTCTGCCCACCAAAATTGGCATGTTGGCTTCTTAACATACAGATCTTTGCTTAAGTGTCATTTTTCAGAGGTTAATTCTTTGAGTATTTTTTCTAGGATAGCCCTTCCCACTCAGTCATTTACATATTATATAGTTTAATTGTCTTTAGACTTTTAAAACCATTGACAATTATTGATGCTGTGTATGAGTTGACATGTATATACCTCTGTCCCTTCAACACTAGAATGGAAATTCCATGAAGAGGGAGACCTAGTCTGACATCTTCTATGCTGTATCCTCAACACTATGTAACGTATCTGGCATTTAGTAGTCTCTCCATATAAATGTATATTAGACGAATCAACAAATGAACAAACTAGAAATATTTGTTATGGACTCCAAGAGGTTGCCAGTGAACTTCATCTCTCAAACCTCATAGTCTTTTGACATTGTCACTGGAGTCTCATTTGGACCTCCTGTTCAACCAGTTAGAAGGCCACGGTGCTGGACCAGGGCTGCTTTGCAGTGTTCCAGTCAGCTGGGCTGTGTGGGGCCTGCCTATGACTAGTAGACCATGATACCAAGATTGATTCAAGACATACCTCCGAAACTCATCAGAGAGTCCAACTGGGCTAACACTCCTTGGAGGACAGACAGAGCAGAAAGATCTTGGAATCAGCACAGAATATAAAGTGGGGAAACCAGGCCAGACTAAAAGCCTGGAGCAATTCCCAAGCCATGGGAACATGTCCATGGGTCCTTTGTAGAAGGCCCCTGTAGTTTTGGGTGAGTAGATGAAGGAGCAATTAGAGTCACTTGATTCAGATACACAAGGACCTACAGTCCCTTTTGTTAAAGGCGTGAGCAGTTGCAGCTGCATCTAATCTACTGCTGAAGACCCCATGCCAGATACTCCTAGCGGGTTCTAGGTGGGGCAGGGAGTATTTATTATTGATTAAGGCTTACTTGCTACTGAGTGAAAGGCAGATATAGAGGAGGAGAAGTTCTTACAGGAAGACCACCAAGGAGATTATCCATCTGTATGGAAAATAGAAGTTAAGAGCTAGCAATGGCAGAAGAAGAAGAGAAAGAGATTTATGCAAGATAAATTACTATTTCAGAATCGAGAAATTTTAAATTAGATCAGATGAGATGATGGAGTGGGGAAGAAAGAAGAAACAATGAAGACCGAGAGATATGAGCTTGTTCAGCTGTGTAGAGGCTGTTTGTTGTATGTCTTGACTAAGGACAGCAAGGAAAAGACAGGTTGGAGGAGAGCAATATGATTTATCTCTGGACAGGCTGAAGAATCTGACAAGCTCAAAGGCCCTCCAGAGAGAGATTTTTTTTTTCATAAACAGATGGAAATATAAGCCCAGAGTACAAGAGAATAGAAGAAATTACATTATTTTTAGTAAAGTGAGGCTCTTTGAAGCAACCAAGAATTTCAATGGAAGGAGAGGGAACCAAGAGGACATTTTTAACTTGAATAAAACTAATAGTGATTCAGGTAAAGCTTGAAGCTGGAGGACAGTTTCTTATCAAAAGGAGGCTTTGGGATTTTCCTTTTCAAATTGATTATGTGGTTTTAGAAATCAGCTGCCTTTTTGATTTACAAAGAAAATTCAAGAGCATCCTTAGAAAATCAAAGGCCCAGGGACCAAACTCAAAGGGCAAGATAAAAAGAATGTAGTTCTTCCCAAAAAGGAAATTTCCCTTTCAGTGCTATCCTCACCATAACTACCTGTGAAGAGCATTCTGTGCATGTAATTTTGAAACAAATTCTACCAACAAGAAAAAGTACATGTGGTTAATACTAAACATGAAAGTTAAAATAAATTAAGGTCTCTTCTTGTCTACAAGAAAACCAAAGCATCAGAGAAGAAAACAACTAAGACAATACACAAAGATCAAAAAACAGATCAAACTCCCAAGCACACACACAAAACTAAAAAATAATAATTACTAACTATGCAAGGTATAGTACAGAGAAAATGAGTTTAGAATACAGAACAAAAAGAGTTCTAAAAGAAATCCATCCCCAAAAAACAAAAAACAACTTATATATGTGAAGGAAGATAGTAATATTTCATAAGCCAATGTTACAGCAGTGAGAGAATATTCACAGCCTTAGGTCCTTCTTGCTGATTTCTTGTAATAAGCTCAGAGCCAGTGCTAAAAATATCAAGGAATGGGAACAATCAGGAGTCAGGGATGAGGCTACCAGCCAGGGCTGGTAAAGAGCAGATGGTCGCCTGGGGTGAGGCAGATGGGAAGCAGGGCACGTCTCAGTGAAGAACAGGAGGAGCTCCTCAGGTCAGACCCAGGGGCCACAGCGCATAAGGTTGGTAAGGTTCTCAGCGGAGAGGAGAGCTGGTGAACTCACGGGGCTGTAGCCCCTGCTGCTGCTTCTTCCACCAATTCCTACCTCATGGGTTAGGGTCAGCTCCCTCCCTCCCACACCCACAAATACCTACAACTGGTATTTTCCACCTGAAACAGAACAGAGAGCAGACTCTAATACAGTATTTCCCCATTGTCAATGGTTCTGCTTTCCTTGGTTTCTGTTACCATAGGTGAGCCATGGTCAGAAAATATTAAATTAAAAATTCCAGAAATAAACAATGTATGAGTTTTGAATTGCATGTCGTTCCGGCCCTCCTAGGATGTAACTCATCCCTTTGTCCAGTGTCTCCACACTGTAGACACTCCCCTCCCCTTAGTCACGTAGTAGCTGTCTGGGTTGTTAGACTGTCAAGGCACTGCAGTGCTTGTGTTCAAATCACCCTTATTTTACTTAATGTCTCAGTCATCTCACTTCATCTCATTACAGAGGCATTTTATTATCTCACACCATCACAGGAAGAAGGGTGAATGCAGTACAGTAAAATATTTTGAGAAACTGCATTCACATAGCTTTTATTATAGCATATTGTTATAATTGTTCTGTTATTAGTTATTACTGTTAATTTCCTATTGTGTCTAACTTATAAGTTAAACTTTATTATAGATGTGTGTATAGAAAAAAAAACATAGCGTATATATAGGGTTTGGTACTATCTGCCGTTTCGGGTACCTACCGGGGGGCCTTGGAGCATATCCCCTGTGGATAAGAGGGGACTACTGTGTTTCTGGAAGGTCTTGGGAGGGCCTCCAGGCAGTGTAAACCAGGCAATAGGAGGGGAGTTGGTAGTCAAATCAACTTGAGAGATTCTGTATACAAAACTTTTTTGAATTCACAATGCTTATTAGCATATTTAAGGCTCTGAGAAGTCCGGTTCTTAAAGAAACCAGTTTAATTAACCCCAGGAACATGCCCTTATAGGCTTGAGATTCACAAAACCTGTTTTATCTTTGCTGCCATATGTTTATATTTTTTCTGAATAACAAGAACAATATTAATGATCACAAAATTTGATTTGGCTGGTCAGATTGATTGTGCCCATCCCTTGTCAATGTCATATATTTCTACCCTACAGCTGCCTATTAATTGAAGGGAATGACTTTCTCTGAGGATTTATCTGAGTGGGTATGTATCCTGGCTAGAACTTCTAAGCATGCTCATGAAAAACTGCAATACTAATTATCGATGTATTTGTAGAACATCCTGTGTGTTGCAAAATACTTTTACAGAAATCCTATTACTTATCTCTCACTGTAATATAGTGATGTCATGTAAGAAGCTGAGCTGATTTCATTCTAGGAGTGCAGCCAAACAAGGTTTGTTCATGGTGGATTTCAATCATTAAGCTAAAAATTTAGGATAATTATATTTCTACTTTCTATAGCAGCTCCCACCAGTCAAGAATACACCCACTGCCTACTTTGGAGGTGTTGCCCAACTGATCCCTTCTCAAGTTTAAACTCTAACTACCTGACTACCCCTGGAGTACTGACTAAATAGGTAATTTTATTTTGGAAGATCTAAAACTCATATTATTTTTCAGTTCCTTGCTGTGTTATCTGATGATTATACCATTTGCAACAAGATCAAGTCCAAATGCTTTTGCTTCCCCTCACATTTGACGGTGCCAGCTCCCAGCAACCACCAGCCATTTCTCAGATAGGCCATGCTTCCTCAAGCCCCTGTGCCTCAACATCTGCATCATGCTCCTGGCTATTCTCTCCTTTCTCTGCCAGCAAAACCTTCCCCAGCACCCCAAGGCAGAGCTAGATACTTCTTTCCCTGGGCCCTACAGTACTCTGTACCTAGTTTTAGATAACACCAATTATTTTGGAATTGTTCAAATGTCTTCCTGGCGCTTCCTGAAAGAAGGGACTTTATTTCATCATCATTGTATTGCTAGGCCTTGCATAGTGCCCAACGGCGTGTAGGTGATGCTCAAGAAACAGTCATTAAATACATGATTCATCTGGGCACTGTCTTTTCCTGTGGAATCTCTGGATTCAAGACAAGAAGGCATCCAGTAATCAATCACCAGCAGTCGGGAGAGTGGTGAGAAGAAGGTGCCAGGGCTGGCACTGGCCACACCAAGTGGGCGGGTGGGATAGACCTGGGCCCAGGGGTGCCTCCGGAAGTAAAAGATATATATGAAACTATTAAAAAATGCTTTTCCAAAGGAGAATAGATTAAAGGGAAATGAGAAACAGTGGCCCAGAGGAAGAATGCATTCAAAGTGAACCGCACTGGATGAGAGAGGGAGGAAGAGGTAGGCAAAGGACTTTACTCAGGCTCACCTGCCAGTTTTGGGGGCAGGGATCCTCCCACATTCCAGGGGATCTCCAGCTCAGGGACCACAGGGCTGGGGGCAGGCTGCAGGCTCTCCCCCACTTTCACCCCGTGGGATAGATGGGCCTCAAAGTCAGTTTTCCCTGGAGGGGAAGGAATGCTAATGAGTTGTTACTGGTTTTTCACCTGCTTTTATGTTTCCTCTTCATATTTAACCTTTGATTATTTGATTAACTTTGGTTTTTTGATTAAGAGCTCAGTCTACTTCTGTTATTGTCGATGTAAGAAATGTCAAAACCTGTAGAAAATTTTCATGAGTTTATCTGAACCAAACTGATGACAATTGTCTGAAAGCAAAATCTCAAGGGATTGAGAAAATGCTCCGGAGAATGGCAGTTTTGCAGCTTATTTTATACATTAGAATTTAAAGAGGAGGTGTAAAGAGGGTTATATGAAATTCATTGGCAGTAGATTAAGGTGGCAAGAAAAAGCAAAGCAGGAAGGTCTTTGGAATTGTCTAAAAATTAAAATGGAGAGACACATACTTCTTTTGCAGTGGTGGGTACAGGATAGATAATAATTAGCATTTATAACGCAGAGATGATATGTAGGGAACAAGATAACAGTGAGGGGGTTCTGTGGTCTCATGCTCTGGTGTGGAGTCTGTGCCCTGAAGGGTCTAGAAAAGAAGATTACTCTGACATTTCAAAAGTATGTTATCTTGGATGCAAAATGACAATAGGTAGGCTACTTAAGGTAAAGATTGACTTTTATCAAAGAAGCTTCAGGCCCAGAATGTGACTACCTGTCATGATTTGCTGTTAGTCAGGAATTTTTATGTTCAGATCATTCTATGTGGTTACTTTTAGTCTCTGAGTTTGTAGGGCCCACTATGCTGGCCTCCTGTGGCCTTGTCAGGTTTAGTATGTGGCGCCCTTTTTCAGTAACATTATCTTTCCTCAAAATTCCTAAACTCAAAGGGTCCTAAAGCAAATGTCCAGACATTTATTTGCTCAGCCATGCACACAGCCTCTAGTAACTTTAGGCAGGTAGTAAACATGAGCAGCAAATAGGGCAAGCAGGACAGGTGCACCCATTTTTTTTTTTTTTTTTGGAGATTATCTGTATATATCCATATCAGGGAGTTAGAACTAGTCATTAGATCTGTTTGTTTACAAAAAATGGCTTTTCCTTTTTGAGTGTAAAAATTCAGCTGTGCACAAAAGGAGATTCATAGATCATTGCAATTAAAAGGGACTTCAGAGTTTATTTTGTTCTTCCCATCTCATTTCACAAGGTAGAAGCTGACAGTGAGAGAAGTGAAATTCAAACATTTATAGCAGACTTAATAGAATTCTGTAGCTATTTTCCTCTAGAGAACTCAGACTCAGTTTAAGATAGTTCTAAATAGCCACCATTTTCTGATTGATGCCTTCAGAAGCAGAACAGCAAATGTGAGAATGGGAGCAGAAGTATAAAAAGCACGCCAAAGCAATGGACACAAAAGAAGAGTGATTGAGAAGAGCCTGCCTGAGCTTATGTAGCAAATTCCACTCAAAACAAATCCTCGTATACGGGAAACATCACAAAATATTGATGAGTTAAAGGGGAATACTGAGTTGTCCACTCTTAAAACGTACTGATGAAGCAATCCAGTGATAAACTGCTCATTCAATAAATATCACTGAGCATCTACTCTGTACTAAATCCATGGGGATTAGAGTAAATAAAAGATATAAATATGAACAATGGGAAAAGCGAATATTTATTGAGGGTTGCAGTGTTTCAGGTGCTGGGCCAAATACTAGCTCATTTAACCTTAACAGTAAGTACGGCTATTGGCTCATTTTATAGGTGAGGAAACCGAGACTTGGGACGATCAAGTAACTTGCCTGAGCTCACAGAGCTGTTAGGTGGCAGTGCTGAGCTTCTGACTCAGGTCAGCCTGAATTTCTAACCATTATGCTTAACAACCCCCATGAAACTAGACCCCTGGACTTGTAGTCCAATGGGTGGGGCACACCTGAACAAGGAATCTTATCTGATAAGGGCTCCAAATGGGAAAAGGGTTTGTTAAGGAAAGTCACACTAGAGCAGGATCTTAAAGAATGAAGAAGGAGATGTCCATTTGGAGAGAAGTGAGAGAAAATGCTCTTTAGGCCCTGGGCCAGGATAAACAGGTATATCCTATTTGCTGAAGTAGAACCATAGGGTGCTAGGGTCAGACCCACCATACTCCAGGGGCTCTGATTTGGGCCTAAAACCAGTTTTAAAAAGTGAACATTGTTGACAAAATCAGGAGGAAGAGTAAGATCTGTAGACTCCTGGTAGAAATTGCTTGTGTCCATCAGAGCTCAATCTTTATGTAGGTTGGTCCACCACCACCTTCTCAGGAAGCCAGGTAGACACTGCTCTGGAGAAGGCTAGCCTAGGTGGCTGTGGAGAGTGGGGGTGCAGTTACACAGGACTGCCAAGAACCAAGGAAGTTACAGAAGACGGCATCAAGTTAGTGTGTCTTCTCTAGAACAGCTTCCCTCTGAATGGTTCGTGGATTTGTTCAGCCTTAGCACTTGAAAATAAGCAACACGCTGCAGTCAGGGGATCTGCAAGAAAGACAAGAGGTGTTAAAAGAGAAGGCTGGGTTCCACAGGTGTTATTTAGGCCCAAGGTTCTAGCTGATTTTGCTTTCTGTTCATTGCTATATGTTTGCTTCAGCAAATCATTAAGTTTACATGAGAAAGACCAAAAATCATGGTTAACACATAGACTCCAGTCAGCTGAGTGACTCCAGGACCTCTGGTGATATTCACTCTCTTCACTTTAGGGATCCATTCCTTTTCTCTTTTTCCATTTTTCTGCCCTTAATCATCTCTAATGCTTCCTCTTCTATTCTTGTTCCAATTTCTCCCATCAGCCTCTGGTGGACTAGCTCCAGGACCAGGCTTTTGGCCTGGAAGGGCAGTGTCCCCTTATGATTACAAACTGCCTAAATCTGAAGTCCCTCAGAGAGCTAGACTAATGCAGAGCCCTGGGCCTCACCCTAGACCCACTGAAACGGATTAGCTGGACTAGAAGCTATATTTTAAACAATTCTTCCAGGTTACTTTTTGCTCATTAAAGTTTGCAGACCACTGCCCTGGGGACAAAGACTCTGGAAACTTTCAGGTCTCCAATCTCTTCCTCCATCTCTCCCATCCAGCCTCCTCTGGTGAGTGGAGATGCCGAGTAGAAGGCACAGTGACCAGGCAGGGCTTATCTTTCCCCTTCGTTTTGTGTTTGCTGGTCTATCTCCTCTTCCAGACTGTGAGCCTCTAAGGATAGGAATACCATCCTACTTGGCATTCAAACTCTGGGTCTTGGGTGGTGCACTGGCAACCAGAGACCAGAGACTCTTCACAAATGTTTGTGGAATGAATGAATTGTGGCTGTAGAGAATCCTCCCCTCCCTCCCTCCCCTCTCCTTTCCTATCCTTTTCTTCTCTCCTTTCTCTCTGGCCCCCCTTGGCCTTGGGCACAAAACACAAACGTTTTAGGAGATGGTTAATGTTTAAAGGGAGAGAGTCAGGTAAAGGCAGGGTGATGCCAGGTTGCTCAACTGACAAACAAATCCACCTTCTGTTCTTTCCTAAGCCAACAAGATGCAGCCAGAAGACGGTCACTCACCCAGTAGTGGACAGATCTGCTGTTCTACCTGCCCCACACAGTGATAATTGTGTAATATTGTTATAAATAGTCTTTATTAAGAAGCTCCATCTAGGATTGGACAGACCTGATGGGAGACCCTTATTTACCGCCTCTTGATACAGTGGAAAATTTTTTGTGTGATGCTTATAGAATCTAAGCCTGGAGCAAAGTAGTCTCCCTTCACTTTGAGTTCCACCTGCTCTCCTAGGTTAGGGCTGCATTTCAGGGTCTCTGTGTGGCTCTGACTCTTTCTGCTTACCACTAGCCAAAATGTCACCTGGTCCCACTGACATAATGATAATAATGAAGATAATAATAGTAATTCTTTAGTAAGCCTTTCTTCTTTCCCTGTTCTGGTGGCCCATACACTTGTCTAGTCTCCCATCTCTTGTGCATGGACCACTGTAGTATTTCCCTTATTGATTGATAGCCTTACCTCTCTCCAGTCTACAAAGTCAATTCTCCTACACGCTTGCTTTTTTCATGTTTTTGCCCTGTTCCAAAGTATTCAGTGACTTTCCATTGCTTGTAAGAGTGGCCTATAATTTTTTAAATAAATATCCTATTCTTAATGTATATATTTAATGATAAATTAAATACATGTGCTACCGATCCATATGAAATATTAAAAAATCTTACTTTCATTGTTAATTTTTGACAAATAGGAAAATAAATAGCAGTTCCAATATTTTCTTCCTGTACCTAGTGGATCATTTTGAATAACCGACAGTGGAACACCACTGAGGATAGCTGAGAAAGATCAGTTTGCTGGGCTGTCAGAACCTTCCAAGACCTAGTTCCAGGTCATCATTCCTTCATTCAACATTTCTTACAGACTATTATGTAAGGCTAGGCTCAGAGGGTAATAATAGGTAGTCACAGTCTCTATAGATCAGGAGCTCACAGACCAGGGGGGAGATACACATATAAATAAATAATTCTTGAAGACTCATATACATCATCATCATAGAAGTTTTTGCAAGACCTTAAGAGAGAGCAGAGAAAAGAAATAACTTTGCCTGTGAGAGTTCAGGAAAGGCTTCATGAGGACTATTTGAGCTGGGTCTTAAAGGATGAGTAGAAGCTGACTAAGTCACAGAAAGGAAAAAGGGCCTTCCAGGCACAGGCAAAGGCACACAGGTAAAAAAAATAATTTGATACATTTGAGAAAGAACAAGTTCACAGAGGCTGATGGAGTATGTGGGGAGTAACAGGAGATGAGGATTAGAAAGGAAGGTTGACTATGTGGTGACAGAAGGAAATTTAACTTTGTGTGGTGAATACACAATGCAATATACATATATGACATATGACTTGAAGCTTATATAATTTTATTAACCAATGTTATCCCAATACATTTAATAAAAATAAAGTAACTTAAAAAGATTTTAAAAAAAGGAAGAAGGGTTAAAGTCCATTTATGGATGGCTTTGTCTGACATACCAATAAGTCTGGGTTTTATCCCGAAGTTAGAGAGAGTTATAAGATGTTTTGACAAACCACATTCTCCCCTAAATGGATTTTTATCTGTCTTTTCTGTAGGAGTATCAGAATATGAAATAGAAAAAAATCAGCAGTTCCTCAGGGTGGGCCTGGCCTACCTTCTCTTCCCTGAACATGTTACTCATTGATGTCTCTCCTTCCTCAGGCTTCCTGTGGAGCTGATGGCCTGTGCTACTCAGGAGGCCCTACACCACCGGCCACAGCCTGCAGACAGCAGAATGCACCCCCTTCCCAAGACTAAAGACAAGTTCAAGAATGACCAGTGTTAGGGCTAAAGCTGACAAGGACTCTCGCTCCACTTATGTGATTAATTGTTACTGGGAATTCTTCATGACAAAATTAGGACATATCTCTCATACGCTATGAGGAATAAGTTAACCTAAACTTTAGTAAAAAACCCAAAGTTTTGAAATATAACACAGTGGCAGATGCATGTCGTGTAATAAAACCAAAACTGGAAGTAAGAATTTTTCATTTTTTTATCTCCAGAGTTTTCTGGGTGGGAGACACTACCCTCTATTTCCTCTTTTTGTTACACTTTTCTTAAGAAGTTGATGTTTGTGTATAGAGTTCTTAAATGAGCCATTCACCTTCAGGTTCATTAGCATGTCTAATTCTTCTCCTAAGAAGTTTGACCTTAAAAATTCCTTGGAGGCGTTTCCGTTTGTTTAGTTAACCTTTATTGTGTTCCTGATGGTTTCCAGGCACTGTCCCCCGCTAGGTGTTTGTTTTTAAAGTGTTTTCCTTCACACGTGAAAACGGTGCAGCGGGCCGCTGTCTCTGTGGTGGGCACGTGAGGGCGCTTCGCCAGGTAGGTTCCTGACCTGCCTTGAGCCAGCTGTACACTCCCTCTGTGACTAGGGCCACAGACCCTTGGTCCATGTTTGAGGAGGTCTGTGTTTGAAGACTAGAACATTCCTCTACAGAAGAGAGCTTTACTTTGTGTGGTGCTGAAACAGTGGTGCTGAGCTTTCAGCCCTTATGTGCTTACAAAAGGAAATAATCATTCAGGGAGAAAACATTGTATTGAATTAGAAATGATAGAGATCTTCACCTGGAATGGGAAAAGACTAACTGAGATCGTAAAAATAAAATGACAAACATCAAGTATAGTTATGTAGGGATGTGAGCATCAGGGCAGCTGACACCTAGGACACAGCAGGTGCAGTAGACAATGGACTGGACCAGATTTAGAGGCTGCTGTGCTGGTCTCAGCTCTGAACACCAGCCACCTCCTTGAAAAGCTCACATCCTTTCTGGCTTTCCACCTTCCCCCCTGTCAAATGAAGAAGGTAAGAAGTGGTTTTGACACTAGTACTGGTTCTGAAGTGTTGCATTTATTTCATCAGATTTTCACAGAGCACCAACAAAAACAAAATTTATTAGGTCAGCATTGCCTCTTGCATGGGTGTAGATAAATGTAAGATAAATGTTACTGATCTGCCATTTCTCTTTGGAAATACTTTGGAAGAGAAGAGAATGAAGTGAACCTTCTTTCTCCTCTGCTGTTCTCATCCAGGCTTCAAACAAGCAGTGAGGATGAGGAAAGAAGAAAGTGACATGCAAGGGGAAGCAGAGACCTAACTCCTCATCTGAGAAAGAAGGAACCAGAAACCACTGGCCCATTCATTCATGAAAGTTGGCTTTAATGTCTTGAGTGCTATGTAAATATTCTTTAACACAGTTCGTCTCTCTGCAAATGACAGTGATAAAGCCAGTTTGCCTCAGTCCAGGTATGCTGGGAGAAATAATGACACAACTTAAAAGCGCATTGTTGACAAAATACTGTTTGTGAGCTATATGTCACGAGTAACATTAATTGCTTCTTACATGGGTGATCATGGACCCCAAATAAAGACCTTTATCTCATTCTCCCTGCAAGAGCTATGCCCAAGCTACTCTGGCTAGGGAGGCAGCGTGGTTTGCTCAGGGTTTCATTAATATGAGGGCCCAAGAAACCTCTTAGGCCAAGTTGGGACTGAGGGCTGGTCTTCAGTTTGAGACTAAGCTAGTCAGCATGGATGCTCTACCTTAGGCAGTGAAGAGCTCAGTAAATGGTTAGATAAAACAGGAGTTCTTGAACAAGATGGCCCATGAAATGAGGTTCAAGTAATTTCACTAGTGGGGCCACAAGTCAGAAAATGCCATGGATATGTATATTTATTTATATTCATACACTATCCATATATTACTTATTTACTAATACTTATTTTTATATTTAGATTTATCACAACCACTGTCCCTATCTCTAGCCTTCATCCATGGTTTGTCTCAAGTAGAGGTTGGCAAACTACAACCCATGCACCAAATCTGGCTCAGGGACTGTTTTTGTGTGACCCAAGAGCTAAATATGGTTTTTACATTTTTAAACATTGTAGAAAAAAAAAAAAGAACGTGCAACAGAAAACTTATGTGCTACACAAAGCTTAAAATGTTTACTACGTGCTCCTTTACAGAAAAATTTGCCCACTCCTGGTCCTGAGGACCTACTGGCCTCTCGTGCCTAACACGATTTGTAGTCATTTTCTCATTTCACCTTTACAGCCATCCTGTGAAGTAGGTAGGACAGTGTTACAATGTCCATTTTAAAGGGGGACATAGAAGCCCAGAACAGTTACATAACTGCTCCAAGGTCACGGACATAGTAGTTAGGCTGGAAATAGAATCAAGGTCTAATTCCCCATCCAGGACTCTTATCAGCAGATCACAGAGAGAATGACTAAACCAGCTCATCTTCACAGAGGGGAAAAAAAGGTTGAACTGCACCCAAACTGATTTGAGAGCATTGGGTCTGTCCACCCTTTCTCAGCAGGCAGCTCATTGGGGGGAAACTGCGAGGACTATTTGGAAATGCTAGAAATGTTTAACTAGCCTCATTATAGACTCATGCAGGTCAGGCAACAAGAGTTCACACTCCCCTGCAGCCCATGCCTCAACGCTCGAACTGACAGAGGCCCCGCAGTTGTACTGCACTCGGACCAAATGGCTGCCTTCTCCCTTCTGCTTTCCATACTCCCGTCTCATTCACTCCCTGCTGCCCTGGTGAGTATGCACTGCAAGGAGCAGCTGGAGGAAATGAATGCCCACATTATCCACCCACAGCCTGTCAGCAGCCACAGACCCCGGCAGCAGCTGGTGTGGAGCTCCTGTGTCCCCATGTAAACAGCCAGCCAGGCTGAGTAGCGGCTTGTTCTCCTGGCTGAGCCTAGGCAAGGTTTCGCTGACACTGGGAACCCCCCTGCTGCCCCGGGGCTGAAGAGGGGCTTTGTGCCCTTAATTCAGACCTTAATCCTCTTGAATGCTACCCAGGTAGAGACCTGAAATAAAGACAGGCATACGATTGGTCTCTGAGTCACCTACAAACAGGAGGGAGTGGGGCTGCCAAGATGCAGGCTGTCTGCCTGTCAGAGATGGTTTAGGAAGCCTTGATACAAATGAAAGGAGGATCACTGGGTGCCTTTAGGAGCTCTTTTAAGAACTTACAATTCTAAGTCCTTGAATATCTTCCTCCTGGCCTCCTATAGAGTGACAGAGTTCTTTCTACTCTTAGAAATTGGCCTCTTAGAAGCAAATCGGTACAGTCATTACCAACTTAGTCATTTGGCAATTTTGTCCTTACTATGCAAGATCTGGCCATTAAGGAGAACAGAGAGGGGAAAAGGAAGAAGACAGGCAGGAGTGGGTCCATGCCGACTAAGTCATACATGAGAACACTGAGGATGGGGAAGAAGACACAAGTGAGGGGTCAAGGTCAGGGGCCAGCTGCAGCAGTGAGGGGGCCAGTGAGAATAAGGTCTTGCTCTCCTAGTATCTGGTTTTGATTTCTCCCCATATTTCCTCTTTTAATAGTGGCTCAAACCTATGGAAGACTTCTCCATGCATTCTCATGCGAGTCAACATCTTTCCATCTCCACCCCAATGGCTGTCCCATCCTCTCCTCTTCACTGTCACACAGATCCCTTTGTACATTCCAGTTCCAAATCTGCAACCCTTGTCTGAAAGAGCAGCTTGGCAGGACTTGTCCCGCCTTGAACTTTCTATTGCCTTTCTTTCTTTTGACCTTGAATTACAGTTTATTTCATTGGACTGATAGCCACTTCAGGGAGGGGCCCTGTCTGACTCAGCAGCACCAAGCAAGTCCCTTGTCCATAGTAGACATGCAATAAATATGGAGCCACTGCAGTCTTTCTTCGCAATTCTTCCAGCCAGGTGCTAAGAAAAGTTTCTAAAACCCTAAGTAAAAGCCAGCTAGGGGATTTAGAGTAGCTCTAAACTGAAGAGAGATCCTTTCTAGTCTAGAATTATTTTTTTTTAATTAATGTTATTCGAGACATCAGGTTGCATCAGACACTAACAGACATTTCCAAACCTCTTAATAATCCACCCATCCATGCTTCTGCCAGGGCAAACATTGACAACGATGGGGGGGAAGAAAGAGTCTTCTTTTTCTTTCAAAGTCGTTCACATAGAAAGATCAGTTAAGATTTATGGAAGACAGTCCTTACAAAGGGACTCACAATGCTTTTGCTCTGAAGCCGCATTTTTCACTCTCAGATCTCAGTCGTATACTTTGTAGGTTTCTGATTATACCTGCCAAGAGAGGCAACCTGCTGTGTCTGCTTATTTGCTGAATCACTGCCGATTTAAACTCAGCAAATAGCAACAAAAAGCCATTTTAACGAGATTTTAAAGTTCAGCTGTGAAAATTGAAAATCACCCAACATCAAACCATCCAACCACCTGCGAGTACTACACTGAAATGTTCTTGTCACTCATAGAGATTCTATTTCTGACCCGTCAGTTTACAGTAGTGGGAAAGAACCACGGGCAGGAAGGATGAGGAGCCATTGGCTTGCTTCTGCTTGCCAACGACACCTTTGGGAGAATTAAATAGGTAATGTTTGCAAAGGGTACAGCATAATGCCTGGCAAGGAGAAGGTGTCCAATTAATGTTGGTTGTTCTGTCCATACTCCCTTCTCTAAGATCTCATATGAGTAGCATTCATTATGATGCTCACTGTTCTTCATTATAGAACTTGGAATATGAATGTACTCTTAGCTCTTAATTAAATAACACATTCACCCAGGTACTAAAAGAAGACCATGCATGAGCCAGTGATGAGTGTGTCACAAATCAAGAGTTGTGATTAATCTAATTCTATGTACCCAAGATCTACTAAAAATAAAAATATAAATTAATCTATCCTTTATTGTTTCAATTAATTACTTAGGCTCCAACTGATCCTATTAATAAGTCAACTATTTCCCTCTTGAGGACCTCCACTTCTCGTTCAAAAAATAGTCCTGTTTCTGGGCTAGCTCATTCCTAAGATGTGAATGCTAAATCCTGGTTTCAAGGCCAGGCACAGGGGGAACTGAAAACTCTCAGTGGTCAACTATAGTGTCAGAATGTCCATGTCACATAGGATTACAGATAAGGCTTCATACAGCACAGTCCACAGAACACCTTGAGTTGCTGCCCAAGGCAAGTAGTGCTCTGCTTCTGAACTCAGATTTTCCACCTCCAGCATCAACCACATATTCTCCAGAAACCAGTCTTTTCTCAACTTTAGGGACCCTCAGGTCGAGGGCTGAAAGATGCAAAGCTATACAGCAGGCAGGTAACAAAAATGAGTGAAGTGGACTGGATTTAAGAAAAATCAGTACACAGGCTTTATTTTGATTGAACTTTAACATAAGCAGATTTCATAATAATATGTGTAATATTGGTTACATTTGGTATTTATGAAAATGCAAGTAGAGAGTAATAAATATTTAATAATAAATCAAAATTTTCTTTTTACAATTTATTTCTTCTTTCATATGAATCTGAAAGCCTGACACCTTTTCTTTTATACCAAGTCTCATCTTCCATTTTGTGTTTTGAACATGAATAGAATATTTGCACTGTGAGAATTCTGCTACTTCAATATTGTTACATTTATTTTCAGTACTATTTTGTCCTACGATTTAATGATATCAATTTATAGTGCTTCCTTTATTCCTTAAGATTAAATGAGAAAAGTAAACTTGACGGTGTTACTTCATTTATATTAAGTTTGAAATACACTTTTTTGGAGTTCCAGTCTTCAAACCTACAAGTTTGAGAATGAATTTCAGCTTATCACTTTCATTTCTGGAAAATTCATTCCAGTGTGAGCCAGTTAAGTGAGCCAGATTATCCCCACAAAATGAGTTTCTTAGAGGTAATTTCTTTAGAAATGAGTATAATGAATCTTACATTTTTTTTTTAACTATAGTGTATAGGTACCTAACTCAGGGACATTCTTGAAAAGAAAGATTCCAAGTGTTTCAATGGTCTAGTTTTTATGAGTTGGCACGGGGATTTCTCCTTGGATAATACGAACAAGTCAATTTTTTTCGACAGTTCAAAAAAAAAAAATTTCCCAATTCAAAACCACCTAAACTGATTTGCTCAGACTCCATGAAATACAGCAGAATATGGTACCTATGCTTTAAGAGGGTTGCACAAGTCATTGTACTACCAGTGGTTCAAGCCACAGAAGCATATATAGTGCTGGTGTTAATTACTACATCTCTGACATTTCCTAATCCTATACTAAGAAGTTGCTGGTGGGTAAGGTAACAAACAGGCATAAGTTTTATATCCTTATAAATGTTGCCTCACTAAGTTTCCTAATAAGTCTGACATTAACACCAATCAGATTACAGATCACAGCTTGTAAGCATGCTGACTAATATTGACTGATCAGTGTTCAAACTATCAAGTTCTGGCACCCAAAATTAAGTCATTTCCCGATATCATGGCTATCAGATGGTATTATGTCCAAATGGCCTTCTAGTCCATGAAATTTAATAAACTCCATAAAAAAATATACATACACTACATAGTATATTTAATATATATATATATATTAACATACTAACCAGATACAAGAAATCACTAGAAATTATTAAACTTTCTTACATACCTTGTGCTATAGATTATTATCCATATTTGTAAAACAATAAGCAACAGGGTTTCTGGTTGGTTCTGTTTGGAATATATCATATCTGCTACATTCAAGAGATACTCTTATATACTCACCATCTTCAAATGGACATCACGCAAAATTTTCCTTTAACGTATAGTGGCATTTACCTATGGCATCATTTAATATTTTCACATTTAAAAATAAAACTTTGAAAATTCTTTTCTTCTTTTTAGTTTAAGTGATTCCCATCATGCATCTTTTTTATGCTGGTTATAGTTATGACACTTTTTTTTTTTTTTATTGCATGACATATTCTTTTGAGACAGAAACTCAACAACCTTCTCAGGGTATCTTTCATTTCAGAAGAGCAGTGAATAGAAATTGAGTAGATCTGGTGTGCAACATTGAATTAGGAAACTTCTCTGGGTCTCAAATTCCTCCTCCATAAATGATGGCTAGTCACTGGATAACCTCTATGGTCCTATCAATTCTAATATTTAAAAACTTTGTTTTTTTGGAAAGGAAACATGGCAGAGTGAGAGACGTCTCCAGATCTCTCCTCTTGAAACAACAATAAGCTGAACATCTAAAACTCAACAAAAAACACCCAAACTGCACTCCAGCACGTCTGAGCATGGGATCTGTGCATAAGGGCTACTACAGGTCAGAACCCCGGGTGTCGGGTGGTGAAATGGGAGAAATAAAGAAGTTGGCTCTCGCAGGGAGCTCTGTGTAGGAGGAGGGGGAGGGGCAAAGGTGTGGCGACTTCCCTAAACAGCCTTGCCTGGAGTGCTGTAAACTCCCTGCGGCCAGCAGCAAGTCCCAGTCATCAAGGCAGAAAGAAGAGAAGTGGGATGGCAGAGAAACAACAGGTGATTTTTACCAGCCATGCTTGCTAAATTGAGGCTGAGCTGCAGCCCCCAACTCCCAACTAGAGAGCCCCTCCCCCCATACTCTCTGAGACTGAACACCATAGAGCCCCAGGGGAATCTGAGCAAATGCTACTGAAACTGTTGCTAATACTGACAGGAACTGAAACTGAGGGTAGCAAGCATGATTAAATATCTGCAAGAAAATAAAGGCATAATATAAAGGCATTATTAAGGCTTTATCTAAAGCAGGGATCCAAGAGGCTTAGATGCCACCTACTGAAAACCAAAAGAAAAGCGCCTTCTTTGCAGCAGGCTAAAGAGAGACCTTTATATAATAAATCTTCTTTCTGGAAAAAAAGCAAAATACATTTCTATTAATGCCCAGGCAAAGAAATAGTCCATTAAACACTATGAACAACCAAGGTGACAAGGCATTTCAGAAAGAAAGAGAAAAATCTCCAGGAAATAAACTTATATACATAGAAATATGCAATGACAGAGAATTCAGGATGATACTTCTGAAAAAACTGAGTGAGTTCCGAAACGAGTCATATCAACAATTTCAGGGATTCAGAAAACAACTAGATGAGCAGAGCAAGGAGATTGAAACCCTCAAAAAGGACAGAATAGATCACTAGAGATAAAAAACACACTACAAGAGTTGAAAAATGAAAATGAAATAGCAAGCTTGGGAAATAGAGTTGACCAAATGGAAGAAAATATTAGTGATATTGAAGACAGAAATCTAGAAATAACCAGAAGGAAGAAGAGAGAAACCAAAGAAAGAAAAATAATAAAAGAGAAATACAAGAACTAGCTGATACTATCAGGAGAGGAACACACGAATATGGGCTTTACCGAAGGCAAGGAAAAGGAGCAGGGACTAGAAAACATTTTCAGACAAATAGTGGATGAAAATTTCCCAAATCTAAGGAATGAGCTGGAACTTAGAATTCAAGAAGTCAACAGAATACCCAATTACCTCAACCCAAAAAGGCTTTCACCAAGACATATTGTATTAAAATTATCAAAAAAAAAAAAAAAAAAAAAGGCACAGACAGAATTTAGAATTCTCGGGGCAGCCAGGGAAAAGAATATGGTAACTTATAAAGGAAAACACATTAGATTATCCTCGGACTTCTCAGCATAGACCTTACAAGCCATAAAGGAATGGAATCAAATATTTAAACTATTAAATGAAAGGAACTACCAGCCAGAATAATGTATCCAGCTAAGCTCTCCTTTAGATATGAAGGAGAAATTAAGACCTTTCCAGACACACAAAAATTGAGGGAATTCTCCACTACGAGGCCTGAACTACAGGAAATATTGAAAGAGGTCAGCTCACCTAAAACAAAATGACAAAAAAATATACATAATTAGGAGTAAAGTGACTATCAGGCAAATAGAAGCAGAGGAGTGCAATCCTTACTAAGAACAGGGCATTATAAGCTTAAATAATATGGAGAGAATTGCTATAGTAAGATAGTAATGAATGTTCAGCATACATAGGGACAAATTGAGATAACAATGACTGAGAAGGGGACGATTCAAAGATCTAAATTTATAAAGGGGAATGGAGATAAGGCACTCACAGAAGAAAATGGATGACTATATGTGTGTGTGTGTGTGTGTGTGTGTGTGTGTGTGTGTGTGTGTGTGTGTGTATGTGTATATATATATATATAAATATATATATATGTATATATATATATATATATAACTATCCTTTACATATTTGTTATAGTAACCACACACAGAAGATCCAGAACTGAAGTATATAACATAAAACAAGAAGAAACAGAGGGAAAACCCACAAAAGCCAACCAAAATAATGAAAACAGAAATACAAGGACAAGGAAGTAATGGAAACATCAAGCTACCAGAAAGCAAAAGATAAAATGGCTGTAAGAAGACATCATATTTGAATAATCACCCTAAATGTAAATGGACTGAGCTCACCAAAAAAAAAGGCACAGAGTTTCAGACTGGTTAAAAACCAAAACCCAACCATATACTGCCTCCAGGAGACACATCTCAGTTCCAAAGGCAAATATGGGCTCAAAGTGAAAGGGTGGAAAATGATATTTCAAGCAAATGACATTTAGAGGAAAGTGGGAGTAGTGGTACTAATATGAGATGAAATAGACTTCAAAATAAAAAATGTAAAGAAAGATACTGAGAGACATTTAATAACGATAAAGGGAATCATGGACCAAGAAGACATAACACTTATTCATATCTATGCTCCCAATCAGGGAGCCACAAAATATGTAAAACAATTACTAACAGAACTAAAGGGAGAAACAGACTAAAACACTATCATAGTAGGGGACCTAAATACCCAATTGTCGGATATGGACAGATCATCCAAACAGAAAATCAATAAGGAAATAACATCCTTAAATGACACATTAGATCAAATGGACATAATTGACATATACAGAGCCTTCCGTCCCAAAACAGCTGTTTATACATTCTTCTCTAGTGCACATGGAACATTCTCAAGAACTAACCACATCCTGGGACACAGACATAGTCTTAACAAATATAAGAGGGTTGAAGGCATACCAACCATATTCTCTGATCATAATGCTTTGAAACTAGAGATCACCTGCAAAAAGAAATCAGGAAGAACCACAAATACATGAAGATTAAACAACATGC
Source organism: Eidolon dupreanum (assembly GCA_028627145.1). Taxonomy (NCBI): domain Eukaryota; kingdom Metazoa; phylum Chordata; class Mammalia; order Chiroptera; family Pteropodidae; genus Eidolon; species Eidolon dupreanum. The sequence goes on from CM053508.1 coordinate 54,884,256, forward strand.
TACTGAAGAATAATTGGATCAGAGAAGAAATAAAAAGAGATATCAAGAAATACATAGAAACAAATGATAACGATAGTACAACATATCAAAACATTTGGGACATGGCAAAAGTGGTCATAAGAGGAAAGTTTATATCATTACAGGTCTATCTCCAAAAACAAGAATGAGCCCAAATAACTAACCTAACACTTCATCTTAAAAAAAAACTAGAAAAGGAAGAACAAATGAGGCCTAAAGTCAGCAGAAGAAAAGAAATAATCAAAATTAGAGCAGAAATAAATGAAACTGAAAACAAACAAAAAATAGAAAAAACAAATGCAACAAAGAACAGGTTCTTTGAGAAGATTAATGAAATTGACAAACCCCTAACTAAACTCACTAAAGAAAAAATAGAAAGGACACAAATAAATAAAATTAGGGATGAAAGAGGGGAAATTACAATAGACATTGCAGAAATACAAAGGATCATACAAAAATACTATGACAAAGTATATAACACCAAATTTAATAACTTAGAAGAAATGGACCAGTACTTAGAAAAATACAACCTTCCTAGACTGAATGAAGAAAAACTGGAAAATCTAAATAGACTGATCAGCAGTATGGAAATTGAAACAATCATCAAAGACCTACCAAAAAGTAAAAGTGCAGGACCAGATGACTTCACTAGTGAATTCTGCCAAACATTCAAAGAAGATTTAATACCTGTTTGCCTCAAACTCTTCCAAAAAAATAGAAGAGGAGGCAATACTTCCCAACTCATTTTATGAAGCCAATATTTCTCTGATACCAAAACCTAGTAAAGATAACACAAAAAAACAAAACTACAGACCAATCTCTCTCATGAACACAGAGGCAAAAATCCTAAATAACATACTAGCGAACCAAATATAACAACATATTAAAAAGATTAAATGCCACAATCATGTGGACTTCATCCCAGGGGCACAGGGATGGTTCAACACATGCAAATCAATTAATGTTATACACCACATAAACAAATTAAAAAATAAGTATCATATGATCATATTAATAGATGCAGAATATGCCTTCAACAAGATACAGCATCCGTTTATTATCAAAACACTTAACAAAATCAGTATAGAAGGAAAGTACCTTAACATAATAAAGGCCATATATGACATATCCTCAGCTAACATTATACTTAATGGTGAAAAACTAAAAACCTTCCCTCTAAGATCAGGAACAAGACAAGGCTGTCCACTATTGCCACCGTTATTCAATATAACATTGGAGATCCTAGCAAGTGCAGTCAGACAAGAGAAAGATGTAAAAGGCATTCAAATAGGAAATGGAGAAGTCAAACTGTCACTATTTGTGGATGACATGATTCCCTGTATAGAAAACCCTAAAGATTCCACAAGAACACTACTAGAAACAATAAGCAAATACAGTAAAGTTTCTGGATACAAACAAAATTAACATTCAGAAATTCATAGCATTCCTATTCTCTAATAATGAAGTGTCAGAAAAAGAAGTAGAAAAAAATAATTCCTTTTGCAATTGCAACAAAAAGCATAAACTACTTAGGAATAAATCTAACAAAACATGTGAAGGACGTATATAATGAAAACTATAAGACCCTGCTAAAAGAAATCAAAGGAGATACAAAGAAATGGAAGGATATTTTGTGTCCTTGGATTGGGAGAATCGGCATAGTTAAAATGACCTTATTACCTAAAGCATTATACAGATTTAATGCAATCCCCATCAAAATCCCATCTGCTTTTTAAAATAAATAGAACAAAAAATCATCAGATTTGTATGGAAGCACAAAAGACCCCAAATTTCCAAAGCCATCCTGAGAAAGAAGAATGAGGATAGAGGCACCACTCTGCCCAACTTTAAATTATACTATAAAGCGACAGTAATCAAAATGGCATGGTATTGGTAACAAAACAGACAGACCAGTGGAACAGAATCGAGAGCCCAGAAGTAAACTCATATTTATATGGGCAAATAATTTTCAACAAAACAGCCAAAAACATATAGTGGAGAAAGAAAAGCCTCTTTAATAAATGGTGCTGGGAAAATTGGAAAGTTTCTTGCAAAAGAATGAAACTAGACTATTGTCTATCACCACACACCAAAATTAACTCAAAATGGATTAAGGACCTGAAGATAAGACCTGAAACAATAAAATGCGTAGAAGAAAACATAGGAACTAAACTCAGAAAGTTTGGACTTAAAAAAGGATTTTATGAATTTGATTTCAAAAGCCAGGGAAGTAAAAGCTAAGATAAATGAATGGGACTACATCAAACTAAAAAACTTCTGCTCAGCAAAAGAAATTGTCACCAAAGTAAAGAGACAACCATCTGAATGGGAAAATATATTTATAAGCAATGCCTCTGATAAGGGCCTAACATCCAAAATATACAAAGAACTCATACAATTCAATAACAACAAAAAAACAAATGATCCAATCAAAAAATGGGCAGAGGACCTGAACAGACACTTCTCCAAGGAGGACATACAAATGGTCAACAAATATTTGAAAAAATGCTCAACATCACTAGCTATTAGGGAAGTGCAAATCAAAACCACAATGAGATACCATCTCACACCTGTCAGAATAGCTATAATCAACAGGACAAGTAATAACAAATATTGGAAAGGATGCAGAGAAAAAGAACCCCTCGTACACTGCTGGTGGGACTGCAAATTGGTACAGCCACTACGGAAAACAGTATGGAGGTTCCTCAAAAATCTAAGAATTGATCAACCATATGATCCAGCAATCCCTCTACTAGGTATTTACCCCAAAGACTTGAAAATCCATATCTGAAAAGATATTTGCACACCGATGCTCATAGCAGCCTTATTCATGGTGTTCAGGACATGGAAGCAACTGAAGTGTTCTATCTACGATAGATGATTGGCTAAAGAAACTATGGTACATATATACAATGGAATATTACTCAGCTATAAGAAGAGATGAAATATTGCATTTTGTGACAACGTGGATGGACCTCGAGATAATCATGCTAAGTGAAAAAAGCCAGGCAGAAAAAGTTGAAAACCACATGATATCACTTATATGTGGGATATAAACCTAAAAGCAACAAATGAACAGGACAAATAAACAGAGACACAAGGACATGGATTATAGACCTGTGGTTGCCAGAAAGTAGGGAGTGGGAGAGGAGGGGGGAGGTAGACAGGATAAAGGGGGTCAAAAATATGGTAGCTGAAGGAAACTGACTTTGGGTGGTAAACACACAATAGAATATACTGATGTCAAATTATAATGTATAGCTGAAAATTATATAATTGTATTAACCAATGTTACCTCAATAAACTTAATTTAAAACAAAAACAACTTTGTGACCCTAAATTCTAATGGATCCTTGGGATCCTAGATGCTTCCTCTACCTTCCAGAGGCAAGCCTGGAAGAGAGACTTTTTCCCAAAAAGAGTGAGTGTGTACCCCAGGATATGAGACTCACAGTAAACCAGCATAATTATTATCAGTCCTAGCATTATCTAACCTTAGGTGTGATCATCTGCAAGCATTTATTGTTTTTCACTCTGTGTCCACCTTTATAAAAGGTGAAGGAAAAAAGAAAGATAAGAAAATGGAGGTGAGAGGGGTTCTAAACTTATGCACCTACCACAAGTCAGGGGTATGCCAGGCCTTTTATATACAAGGTTTTATTTAATCTTTCCAATAAAACCAAGTATATGGGAGGCAGTATTATCCTCACTTTATAGATCAGATTAGAGGCTCAGAGAAGTTAAGTATTCTGGTCAAGGTAACAGAATTAGCAGCAGATATGAGATTTGAGCAGCTCAGTTTGGCCCCAAAGTCCATGTTGTATCCACTACACACTGCATGATTCTTTGTTCTAGTGCATAGCCCTCTTTGCTAGTGAGTTTTCTGGGTTACCCATCTCCTGAGCAGTCCACGCTAAACAAGAATGCTCTGTTTCCTTATACTCATTGGACCTAGAGGCCATGGATCATCCTCGGGTTGACTGGGTTGGAGGCCAGAAGGAGGAAAGACAAGGTGAGGATGAAGAACCTGGTGTAGAGGTAAGCAAGACCAGAAACTAAAGATTCAGGCAGAGGCTTGGGTCCAAGCTGGTGAGTTTGTTGGAGGCGGAGTCAAGAAGACCTTGGTAGTCGATGACCAGGAGAGGCAGTGAGCCGGGCAGGGGCACAAGATCCGGATATACTTAGGGGCTGCTGCACTTTGTGCCTCATCTCAAAAGCAGTGATTGTCAGAGAATCAAACTCTTTTCAGAAGCAGATGGAAAAATCAACCAAGCAATCAGGCTGATTTTATACCATCTGACATCTTGTGCTGGCTGGTATTGGTAGTGGTTAGATGTAGAAAAATGTAACCTGCTGGTGGCATTTGGCATCTCCCTCCCTCCCTCCCTCCCTCCGTTCTTTCTTTCTTTCTTTCTTTCTTTCTTTCTTTCTTTCTTTCTTTCTTTCTTTCTTTCTTTCTTTCTTTCTTTCCTCTCACTTATCATGAACAGTATGAAGGAGAAGAAGGAGGAGGAGAAGAAGAAGGAGGAAGAGAAAGAAAATAAAGAAAGAAAAGAAACCAACAGAAGGAATTATAATGAAAAGCCCACTCACTCTTCCCCATACTTAACCTTAATTGTTAGAGGTAGATGCTTTCTGCTCTTAATTTTGATTGTTGCCTCCTTGACTCTAAATAATGTTATACTATTTTTTGACATTAATTTAACATATTTTTCATCATTCAAAATAATTAACTCACTATTTCTTCTCCTCTTCTCCTCATCCTAAATTTTGACAATTATTTTTGCTCTACTTTTTATTTCCTTTCTACCTTTAAATATGAATGTAAACATATTTTTATATTCCATCAACTTTAGAAAGTACCTCTTTTTCCAGATTTATTGAGATATAACAGACAAATAATATTGTATAAATTTAAGATGTACGACATGATGATTTTGTATAGTATATATTATGAAATGATTGCCACATAAGGTTATTTAACACATTCATCACTTCATATAGTTATCTTTGTGTATGGTGAAAACATTTAAGATCTACTCTCTTAGCAGCTTTCAAATATACAATACAGTATTGTTAGTTATCATCATTATGCTGTACCTTAGGTCCCCAGAATTTATTCATCTTGTAATTGAAAGCTTGTATCCTTGGACCAACATCTAGCCACTCCTCCTACTTAGCAACCCCTGGCAACCACCATTCTACTCTCTATTTCTATGAATTTGGCTTTTTTCTTTTAGATTCCACATATAAGTGATAGCATATAGTATTTGTCTTTCTCTGTCTTATTTCACTTACTATAATACCCTCAAGTTTTATCCATGTTGTCACAAATGGCAGAATTTCCCTTTTTATGGCCAAATAATATTCCATTATGTACATATGTGTGTGTGTGTGTGTATCACACATATCATATTTTCTTTATCCATTTGTTCATCAATGGATACTTAGATTATTTCCGTGTCTTGGTTCTTGTGAATAATGCTGCAATGAACATGGAGTATAGATATCTCTTAGAGAGAGTGATTATGTTTCCTTCGGGGGGAACATTGGATCACATGGTAATTCTATTTTTAATCTTTGTGGATCGAACCTCCATACTATTTTCCATAATGGCCATAACAATTTACATAGTTGGGCTTCTTGATTCCCAACTAAATTAGATTAAGATATGAGTACTCCACCCTTCTTCTCCCCATATCCTTCTCATTTTCTGACATCTGGAATTTGTTTTTACAATGTCAAGGTTAATCATAGTATATTTTTTCTACAACCATATTTAAGTCTTCAGTGTTCTGATTCTCAAGGTTGGAAACCAATAAACTTTATGTTACTATAAACCAAAATTATTAATACATTAATCAATTCTTTCCATAAACATCGAGGCAGGCCCTGAGCTAGGATTATACTATGGGTCCAGTGTCATGAAGCATGGGCTGTGTCCTCTGGTTAAATGGATTCCATTCATTACACTTTGTCTGTGTTTTAGTACCCTGGCATCATTTGGTGGGGCTTGTTGAAGGGCAGGCTTCACTTTGATACGAGCAGAAAGAGGAGTCTAGCTAGGATGCTTTCAAAAGTTAAAAGCTGCGGGGGTGGTTACACAGAAGTCTAGAAGCCCTAATTCTCAGAAAGAACATCAATGTCTATTGATGTTCTGAGTTTTGCCCAGGGTTTGGCTGCCAAAGCTCCAAACTCAGGAATAGGTGAGGAGAGTGTAGAGTGCTACACACTGGCCAGTTCCTCTGCAGAAAATTTGAATTTTCTTCTCAGGAACCCCACCACTCCCCTTTGCCACTATTCTGGAATACGACTTCTTTGATTTGATTATTGAGCAATGAGTTTTATTTTCTTCACATCTTATGAAAATGCATTCTGAAGGTGAATCACACCTTCACTGTCTCTGCCAATTACCTTGACTGTTATGAGTTTATTACTTTTTTTTTTTTTTTTTTATTTTAATGAGGTCTCTGGAAGGAGTAAAACATGGTCATGTGAGTATTTTATTTCTTTCCTGATTATAACATTGCTCAAGTTTATTATAAAGAAAAGTTCAAACAATCGAGAAAAATATAAAAAAGAAAGGAAAACTCCATAAAATCTTGCAGCTTTGAAACAACCATGGTTAATATCTTGATGGAAATCCTTCTTACGTCTACCAGCTTTTCCAGCTCCGTGTGCAATTTCCAGAGGGAGTTTGCCTGTACTTTTATCTCTGAGTCTTCACTCCCTGGGGAAGCTATGAAGCCAAAGGCAGAAACAAATAGTTCAAGAGAATGTGCCTCACTTTCTGTGAAGCAGCTGCGATCTTTTTACCCAGGATTATCCCCCTCCTCACTTCTCTACTTTCCTTGCCTCTTACTTTTCATCTTCTGGTGGAGACATTTCATGCCCTAAGTACTCTAAGTCCCTTTGCAGAGATGGGCTTTTTAGAGCAGGCTCTTCTGGATTCTTCTTTCTCTGGTTAGAAGTATGGGTGAATGAAAAATTAGATTTAATGGTTTATGAAATTTGCATTACACAGTTGGGTCACGCTCCTGGGTATCATAATTACAAACAACAACAACAACAACAACAACAACAACAACAACAACAACACAACAAACATTGCCCAACTAGTCTCCTTTTCTTGGTAATGGGCTTTGGCAGATTGTAAAGATTAAAGAAGCTGAGCAAGGAGTCCTCAGGGGTAGCTGATCTCCCCATCCCTCTTCCCCTTAGGAATTAGTTCTTTCTCTTTTTCTTATTTTGCTAGAATTGTATTTGCCTGCTTGCTTGTTTTAGACATGAATTAAAAAAAAAAAAAGAGACAAGTTTGATTCTTCTCCAACTGATTGCTGAATCAGCTAGAGTCAGCAGGAACTAACTTTGCTTTCTGCTGTGTGGGGTGACCCACAGCGTCAGAGGCAAGAGAAGTCTGAAGGGCGTGGGCGGGGCAGACACAGTTCTCATCTTTACATGAGGAGTCCACTCAGGCACCCATGTGAGAGCATCAGATGGCTTTGTGCTTCTCTGGGCCATCAGTCAACTTGCTGAGTCTGGGCTTTGCTTCTGTCTTGGCCCAAATTCCTGGCAGAGAAGAGCCTGCAGAATGGAGATGGCCTTAGCCTCTCAGCCACAGACAGGCTTACAGGAATAAAACCATCACATTCCCTCCCTTAGGAGGCCTCTGGAACTTTTCTCAAGTTTTTATTCTTTTTCCTTTTACTCCCATGTGAGAAATTTTAGACAAACTCTGCTACCAGAATGCTGAGGCTTTGTATCTAGCAGTCAGAGTACAGAGAAGGCAGAATTCTGCCTGAAGATGACAGCTTGGAAAATGACACTTTGGGAGGCCAGGCCTCATTCTCTTATAAGCATTTGATGACTTTATAGGAGAAGGGCATCTCTCATCCTATTGGATACACAGATAATTGGAGTATTCTGAAATTTTGATTGAATCACATTTTTTTTTTTTTTTTTTTTTGCTTTCTTTTTTTGCGTCATGCCTCTTGGGGAGATGGTTAAAAGATGAGCCTGTTCTGCGTTTGTTCTTGTGGCCAAAAATTCTGTTGCTCTAGCCTGGCAATAAACTCTTTCAACATTTTTTTTTTTTTTGCAATGCATCAGGTGATTGAACTGAGAAATCAAATATGAAAATAGAAGCACAAAATTAAAAGTCACCTTGTCAAGCTTCCCACCCCCAGGGTAAAAATAGTAATCAAACAAGAGCCCCTGGAGAACAACTACTTATCCTTCTAGACTTAACTCCCTTCCCTTATTCAGTGTAGGCTTCTTGGACTCTGCAAGTTAGAATTGAATTTGCTCGTCTTTGGGTTACATAATATATTTCTGATTATACCATTTTACAATTATTTGTTTATATCCTTCTTCCTTATTAAAATTTGAGCCCTTTGAGGGTAGAAACTCTTATCTATTTTTGTATCTCTATCAGTGAGTATAGTGCCTTACACATATAAGCTAAAAAGAGATATATTAATGAACACATGAATGAATGAATAACCTGTGGATCATAGACATTTTTCCCTAGTTTACATGTTCAAAAAAGGTGTTGCCCCCTTGAAGCATGTTTTTCAGTCCATCAGTAATAACAAAAATAACAGCTACAACTTACTGAGCACTTACTATGTGCCAGGAACCATGCTAAGCACTTTATGCACACTATCTCATTTAACATGGATCCCCCCCAAGTTTGCATATATTGTTACATGATCTCACAGTTGTATTTCCTCCTTGTGCTGCTACCTGCCACACTTATAAATAATTGTTAACTCTCTGTCTTTCCTTGGATTGAAAGCCTCTGAGGGCAGACACGATATCTTATATGAAACTGAAACTTCCAGCACGTAGCCCATATAATATGTGCCATTTAATACATACTGATTTTTTTTTTTTACTTTAATGAATTGTTACAAAGTCTTGTTAGGTGTTATTGCAAATATTTTCCAGCATGATTACTGCAGTCTTGAGTCACTATTCCTTTCTGTTCCTCAGACTGAACAGAAAGGAAACTCACAAACTCTCCTGGTGGAAGCTGAAACACTGGTGACCTCAACATTAGGTTACTCTGTCCCTGAGACCTTGGAAAAGACTTCTCCCCAGCTCCCTGATTATTTAGC